>JAFEMH010001168.1:0-523089 GCA_022495995.1 Adenophora triphylla var. japonica | reverse complement strand
CCGGCGTGTAACATGACCTCCGAACCCAAATCTCTAATCTCGGGCATTTTTCAAAGTTTTGGCCCTTAAAACAAAAAAATGGCGTGGCGACTCCGTTCTTTTCCGGGTTTTATTTGGTTTTTCAAAGAAACGCAAAAATCGAATTTTTCCGAGTAGAATTTAGGTGGGCACATCATCACGGTGTAGCGCACTACCATTTGAGGAAATTGACTTTTTCTAAAAAAAAAAAATGGTATTTGGTATATTGGTGGAAACCATTAAACTTTTCGTTACCGCCTCCTAACACGAGTCGGGGATAAATTGTGGTTTAACAATCCCACGTACCGGTATCATTGTTTTCAAAAAAAAAAAAAGCTTTTTGAGGGTCAAGCTTCCGTCCACGGCTTTAAAAATCATTTTTGTGTGTGTGTTGATTTTTGCACATTTTCGTGTTGTTTTGGCCGCCTCGGAAAAAGTCAAAATTTTGATTCCGTGTCTGGAATCATGTCCCTATTTGTCGAATTCTTGTGCTTATGTGCTTATGTGTTCATTAGAATTTCAAAAAAAAAAATTTCAAAAAAAAATTTTCAAAATTCAAAAAAAAAGAAAATTTTCAAAAAAAAATCATGCATCATATTTTTAAGACACATAAAAAAATTTCTATTTTACTCGGAAAAGAAGATAGGCTTTGCTTGCACACTACGCGCACGTGACCGTACACCGCACACTGCTTACGTCCCTAACTTGGAAAATCCTTCAGTCGCGGCCCGTTTGGTCTTATTACGCCTCTCGGTGCAGCTGCACGGGACTACCCAAACATCCCATGGAGCCTGCCGAGTGTCGACTCATGCACTTGTCCCAGAGTGACACACTTTGTCAGGAACCTCGGTTGGTTTAATTAGTCCGGGTCCTGTGTCATGCCTGTATGTGGCCATAGACCTTTCCTTTCAAGCCTTTGTCGGCACGGCGACCGACTCAAATATCTTTCCCGGGGGACTCCTAATCGAAGTCGAAGTTACGCCGGTTTTCCGCCGCGGACTTCACTGACCAAGATATTGATTTGCAGGCGCCTTGACTCTCGAAGCTGCGGCTAGCACAATAAATTATACAGCTCCACTCCCGGCACTTGACCTTTGAGTCATCGAAGGATTAATGATTATTCCATGCCCCTAATTACGGCTTAATTCGACGACAAGTCAAGATCAGTCGTGGACATTTATCGGTCAAATCATGCCGACTTTTCGTCGAGCCCTCGGACATGATCTTGACTTTGACGTCGGCTTTGTCCGTAATTTACATCGAATGCTCGTTAAGACTCGATTACCCTTCGGACTTTTAGGATCGTTTTCTTTCGGTCGGTGGGACCCGCTTGCCCTATAGGACCCTCGCCCGGTTTCTGTCCACCACAGGAGGTCGAAATACAGGTGGAATACGAGGGGCTTATAGACGTAGTGACGGGGCCCGCTGATCCGGGATCGAGTAGCTTGCGAAAAAGAAGAGCAATCTTTTCCAACCGATTAGGTTAATAAAACATGTTTTAAGTAAACGTGAACAAATGGCGCATGTTGCATGAGCCCAAAGCCCAAACACCTACCCTCCTTCCATTCCCACATCGAACCTTCGTGTCCTTGTCCCACATGGCTCCTCACAAAGGTTGGTTCCGGACAGGGTCATCGTTTGATTAGTTGGGAAGAGTCGACGCGTCATCGGCTTCGCCGTTTGTTCCGACTCCGGGTTTCGAGAATGTCTGCATCGGCCGGTAATGATAGGGATAACGTCACTCCGTCCTCCAAAATCCCTCAAACAGACCAGTGTTGGATCCGGTTGGTAGAACGAGATGAGACTTCGACATGAGGCTCAAATTGACGACCTTACGGGGTTGTCGCAGTCATGGTTTGACTATCGAGTCTCAATTCCGATGGCACTTTTACCGCAAAGAAGGAAGAAGGTTCTCCTCCTCTTCTTAATCGTCCCGGATACATCAAGATGCTACCCCAAGATTCCTATGTTTCCACCGCGGGACTCTGCCCGTCGACTTACAGGGGCAGCGGCCCCTAAGCGACGATCGAAGGATGAAAGAGTTCGGCATACCGTCGGTTGTCCCCTCTCAAAGTGATGATCCCGCAAGGATATCAGCACAGGGTAATGAAGATCGGGAAAGCAGTTGAAGAAATATGGTCAGCCATCAAAGCCTGGAGGAACGCCGAGAAGGGACGGCAAGCAGCGGATTGAAGAGGCCACACGCCGCTTCGGGACATTAACAATCTCCCAATTTGGCGGGGGCTACCACGAAGGACAAACATATGCTGTTCCCCGGAACCCTAATACCTCTCAATATCAGGCGGAGTCCAACCACTCGCTTCGAGATGAGCCCGACGTGCCAGATCTCCCGAACCAGTTCCACTTTCAAAGTCATTCTAGCACCGCTCGACCCGAGATCCCAAATCCGCCGCAGTAGTAGAACACATTTGGTGGGATATACGTGGCTTGTCCCATTGCCTTGAAAGGGACTATCGGGACTGGATACCACGAGGACCGCCCTCCTAAGAAGAAGAAAATTTCCTCCCGGCAACAATTGAGGGAGAGATTCGAGGCGGTGATAACGGTGTGGGTACGCTCGGGGAGCCATGGGGATTTGATTACTACGTGCTCTACTCCGGCCAATCTTCCCAAGCAAACGGGGGTAAAAGAGCGAGAAAAGCCTTGCCAACGAGTGAGACTTTCGGACACCGGAATCTTTGCTGGACTGGGTAACTCTACGCCAATCGAAATCTATCCCCCTGCGGGAACAGCCTAAATTCGGTTTGTCCGGCTCCAGAGTGCACGCCAAAAGAAAGACCAACGCCGGTTTGGCGCTCCCACTTCAAATCAACATGTTGACCGGAGATGGCAACCGCCACAAACGGCCTCGGTATAACCCGGGGCTTCAACAAGGTTCTACCTCGCAAGAAAAAGCACGAAGTGGCTGGCTTGATGACTCTCTATCCCGAGGCAAGGACCAAATCTATGATCCCCGCCTATATGGCGGCATGATCACCTTCTGCGACGAAGATTTGCCAAGAGATGTCTCCCAAACACAATGAAGCTTTGTACATCACCATTAAGCTCAACACCGTATCGCTCCACTGGAGTATTGGTGGACAACGGATCAGCCGTTAATGTCCTTCCCCTCGGCATGATGCGGGCCTGCGCATCAATGAAGGCGCGTGATCCCATCTACCGGTCGGTCGAGGCATATGATGGCACGTCCCGTCCCATCCTGGGGACGGTGACTCTGGAACTGCAGTACGAAACCCAAATGGTGCCAGCAAAGTTCCATGTAATGGATATCCCTCCGAGTTCACGGCCCTATTAGGGCGCCCTTGGTTGCATCACATGAAAGCCATAGCTTCCACTCTCCACCCAATGCGTCAAATTCATTAACCGACAAGGGGACCTTGAAGTCATAAGGGCGACGGTTTCCTCATAGGGAACAGAAGCCGAGACCGTTACCAAGCATGCTCTTAGCCGGACACGGGGCTACACTCCTCAGAGTCGACCAAGGGACTATCGGGGCAAGTCTCGTCGAGAATCCCCGAGAATCCGGTGATGCCAAGCTATGTCAACGCACTCAAGCGAGCGAGACTCCGAAGAAGTCCGATTCATCAAATTCAATTGTCATTTCCAACATTTGGAGGCATGCTTGGAAGGAAACATTGAACACCGCCATGATACGGGCACACAAACCCCGGTCCTAATCACGGCTTTGTCACCATTCTTCAAACCCTACTCTCGACCACACGAAGCCGGAAATTTTCATGATAAAGATCGACAAGCATCGTCATACTCAACTCGAATCTATGAACGTCGTGTGGGACGTCCTCCTTGCCGAACCGCCCGTCAAGCCTTTCCGCTCGAGTATGGGACATGAGATTTTCAGTGACACGTCGAGACGCAAATACGTCCTTACATCCGGATTGAGCGGTCGATTGTGACAGATAGAAATCCCGAGTGAGGAAGATCCCTACATCCACATGCTCGGCTTTCGGACGCCAAACATAATTGATTACGGTTCGAGACAAAGAGATGATAGCGACGGCGAGGAAGGAGGACGAAACGAGACGGCCCCAGAGTCATGAGGCCCCCCGACAAAGAATGCCGCTAAAGAATTGGGAAACTCTCTCGGAGCCCGTCCGCGACCAAAGAAGAAATGATCACCAAACTTGGATTGGTCCCCGTCCCTTTGTCTCAACCTTTGTAAAGTCCTCGAGTCTCTTATTGTTGAGTTTGAGTCTTCCGAGTCGTCCAGAAGGCCTCACGCCCGAAGACCACGAAATTGTAGCCAATCTTGTATTCCCTCTTATTCTCAATGAAATGATGAACCTTTACAGTATCCCTTAATTGCCACTTTAACTAATGATGAATTAACTAATGATCTAAAAACAGGTTAATAACGATTCACTAGATGAAGAAGCGAGACACATTAAATGAACAATATATCAAAGAAATCTTTAAAGCGGAGTTGTCAGGAAAGAGGAAAATCGAGCCCAAGTCGTCCGAAGAGATTTTGACGAGTGTGAATTTGGGAGCTGCGGAAGAGCCTAAAGAGACGCAGATTGGTAGTTTCTTGAAGGGACCGAAAGGGATGCCACTAATTGAGCCGCTAAAAGAATTCGTGGATGTGTTCGCATGGTCCTATAAAGATATGCCGGGCCTCGATCCTTCCATAGTTGAGCACCGAATACCGCTCGACCCGGAAGTCAAGCCGGATAAAGCGAAGCTAAGAAGAATTAAGCCCGAATGGTCCCTACAAGTGAAAGAGGAGATAGAAAAGATGCTCGGGCGGGGTTCATCGGGGTCATTGAATACCCTACATGGCTTTCCAACATAGTAACGGTGACAAGGCCAACGGAAAGATCCGGTCTTTGCGTAGACTTGAGAGACTTGAACAAAGCCGAGTCAAAAGACGATTTCCCCCTACCAAACATCGACATTTTGGTAGATTCCACGGCCAACCATGAAGTTAAATCCTTCGTCGACGGTTTTGCCGGTTACAACCAAATCAAAATGGCAGAAGAGGATCAAGCCAAAACGGCCTTCACAACCCCTTGGGGCACCTACTGCTACACGGTCATGCCGTTCGGACTAAAGAATGCTGGGGCTACGTACCAGAGGGCAGCTACAGCTCTGTTCCATGACATGATCCACAAAGAAATTGAGGTCTATGTGGACGACATGATAATACACTCCAGAGGATCAGATGGCCAACACTTTGTTGATTTGAGAAAATTCTTCGGCCGCCTCCGAGACCACAGCATGAGACTGAATCCAGCCAAATGCACCTTCGGTGTAAGACGAGGCAAGGTGCTAGGATATATGGTGACAGAACGCGGAATCGAAGTAGATCCCCAGAAAATCAAGGCGATAGTTGAAATGAAGCCACCCCGGACACTGACAGAAGTGAAATCCTTCATGGGAAGACTGCAATACATAAGCCGCTTTGTAAATCAGCTGACCTCGATCTGCGAGCCGATCTTCAAGTTGATGAAGAAAAATGCCTACACAGAATGGACTCCAGAATGTCAGCTTGCTTTTGAACAGATCAAGGCATACCTCGTGAATCCCCCGATTCTTTGCCCACCACATCAGCAAAAGCCACTATTGCTATACCTAACTGTCACGGATACAGCAATTGGGGCTATGCTAGCTCAAGAGAAGAAAGATTCCAAGGTCGAAAACGCCATCTATTTCGTAAGCAGAAAGCTCCAAGGAAGCGAACTCAATTACTCTGCTTGCGAAAAGACTTGCGCAGGTTTGGTCTGGGTAGTGGGAAAATTGAAACACTACTTGCAGTCTCACCCGATACATCTCGTCTCAAGGATAGATCCCATCAAATATCTGTTCGACAAGCCTTCCATCTCTATGAGGTTGGCAAAATGGTCATTCTTTCTGGCTGAATACGACATCACTTATGTTTCAAGGAAATCCGTAAAAGGACGCATAATGGCGGAACATTTGGCCGATTTCCCAAGTGATGAGTCCCGAGGACCTGAACCTCAATTTCCCGATGATGGAATCTTTGCTCTAGAAGGAGAAAATCGCTGGCAACTCTTCTTCGACGGGGCGTCAAACAAAAGGGGGAACGGAATAGGAATGCTTACGGTCGATCCTACCGACGAACACACCCCCATAGCGGTAAGGTTGAACTTCGAAGTCACCAACAACGGCTTGAGTATGAAGCTTGCATAGCCGGGTTGGAAGCCGCCCTTGAAAGAAATATCAAGGAATTGGAGGTGTATGGTGACTCCGCCCTCATCATCAATCGGGTCTCTAACAAATGGAAGACCGTGGACCCGGGTCTACTGAAATATCACACTTACATGGAAGAGCTAGTAACTCAATTCAAGGAGATCGGCTTTCATTACTTGCCCGAGAGATCGCAACAGATTTGCGGATGCTCGCAACGCTAGCCTCCTCGTTGAAATACCCGAAGGGAAGTCCGTCAAACCATTCGAGTCGGGAGAAGAGAAAATCCCGCTTATTGCTTTGAAATCGAAGCGAAGCCGAAGCAGCCGGTGATCCCCGGGTACACTCGGATCTATCGCACCTTAAG
Source organism: Adenophora triphylla var. japonica (assembly GCA_022495995.1). Classification (NCBI taxonomy): domain Eukaryota; kingdom Viridiplantae; phylum Streptophyta; class Magnoliopsida; order Asterales; family Campanulaceae; genus Adenophora; species Adenophora triphylla. Next base: position 516,518 of record JAFEMH010001168.1, on the reverse strand, counting down.
AACGGAGAAGCCTCCTTCAAAAATGAAGATGGGGAATATAAAGAAGGAATCAAAGCGAAAAGTCTCTCGGCCACAGGCGGCTCGCCTCCCATTATGTTCTTTTGGGAAACATGTTATACAAGAAGCGTTACCAAGGTCCCCTCCTGCGATGTATCGGCAAACAAGAGGGTACCGAACTCATGAAAGAAATACATGGTGGTACCTGGGGCCCTCACATGAATGCTCGGGCTCGATGCAAATCATGCGAGAATGGGGTACTTTTGGATCTCCATGGAAGCCGACCGCATCCGGTTCGTCAAAAGCTGCGACAAATGTCGGCGATACTCAAATCTTAATCACTTGCCTCCTCACGAGTTATCTTGCATGACAACCCCTTGGCCTTTCGTCACTTGGGAATTGATGTCATAGGCAAAATCACACCATCAGGCAGTAATGGCCACGAGTTCGTCCTGGTAGCCGTGGACTATTTCACCAAATGGGTTGAAGCGAAATCCTACAAAATCCTCAATTCAAGGAAAGTAGCCCTCTTCATCAAAGAGAACATCATGTGCCGATACGGGTTGCCGGCGAAATCATCTCGAGATAATGGATCCCACTTCGAAGGGAATGCGACGAGTCGCAGCGAATTTCGAATAACCGTCACAAGTCATCTCCTTACGGGCCCCAAACCAACGGAGCCGTCGAGGCGGCAAACAAGACTTTGGAAAACATCATCCGAAAAATGGCCGTACAAGGCGAGAGATTGGCCCGAGAAGTTACACTCCGGCACTCGGGGCTACGTAACATCAGTCGGAATGGCAACCGGGAAACACCATTTGCCCTCACATACGGAATGGAAGCCGTACTCCCAATCGAGCTAGAAATCCCCCTCACTCCGGTATACTTCCGGAAAGCCAGATCAACGAGGTCCAATGGCTCCAAAGTCGCCATGATGAATTGGCCCTGCTAGATGAACGCCGATTGAAAGCCATGGAACACATCCGAGCCTACCAAGGAAGAATGGCCAGAGCCTTCAACAAGAAAATAAAGCATCGGGAGATCCGAGAAGGTGATCTCGTCTTAAAAGAGAAGCCCCCGGTCCGTATCAACCCCCTCGGCAAATGGGAGCACATGCAGGTCGGGCAATACGTCGTCCAGTAAGATCTTCTCGGAGGAGCCATGCAACTTGCGGACCTCGACGGAAATCCCTTTGTACACCCAGTGAATGGTGACAAGCTGCGCAGATACTACGCATAAAAAAAGAGAAACAAAAAAAAAAGAGTGCTAAAAGAGTAATACCCAACTAGGTTGAAAACCCGAAAAGGGCGGCCTAGGTAAAAAACAGGGTTGCACCAAAAAAAACAACAAAACCACAACAAAAAAAACAAAAAAAAATATATCGGGTTGAACTACGAAGACCTGAGCTCCTCAAAATGAGGGGAACGTAGGCAGCCGGAAACGGTTCGGTCTAAAACACAAATAAAAGTCATACTTTGACATCAACGCACTGATCAGACCATGAAAGCGTCTCGAAAAACTCTGAAGCAATTCAAATATTCATTACAAGTTAAAAACTTTTTGATGAGTCTAAGCCCGATTCATTCCTACAACTGGCAACCTGCTAAAAGAGATTAAGATACATAATCAAACTAATGTGTCTGCCATGGCAAGAAAGGGATACTCGGAAACCTCAGAGTCACTCCAAGCCACTCGTACTGGCCTCTCCCCTCTTCTTCCCCCTTCGAGTCTTCTTCTTCTGAACAGGAAAAATGTCGGTCTTCCTCCTACCAAGCTCTGGTATAGGAACAGGATCTATCAAACCAGCCTCTGTCAGGGCCTTAGTAGCCCTAGCGTCATCTCTCATCTCCTGTAGCCTAGCTGGTAGCATAGGAGCCCTCCTCTCCTGTCTCTTGACGTAAGCCTCATAGTCGGTCACAGCGTCTCCGCTCCTGTCATGAGGGTTGGCCCTCGCCTCGGCCCTCCTCCTCTCGGAAACTGTCAAGTCCTCCGCACCCACAATGACCTCACGCCGTCTCAAAATAGCCATCTGAGTCTCTCCCAAATGCCTCTCGTACCAATCCAGGTACCAAGTGGTCAGGAACACAGGTCTCGGACGCCTGAGGATAACCCGAGGAGGAAAGACGTCATACCTCCATGCTCGGGAAAGAAAGGAAAACACCGAAGGATCATCCATAGAAACAGGAGCCACCACCCTGGTGGCTATATCATCAAAGTCCCCCAAAGGAACCTGCTCCAGGCCGAACTGTCTCAGAACTAAAGCCGGAATGTAGAAGCTGGACTGAGAAAGCCCCGGAAGCATGACCACATGAGACCCGTCCTGAAGTACTCTGCGAGTCTCCACCCGCCAACAAGGCACTGACCATCTGATATCTTCTGTCTGGAGACCAGCCATCCAACGCTCCCATGAGCCCTGATCATCAAAATCTATAGCAACCCCTCTCTCGGCGAATGTCCAAGGCTTGATCATATCGAAGTTTCCCGAAGAATCCCCAAGCGCTCCATCGGCCACGTAGTCAAGAGGAACGGGCTGCCCGTGCATATACCGCTTCCGTGCTTGACCTATCGAGAGCATGGAAAGTCTCCCCCAGGATCAGAGGTACAACATCTCTGCCCAAGCGACAATGAACGACTACATCCAGCAGAGACCGATGACAGATCCCAAAAGAATAGACCATGAACAAGGTCCCGAACATGCAAAGTGCAAAGGCATCCCAATAGGCATCATCAAGCAAACCTAAGCCCCTAAACCTATCAGGGAGACCGGAAATATCAAAATGATCGGGACCACGGATCATACCTCGCGCTTCCTCCGGGGAAAGATGAAGGAGGATGCACAATCTGTCAACAAAAGAAGCCCCTCCGGGCAAAGGAACCGCTATCTCTTCCACCTCCGGACCTCCAAGCAAGGCCCGAAATTCTTCGACGGTTGGGACCATCTCGTTGTAAGAAAGGCAAAAGACATGCCTTCTAGTATCCCAAAATGAGGAAGAAGCCCTCAGAAGATCGTAGTCCGGAATCAATTCCTTGAGAGACCATAAGCACTTCACCTTGTACCTTTCTTCAAAGAAGGACCTCCTCTCATGCATAATCTCCCGGGACCAATCCTTGAACTTGTTGAAGAATGACATTTGGGATTCTTGGGACAATTTTGATGGAGCTTTTCTAAGGTTTTCCATGGATTTTCTCTCTTTCTCCCCGAAAATGGCTGTTTGGACTGGAGGTTGAAGAGGATATTTGAATTTGAAATAAAGTGAGACCAGATCTGAAGCAAAATTAAAGGACAATGTCAGATGCAGGACTCCTCCGCGTGGATATGATTGTCTTTCATCAGAAAAATCTGCAACAATCCAAGCTGCTGCACCAAAAAAAAGGAATATTCCGTCCCGGTTGCTCGAAACCTGTGTAAAAAAAAAATCTCCCCAAACCAGTCCATATACAAAATACTAACACCCTTGCCAAAAAACCAGGGCTCATGCAACATTGCATTCATACTGCATTGCATTCATAAAAAAATAAAATCCTAAATTATTACATTCCAAAAAGGGAGTGTAGAAAAAAAAAGACAAAAAAAAAATCAAATAAAAAAAGAGGAAGGTAGGTAACAATAATCCTAAAATATTACATCCCAAAAAAAAAAGAAGAGCAAAAAAAAAATGTGCATGAAAAAAAAAAGCTGTACAAATCTCAAAATCTCGAAAATCGCCTAAAAAAGGGGGTAATCAATCGTAATCCCTAGCGCTCGACGTCGTCCCCGGTTCCTCTTGCATGACTCGGGCCCGCCTCCTCGGGAGCCCCGAAGATCTCGGGCTCGAGAATCGTCCTCGTCTCCGAGAAAGAGGCTCGTCGGGACCAGCCGCATGCTCGATAGGGCAAGCCAAGATCTGCGAAAAATCATATCCGAAGGTGAAGGCGTCGGATTCTCGGACGTACGAAGATGACCCACCATGCCGCCAAACGTGTCCTCGCCCGTGTGGATCCCCGAGAATGACGTGATCCGGGCAAGGCGTTAGCCGGCGCGGGGATCAATGAGAGGAGACGAGAGGAGTCTCGAAGAAGTCTCGAACGAATAGGGAAGCCTCCCGCCCGACTGTGCGCCGCCGTGGTCGCCTCGCTCTAGCACGAGGAGCCCCGCAAGCGACCATCCTCCCCGATAAATCTCTTAGATCCGATCACTTGCTTCGTCGCCTTCTCGACGACCACCTCCGAAAACCGCACAAAAGCAAAAGCGTGCCAGAATGCTTGAAGCGAAAAATGATGACAGGAAAGAAAAGAAAAGACAAAAGCAAAAAAAAAAAAAAGAAGAAAGGAGGGAAGGAGAAGCCATACCTTCATACCCTGGACGAGGCCGGAAAGCTCGTGGAAGCCGCTCAGCCGAGGGATTCGCACCCTCAATCGGACCCCATCCCGGACATATGAAAAATCCGTCCGAGGGTACCGCGGGATCCCAAGCCCTCTCTATCCGTAACACAGGGGCATCCTCGGCCTCCTCAAAACAAATACGGTACGGCTCAATCGCCACAAATGCCGAGAAGTGCCGGCCGGCTCGGTAATCATCCTGTGTCGCAGATCTGTCACTCGGTGCATCATATCGGCGGGAGGCTCCACCGGTGTCATCAAAGGCGACCCACGCCATGTCGGCGCGTCACCCTCTCTCCTGCATAATAGGCATCGCAGGTCGGACCTCTCGTAATCCTCTCGCGCACAAGGTACAAATCTCGGCCGCCCTTCGCCGCGCCACCTCAAAACGATCCTGTGGATAGAATATCATCCTCTCATCCGTCTCGGCCTCCGTCAAAGGAAGGCAATCCGCGTATCCGAGAGTCGTACGCCCCGGAGCTTATCTTCTCTCGGGCATGCTTGGACCAGGAGCGCATGGCCGGATACGCCCGACGTACTCCGCCATTGCCGCCACATCGTGACGTGGAAGAACTCCAACGCCCATACCGCGAAAGGTAAAAATCAAATCAATCCAAAGGTAAAAGAAAAGTGTGTTCCCAAGAAGAAAGTGGAAAGCAAAGAGAGAGCTTATACCTCCAGGGCAAACTCAAAGCAAGACAAGGAGCTCACACGGCCTTCCTATTTGTACCTATCAAGAGCAAAGTAAAGCTCGCCGGCCCGGCTTCTCCTCAGAAACGTCTCCGGCCATCTCCATGTCCTCCAAGGACCTCGGCAAGGCAAAGTGCCGTCCCTCGGCATGTCCAAAAAGGGTGCTCGAAAAAGCAAACCATAAGAAGGCCCCGGCAATACGATCGGCGCCTATCCTCTCCTCCCCAGCCTCGTAGCTCACAATGGTCTCCACAGTCTTCCCTGTAGACCACGGCATACTCCATCCCCATCCCCTTTTTGGGAATAGGGGAAAATCCCGAGAAGAGCTCGCAGATCTGCATCGCCGTAGCCATCCCGCCACTCAATGCCGCGTCCATTGAAGGACAAACCCGTGATCGCAAAGCATAGTCAGAAGGCGTAACCGTAGCCTCGCCCCAAAAGAAGTGAAACGTGTGGGTCGCGTCCCACCAGTGCTGCGCCAAAGCAAACATCAGGCCCTTGCTCTTAGGGAACTTGACCAATCCCCTCAAACGCTCAATGAACTCCCAAAGCCCGGTCTCAACAACAATCTGTCTCGGACTCGGCAAAGCTCCTCGGCCCGCATTCGAAAGCCGGTCCCACAAGTCAACTACAGACTCCACCGATCCTCGAGTCTTCATCCTGTTCAGCTGCTCCGTAACGTAGTTGTTTCCACCCTGCAATAAAACAAAAAAAAATGTCAAAAAAAAAATTTGCATTTGCACAAAAAAAAAGAGCATACATATGCATCATGAAATTTCAAAGAAAAGTCGACAGCATAACAGCATACAATGAGCATAGCCCCATTTTTCTCGCACCAAAAAAAAGACAGTTTTCAGCAAATCCCAATCAACATTCATGAAAAAAAAATTCATACAAAAAATCCTACAGAAGGAAAAATTCGTCCCACTTTTCAAAAAAAAAAATCATACATACATTCATATCATCATCACCTCATATTGGAAAAATGCCCATTCTTTTCAAACAAAATGCATGCATTGCATCATTTTTCAAATCACAATTCTCGAATTTTCAAAAAAAAATATAAATAATAAAAAATGGCGAAAATGCCAATTCTTTTTCCCAAGCAAAATGCACATTTTGGGTTACTCATATACTCATTACAACATGCATATCATCAAAATCAATATTCAAATTTCAAAAAAAAAAAATCACAATTTTCATTCATAATTTTTGGATACTAAAAAAAAAATGGCGAAAATGCCAATTCTTTTTCCCAAGCAAAATGCACATTTTGGGTTACTCATATACTCATTACAACATGCAAAGCATCAAAATCAAGATTCAAAGCCAAGAACATCAATCATTCGAATTTTCAAAAAAAAAAAAATTCAAAAATCACCCAAAATTCAAGCAAGAAATCAACAAAGGGAATGAAAAGATTCGAAGTATACCGTTCGGAGACTCGGATCAGAAGCCCAATGTTGCCAAGCATCGGGGTATGGCTCCTCCGCAATCGATTGCGAAAGAGTATAATGCCTCCTCATTCGGACGAGCTCCAATCGTCTCTCCGCTACCGGGCCACGTCCTTGGCCTTGAAAAACACCTTCCCCGTGTTCCATTGCTTGAAAATCGAAGAAAATCGGAAGATTTTTGAAGCTTTTTGGACAACAATGGCGGCTTGGGGCGTTTTCTCTCTTCCTCTCTCGTAATTTTCAAAAAACTGAATGGGGAAGAAGAAGGGCGTTGGCCCCTCATTAAGACCCTCTGACTTTCAGATCCCCTCCGCGCGGATAGGGTTGTAAGGGTCAAAATGACCCTTTTGCCCTTTAAAAATCCAGGACTCTGCAATTCAGTCCTCAACTTGACAAAGTTAACCAAAGTCAACCCCCTGTCAAGAAAATCATCTCCGGCAGTTAAACGTAAGACCGATTTCCCCGAGAAAGATAACGAGATCCCGTATCTTTCATCAAAATTACCCCCGGCAGTCAAACGTAAGACCGATTTCCCCGAGAAAGATAACGAGATCCCGTATCTTTCATCAAAATTACCCCCGGCAGTCAAACGTAAGACCGATTTCCCCGAGAAAGATAACGAGATCCCGTATCTTTCATCAAAATTACCCCCGGCAGTCAAACGTAAGACCGATTTCCCCGAGAAAGATAACGAGATCCCGTATCTTTCATCAAAATTACCCCGGCAGTCAAACGTAAGACCGATTTCCCCGAGAAAGATAACGAGATCCCGTATCTTTCATCAAAATTACCCCCGGCAGTAAAACGTAAGACCGATCTCCCTGAGAAAGATAACGAGATCCCGTATCTTTCATCAAAATCATTCTCCGGCAGTCAAACGTAAGACCGATTTCCCCGAGAAAGATAACGAGATCCCGTATCTTTCATCAAAATCATTCCCCGACAGTAAAACGTAAGACCGATTTCCCCAAGAAAGATAACGAGATCCCGTATCTTTCATCAAAATCATCAAACGGCAGTCAAACGTAAGACTGATTTCCCCGAGAAAGATAACGAGATCCCGTATCTTTCGTCAAAATCATCAACGACAGTCAAACGTAAGATCGATTTCCCCGAGAAAGATAACGAGATCCCGTATCTTTCATCAAAATTACCCCCGGCAGTAAAACGTAAGACCGATTTCCCCTATAAATACGTCTGATTTTCCCCCCAGCAAAGGCTAACGAAATCCCCAGCAAAGCCAACGGAATCTCGAGTAGATCTCGAACTACGAAAGGGCTTGATTCCCACTAGGGATACGTAGGTAGCCTATCATTAGGTCCAGCCCCTCGACCAAAACGGTCACCCTCTCCTTCGGCAGCAGACAAAGTCCACCGAAAGGCCATTTCACAATTAAGGTCCGAGGCACCTAAAACGCCATCATCATCCAGGTCCGAGGCACCTAAAACTCCATCATCATCCAGGTCCGAGGCACCTAAAACGCCATCATCATCCAAGTCCGAGGCACCTAAAACGCCGTCATCATCCAGGTTCGAGACACCTAAAACGCCATCATCTCCAAAGGTCCGAGGCACCTAAAAAGCCATCTCAAGGTTCGAGGCACCTAAAACGCCATCTTTAAGGTTCGAGGCACCTAAAAAAGCAATCATCATCAAGGTTCGAGGCACCTAAGACGCTATCACACACAACACTAGGAAGGCGATAAATCGCAATCATCCCCAGCAGAGCGGATAGCCACCAAACCAAAAATGGTCATTCCTATCCCCAGCGGAGCGGATAGCCATCCGACCGAAAATGGTCATCTCTTATCCCTGCAGAAGTTTCTCCTCAGCAACCGACCGTAACTCGCTCATCAGGTTCGAGGCACCTAAAACGCCATCATCTCCAGGGTCGGAGATCCGAACTACGACTGGCTTGATTCCCATTCGGGATACGTAGGTAGCCTATTAAATAGGTACAGCCACCCGATCACTCGATCATCCCGCCAAATATGGAGCCTTACTCTTATCGACGACCCCGCTTCCTTCGAAAGCGCCGTCGCCGAGGGGCTACTGTAAGTGCTCCAATTTGAGCTTGTTAGTATTTTCGTTAGAAAATTAATGAAAGTTTTAACATTCCTAACAATTACTAACATTTCCTAACAATTCCTAACATTCCTAACATTTCTAACCAAGTAAGGGTAGATTAGGGATTGCCAAAAAAAGATAAACCAAGGAAAGGAATCAAAAAAGCAAAAGAAATAAGAAAAACCAAAAAAAGAAATGGCTGGAAACAAAATCTGGCTGGTTAATTTGAATTTTAAAAAAGATTATTTCTTGTGTCCAAAGCCTGGAGCAGCATTTAATGAACAGTGCACGCTGCAGGTCCTATCCGCGCGGATAGGTTTGTAAAATTCAGAGGGCTATAAATTGAGCCCTCCAGTCACAAAAATAAGGAGGACCAAGAACACAATTCACAGCATTTGGCGAAAATACTTGAGAAAACAGTGAGAATTCTCTAAGAATTGTCACCTTTTTCTCTTGAATCTTCCCAACTTTCACTCACTCAAATCACACCCACTCACTCCCAAGTTCAAACACTCTTGCATTCAAGCCTTTAAACACCAAGAAAAAAACAAAGAAGATAGGTATAACCTCCCTCTTCTTACCCTAAATCTCTCATCCATGCATGCATTTTCAAACTACAAATTGTAGTTCATTCATCTTCTTGTCTTAAGATCCAAGAAGATCACCATGGAAGTTCATCTCCATGGATGATATTCTACAAGGATCTACATTATTTTCAAAGTGTTCTTACTTTCTTGCAAAGAAAACATATTTTCAAAACCCTAAAAACCATTTTCAAGCATCAAATCTCATTTTCAAAGGATAAAATTCCCCTTCCCAAGCAAATGAAGTGCTTAGTCCTAATGTACCCCAAGGATGGTTTGGTATAGTTGATTCACCACTAAAATGTCAAGTGATCACTAACCAAAACCTAGGGAAATGGGGACAATCATGGATGCAAAACCCCCCTTAAAATCATATTTTCTTTCTTGAGAAGTTGCTGTCCAGTAGCAATTTTCCAAGACCCCAGTCCATTGTCTTAATTTTTGGACACAGATAAACTTGGAATTTGGTGTTGACTACAAAACACTTTTTGTAGCCAACATCCATAGCTTTCCATACATATTTTTATTTTATTTTTTGGGTTAGTAAAACTCCTCTTATCAAATTTTCTTTTAGAGGCCAGTTCATCAGCTTCTGGGAATCCAGATCTCATATCTGAGATTTCCAGAAGTTTTTGACCCCTCAAATATTCTCCAAAATGGAAAATTCCTTCGCACAAATCTTATTTATGGTGTCTGGAACAACTTTCATTCTCTGAGTTTATCCAGATTATGAAGTTTTAAGACCCTTGAATCCATTTCAAAATCAAAGGTCCACTGCCTTTTTCATTCTGGCAGAAGTGACTCTCAACTTCAAAAGGTCTTTTGAGTACCAAATCTCAATCCAAAAATCTTCCAAAAAATCATGGGATCATTTTAAAGTCTTAAAAAGATATCCCAATTTTTACTTTTCTGAGTTTCAACTTATTTTGGCCAAAACACACACACACACAAATGATTTTCAGCTTGGAAGACTCGTTTTACGAGGCATTCCGGGTGCACACTAACGTCCTTCCCGGCGTGTAACATGACCTCCGAACCCAAATCTCTAATCTCGGGCATTTTTCAAATTTTTGGCCCTTAAAACAAAAATGGCGTGGCGACTCCGTTCTTTTTCCGGGTTTTATTTGGTTTTTCAAAGAAACGCAAAAATCGAATTTTTCCCGCGAGAAATTTTGGTGGCACATCATCACAATTTCGTTCATGGTATCAAGAGCGACATAAAGCCATGGGTGACGAATCTACAGCTTCGACAAATACCATGGCAAACAACGGTTCAGGGCAAGGTACTTCGACTTATAATAAACATGGTCTTCCAATATTGTTTAATGTACAATCATACATGGGTCATTGTAGATTGTCCAACGAAAATTACCAGAATTGGAGTTCTTTGTTTCTCTCTATGTTGGAAATTCACTCCCTAACCCATGTTGTATATGATAAAATCCCTCCTTCCCGCACTCTCCCCACCACCACCACCACCACTACCACCACAAACACCACCACCACCACCAATGAAACTATCAATCCTGCATATGAAGCCTTTGTTCACACTTCCCGTTTTGTCCTTGGCTGGATCAAAGCCACGGTTACATCTGATGTCCAACCTCATGTCAACCCGTGTACCTCCGCTCCCGAAGCATGGGATTTACTAGCCAAGGAATTTGGGGTAGCCTCCACAATCCATATCCAAAAGCTCCAAGAAGAGCTTCACGACCTTTCTCTAAATCCGGGAATGACCATTCAAGAGTACATTCTCCGAGCCAAAACTCTGTTCCACTCCCTTGCCCGTGCGGGTGAAGCCGTGACCACCCAAACTCTCCGTAGTAGGATCCTAGGTGGTTTAGGTCACACTTATAAAGAATTCATTACCACCCAAAATTCAAAAGGGGATACCTCAATTGAAGACCTTAAAGACCTTCTTCTACAAGAAGAGGCCTTACAAAAGAGATTCGCCAATAAAACCACTCTTAACCTTAGTGCCCTAGCAGCGACAAAAGAGCCTGATAAACCCAAAAATCCTCAACACATTGTCGGTTTTTCAAACCCCAGTCAGCTAGGTGGGTTTCGACCTTCTGGGCAAAATGGGCAAGGGGGGTTCTTCTTCTTCCCTAATCAAAATCGGGGTAATGGGAATCGCAACCAAGGGAGAAATAAAAACAAACACAACAACCGTGGTATTCTTCCTCTTCCAAACCATTTCCAGCCAATGCCCCATACTCCACATATGCGGCAACCCCCACCCCTGGTCCCATACACACCCCCTAATCCCTTTGTCAGTCCTGATCCTACTGTGGTAAAATGCCAACTTTGCAAGAAAGCCGGTCATGAAGCAACCACATGTTATCAGAGAGGTAACTTTGCATACAATGCACAGTTCTATCCGGATCCGCAGTATCAGCCTAATATTGGGGGCCCTTCTTCTGGACATTCGTCACCTATGGCTCCGGTCTCATTCGTTCTTGATTCTGGTGCAACGAATCACATGACACCCACTCCGGATGTCCGGCAGAACTACTCTCCTTATTCAGGTACCGAATCTATTCGTGTAGCTAATGGTTCTTCCATCCCAATAGCGAATATTGGTTCTATACAATTTTCTGCTAATAATCATAATTTTCTTATAAACAATGTGTTACATGTTCCAAAAATCAGTCGATCTTTGCTTTCTATCCGCAAGTTTTGCCTAGATAATGACTGTTTTTTTGAACTAACCGCTTTTGGGTTTTGCGTGAAGGACAACCGTACCAAGAGGACCACTCTTTCTGGCAGTAATGCGGGAGATCTCTACACGTTGTCTTTCATCCCCAATTCTCGCTTGAATTCCTTAGCGTTGATTGGGGAACGTACTTCTTCTTCTACGTGGCATGCCCGTCTGGGTCACCCTTCGTTTCAAGTTTTTCAAAGTCTAGTCAATAAAATTCGGATACCGGTTAGCGGTCCTGTTAAAAGTAGGGAGATGTGTCATAGCTGCCCTCTCGGCAAATCTTGTAATCTTCCATTTGAACTTCGTAATTTTCATTCTGCAAAACCGTTGGATTTATTGCATTTGGATGTATGAGAACCTTCCCCGGTACCTTCTATTTCTGGTTTTAAATATTATCTCTCCATTGTTGACGATTTTTCTCGCTATGTATGGATGTTTCCTTTATTTCGAAAGTCAGATGTATTTACGGCATTTACTGAATTTAAAACTCTTATTGAAAATCAGTTAACCCGTAAAATTTCTGCCATTCACACTATAAAAATATTCAGACCGATGGGGGAGGGGAATTTATAAATCGTCAATTTGCTTGTTTTTTGGTTCAACATGGCATTAGTCACCGGTCTTCTTGTCCCTACACTCCCCAACAAAATGGGGTCGTAGAACGGAAACATCGACATATATCTGAAATGGGGTTGTGTTTACTTGGTCACTCCAAGGTTCCTGAGTCTTTTTGGTTAGAAGCTTACTCTACGGCTGTCTTTCTAATTAATCGTTTACCCATGAGGCAACTCCGTTATATGTCTCCTTATGAGAAACTGTGGCAGAAAACTCCAGATTATAAGTTTCTTAAAGTTTTTGGGTGTACTTGTTTCCCGAATTTGGTACCTTACAATCGTCATAAACTCATGCTTAAATCAACACCTTGTGTTTTCTTGGGATATGACTTAATGCGGAAGGGATACCGTTGCTACAATCCTGTTAATGGCAGAGTTTTCATATCTCGACATGTATTATTTGACGAAAGTCATTTTTATTATCTGGTCAACAATTTTTATGCTACTGTTCCTGCTTTGCAAAGTCAATCACAGGTAGCTTGGACACCAAAATCTACCACAGCTGCTACTTCTCACACTCATGGGCTTTGTGAAAATGAGGCAGCAGATATTGGTCCCTCTATGGTTCCCCTTGCAGCCATCCCAGCCAGATCAGCACCATCAAGCACATCTGCTCTACCAGCTCCTCTGCCGTCTGAGCCTGCTTCTCCTAGGCCCACTTCAGACAGCAGCTCACCTTCTTCGTTTGATGGACTCTCGCCTTCCAGAGCTGGTCCGATTGAATCTACTCAGTCCACTACTTCTCTCAGCCGACAAGACCATCATTTGCACTCTCAAGATGGGCCGACCCATTCTTCTTCAATCCAGCCACCTCAACCTAACCATGATCAGCATGTACCCAATTCCGAGCCTGCCTTACTTGGTACTCATCACATGGTTACTAGAGCAAAAGCGGGTGTATTCCGTCCCAAACATTTGTTTGCACTAGCAGCTACCACAATGGATTCTCCTCTTTACGAACCACGAACTTTTCGACAAGCTGCCCCTCATGCTCATTGGCAACAAGCCATGCAAGAGGAACTTATAGCGCTTCACAAAAATGGTACGTGGTCACTTGTTCCCCCTCCGTCGAACCACAACATTGTAGGCAGCAAGTGGATTTATAAAGTTAAACGGAAAGAGGATGGTTCTATAGAACGATACAAGGCCAGGCTTGTGGCTCAAGGGTACACGCAACAGGAAGGTATTGATTTTGAGGAAACATTCAGCCCGGTTGTTAAACCAGCTACTATCCGTACCATCTTGTCCTTGGCACACTCATGTGATTGGCCTATCGAACAGTTAGATGTTCGCAATGCATTTCTCAATGGCATTCTTACTGAGGAAGTTTATATGGCACAACCTCCGGGGTTCGTTGATAAGGTTCGCCCAAATTATGTTTGTCGACTTCACCGAGCATTATATGGTCTCAAACAATCTCCCCGGGCTTGGTTTCTTCGTCTCCATGATTTTCTTCTCACACTCGGCTTCTTCAATAGTCATGCCGATTCTTCTCTGTTTATTCGACATCATCAAGGTAATATTGTGGCCATTCTCGTCAACGTAGATGATATTATTGTGACAGGTTCAAATTCCGCTGCCGTTCAATCTGTCCTCAACTCAATATGTTCCACTTTTGATAGTAGACGGTTGGGTCCCTTGAGTTTTTTTCTTGGCATCGAGGCAACTCGCACTACGTCATCTCTTCATTTGACTCAATCTCGGTATGCCTCAGATCTTCTACATAAGTTCAATATGCACTTGTGTAAGCCGGCTCCTACTCCTCTAGCTCCGGGATCTCATCTTTCGGCTCTTGATGGTGACCCACTATCGGACCCCACAGTATATCGCAGTATGGTTGGTGGCCTACAATATGTCACGCTTACTCATCTGGATATTTCGTTCGAAGTCAACCAAGTGTGCCAATTCATGCATTCTCCCCGTTCATCTCACCTCCAGGCTGTTAAACGAATTTTTCATTTTCTTAAAGGTACAGTTGATAAAGGCCTCACTTTTCAGACTTCTTCGAATACTTCTATCTTGGCATTTTGTGATGCCGATTGGGCTGGTGCTCCCGATAATCGCCGTTCGACCACGGGGGCTTGTGTCTTTGTTGGCCCAAATCTAGTCGCTTGGTCTGCTAAGAAACAACACACCATTGCACGCTCTAGTAGTGAGGCGGAATATCGGGCTTTGGCCTCTACTGCTGCCGAAATTCGTTGGTTCTTCTACTTGTTTCGCGAGCTGGGTCTTACACTACCTCCTCCACTTTTATTATGCGATAATCTTTCGGCTCTTCACATGTCGAAAAACCCGATATTTCATGCTCGTACCTGACATATTGAGATAGATTTATATTTTGTTCGGGAATTACACCAACGGGGTTTTCTTCGACTTCACCACATTGCTTCGTCGGACCAACTAGCAGACATCTTCACCAAGAGTCTTGCTAAACCTCATTTTCATATTTTATCCGACAAGCTACAGCTACGACCTTCTCCGCTTAGCTTGAGGGGGGGTGAAAGACAGTAACGTGAGTCTCAAAACTCACGTGCAAATACTCTGCTGGATCACCTTAATTAGATTGGTTTGTATATTGTTTGTTGACTTTTGTATCATTATCTTATATTTGGTTGCCTTGTAATTAGGTAGGTGATTAGGCTAAATTAGTGGAAGCATATCTTCCCAGTTTTATAGGTTGTACAGCCCTATTAATATTACAATATAACAAATGGAATACTCATTCGGGTTTCCAGAGTTTTTGTCCCGTCTCTCTTTTCTATTCTCTCTCTCATCTTTTGTTCTTCTTCTTCCTTTCATCATTTCTTCATTGCAGGTGATTTCGTTCACTTTGTAAACACCAGCTTTCTTTGAAATTATTTTTTATTCGTGCGTTTAACGCACGGGTGTAGTACTAGTTGAAAATAAAAGTAAAATACGTAGGTGACATTGTTTGCTAATTATAATAAAGGGAAAATGCATCACGTACAATGTTTATATATATATAGGAAGCTATTCAAATGAGAACCAAATTTATATGAGAACCATGAGAACTAAACCCAATCATTGGATTAAAAACACATCAATGCTCCAGATTAAAAAAAAAAAGATAGAGGGGGTGGCATTTTCGTAATTATTGTGAACTAAATCCCCCTCAAATTTCAAAATAAAATATCTCAATATCTATAAGTCGAAAAAAAAATCGAAAACACTGATTTTTTCGTCTTGACGAGACGATTCAAACTAGATCCCTGAAGAAAGAATTTTGAAAAAATAATATTGAACAACGTCTAATTTTTAAAACAGAGGTAGAATTTCAATTCCTAATTATAATAAAGGGAAAATGCATCACGTACAATGTTTGCTCCATCCATATTAATAATTATAATTTGATAATATTTTAATATAAACCAAAAGCAACACAGCTAGTGTTTACTTAGACAACACAGCTAGTGTTTACTAAGACAACATAGCTAGTGTTCACTAAGATAACTAGCTAGTGTTCACTAAGACAACACAGCTAATGTTCACTAAGATAACACAACTAGTGTTCACTAAGACAACTAGCTAGTGTTCACTAAGACAACACAGCTAGTGTTCACTAAGATAATACAGCTAGTGTTCACTAAGACAACTAGCTAGTGTTCACTAAGACAACACAGCTAGTGTTTACTAAGACAACACAGCTAGTGTTCACTAAGATAACTAGCTAGTGTTCACTAAGACAACACAGTTAGTGTTCACTAAGATAACTAGCTAGTGTTCACTAAGTCAACACAGCTAGTGTTCACTAAGACAACTAGCTAGTGTTCACTAAAACAACACAGCTAGCGTTCACTAAGATAACTATGAATAAATAAATTTGAAATTACCCAACCCGAGGAAATTGCATTGGCTAAAATCCTTCACGGCATTCACCTCTCTCTCTCTCTCTCTCTTTGAAATATCTTTTTTTTTTTTTAAAAAAAAATCCTTATAAGTTGGGGAAAAAGGAGAAACACCACTTCATTAAGCTACCAGCAAGCTACAAGTCTCCTCCCTCTCTACCTCCACAAGAATTCTCAGTAAAGTTCTTGACTTTTATCTCTTTCATGCTCTGTTTGTTTTTGATCCAACACAAATTTTACAAGTCCACTTTACCCTGTTTTCTGCGTCACTGTGATTAATTTCATTATCTTCTTTATTAATTCTTTAGCTAGATGAAGAGTTTAATTTTCAGTTCCTGGGAGGGGTTTTAGTTTGTTCATCGTTTATTTCCTTTTTTTGCTTTTAAATTTATGATGATCTTACTTATCCTTCTTCCCTTTATTTAAAACCCATATAAGATAACTAGCTAGTGTTCACTAAGACAACACAGCTAGTGTTCACTAAGATAACTAGCTAGTGTTCACTAAGACAACACAGCTAGTATTCACTAAGACAACACAACTAGTGTTCACTAAGATAACACAACTAGTGTTCACTAAGACAACTAGCTAGTGTTCACTAAGACAACACAGCTAGTGTTCACTAAGACAACACAGCTAGTGTTCACTAAGACAACTAGCTAGTGTTCACTAAGACAACACAGCTAGTGTTCACTAAGATAACTAGCTAGTGTTCACTAAGACAACACAGCTAGTGTTCACTAGTTAAATAGTGTACACTAGTTAAGTAATCTATAAGTCAATATTATTTTTTCAAAATCCTATCTTGAAGGATCTAGTTTGAATCGTCTCGTCAAGACAAAAAAATCAGTGTTTTTGAATTTTTTTTTCGACTTATAGATATTGAGATATTTTATTTTGAAATTTGAGGGGAATTTTAAATGAAATAATTACGAAAAATGCCACTCCCTCTATCTTTTTTTTTTAATCTGAAGCATTGATGTATTTTTTAATCCAATGGCTGTTAGTGATTCTTATGATTCTCATATAAATTTGGTTCTCATTATAATAGGACCCTATATATATATATATATATATATATATATATATATATATATATATATATATATATATATATAAAGACAAGATAGTCTCTAAATATGAAAATTCAAATTTTTCCCGTCAAAAATATTTTCTAATTTAGAATTTTTGTTATTTAATCAAAAGGCTTTTAGTTTTTAACGAAAAACTTTTAATATTCTTTTATACTTATATCTATTGATTATTATTCACGTATATGATTATTAATGTGAATATTAATAGTAACAATAAACATTAAAATAGTGATAATTCTTTGTGACTTTTATTACAAGCACAGGAATTGCAATGAAAATCCCGAACAGTTGGGATGTCTAAACTAAAGCTATTACTAAGAATGCGTAAAACTGAGTAAGAGGGATGTCCTAAGCGGTGATGCCAATTTGAAGCAGATGAGACTGATGCAGAGTGAACAGCGGAGCGGAAAGGAAGCCATTCATAGACGTCGGAGCTAGGTTGACCTTGGAGTAGGATTTTCCCATTGAGATTGTCCTTCACAAAAAAGGAGGAAGATGAGAAGGTGATGGAAGCATTATTATCTTGACAAAATTTGGAAATTGAGATAATATTGCGGGACAGAGAGGGAACATGAAGGACATAATTTAATTTAAAGGAAGAAAAAGGAGTAAGGAGAGAGGTAGAACCAGTATTTGCGATTGAGAGACCCGAGCCATCGCCTATGAAAAGTTCTTTGGTGCCATTGTATGGAGAGTGAAGGGATAGGTTGGAGAGGTTGTTGGTGGCGTGATGTGTTGCGCCACTATCAAGAAGCCAGGAGGAATGTTGTTGAGGGTGAGGGGCGGTGGCTGCATAAAGGGCTGGAGGGTTGTTAGGGCGAAAGGTGGTGTTTGGCCGATTGGATTGGAATTGGTTGGGGTGCGGAAGTTGTTGTTGGGGTTGTTAGGCCGTGGAGGGGGGATAGGCATAGTGACATTGGGAAATTGGGAACGGAAGGATGGGCATTGGGAGAGGAAGTGGCCGAATTGACGGCACCATTGACATGTGCCTTTATAGGGTTGTTTGTTGGGATTGAAGTTTGAAGGTTGTGAATTGGGGTTGGGTTGGCGGTTGAATGTATTGGGGTTGTACCGGTTGTTGTTGTTGTTGTTGGGTTGGCGAGAGGAGTAGTTAACAGAGGCTGGAAAGGGGTTGGGGTTGGATTTGGTCTTATGCTTGAGGGATAATTCTCTATTGATGAGTTTTTCATGTAGCTCATCAAAAGTGATGGGGTTTTCTCGGTTTTGGACGGCATGGATGACGGTATCAAAATCTTGGTCATTGAGTTGGTCAAGGATTCTATCTACTAGGTCATCGGGATCAATGGGTCGGCCAAGGGAAGCAAGTTGGTCGGAACATGATTTCATGTCTCTCATAAATTCGGTGATGGGGCGGTTGCCTTTGGTAATATTTTTGAGGTGATCCTTAAGTTGTTTAAAGTGGCTTTTTGAGGGATTGGCATAAGTTTTTGTAAGGGTTTTCCAAGCATCCAAGGTTGTAGTGCATAAGAAAATAAGGGGAACCAAGTCGGAGGATAACGTACCTGCCAAAGCACCAAGAATCAATTTGTCCTGATGGAACCATGTTTGGTAGGCTGGGTTAGGGGAGGAGACGGTGGTGGAGGGGGTGGCAGGGGTATCTTCGGTGGCAGGGATGGCTTTGGTGGTGGTTGTTAGGTTTTCGGGTGGGGCGGGATGACTTCCATCTATGAATTTGTAGAGGTCATAGCCAATGAGGGTGGCTTCAATTTGGGTTTTCCAAGCAATATAATTTGTGGGGGTTAGTTTTAGGACATGAATTAGGGAAACAACTATGAGGGGGACGTTGGGTTCGGCGAGGTTGAGGATGGTTGAAACCTCCGACATAGCAGCAGTATGACGGAACAGAGGGAGGAAAGAGAAGCTAAGGAAAAAAACGAAGCTCCGATACCATATCAACAACACAAGGAAAATAGTTTATGAAATAAATCCCAAGAATATTATTGATCACCATGAAGAGTATTTATACAAGTAATAGAGAGAATACTTCTAGGACTAGGATTCTAGAATCCAATACAAAGAAGGAATGAGGAAATAAGAAAACAATATACAAAAGGAAAACTAGAGATATTAGGAAACTAATTGGAGAGATTTAGGAAACTTCTTTCTCTCTTACACTTTGAATATTAATAGTAATCAATAAACATTAAAATAGTAATAATTCTTAAATTTTGGTTGATACCATTCAATCTCAAATTAAAAGTTGGACAGACATGATAAATGGATGATGACAATGATTGAATATAACTTGCTTGAAATGCTTCGGCTCCTAGCCAATTGATTTAAACTATAGTATAATTAAACAAGAGTTTAGTATCGATTATTTTGTTTGTTGAATCAGCATTAAAATTCGAGTAGCCCGTTTCGTAAAACGATGGATTTCAATGTTTCCATTCTCCATATAAAATAATAACATTGTTTTTTTAATTTTGTGGAGATAATGGATTTTTTTTTCTTTTTAGTAAAATTAACATGAAATAATATGATGCTTTAAGTTATCTCATAAATTTTCTATTTCTTAAAATAATTTTATCTCTAAATTATATTTTACAATTTTTTTCTTATATTTTCATTATATACTTGAAATACAAGAAATTCAAAAGTGTATTGCAAATATATTTATAAATATTTACTACTACTTTTTTTTTTGAAAAAATAGAGTATTCTGAAAGTAAAATAAAATAAAATAGTCATTCATTTTTAGAACCAAGAAAAAAATATTATCCAGTTAGAAAAGGTATCAGCTACATGTCTATAATTTATCGATCATATAACAGTTATCTATTATTTATTAGTTTTTTCTTTTTTAAAAAAATGTTATATTTAGATGTAGTTTTTTTAAAAGAATATTTAACTGTAGTTGGTATTAGTAATAATAACAAATGTTATTTTATTTTTAAATTCCCCCCAAACAACATAAAAGCTTCTTGGTGGTTAGAAATCTTTTGTGACCCTTAAATGAGAGAGGGAATGTGAAAGTTATGTTAATTGATTTGATAAAAATAATTTTTGAGTGTTATATGATTGTATGATTGTGATTTTGAGATCTAAATTTAGCGATATAATTGTGGAAGTCTGAACACATTTGCAATGTTACAAAAGTGTTCAACATGTTTGTCAATAATAGTATAGGTTGAATAAACTATTCGATAAACAACGTTAAACTTATTTCATTTTTTCATCAAAATTGTCCTTCAATAATGTGATGCTTAATTTGTGCCATAGAATAAAATTTGATTGCAATCTTTAGTAGTGCTATTTCTTTAATTTTAACATGTATTATGTAATTAAAGTTATTTACACAGTGTATACACACATGTATATATATAACGTTATTATATGCTTTAAATTTAACACATAGTAATTTGTATTAAAGTTATTTTACACAATATAGCATTATCGTTTGCAGAATATATATATTGTTATTATATGAATATGTATTTAATTGAATTCATTGATAATTAAATATGATAAAAAATATTTTTATACCCTCCGTGCATTGCACTGGTGCAATACCAGTTTTAGTTATAAAATCATGATAACTAAATAAGTTTAACTAATTTATTTATTTTAATTTGTGTGTCGTCGTTAATATTGTTTACGAAAAAGGCCAAGTGGATTAAGGCATTTACCTATAGGTTCAAAAAAATTGTGAGGGCTATAAGTAAGTTAGATTTATCATAGTAGAGAAATGTTTAAGTTCTTTTTCTTATTAATCTGGTAATTATGTGACATGTAAAGCACACAAAAAATCCCCCTTTTTTTTTAATTAATTTTGAATGCTAGTGTGGGTGTCACAAAATCCTTTCTAGCCTTGCAAGCTCAATGTTTTCTATGCCATTGTCGATTATCAAATACTCCTCCTCCTTAGGGATGGCCAAAATCGGTCCGAGCTCGGTTTCGATTCGAAAATCGCCGATTTCAGTTCGGCAATATTATAATGTGTGTCAAATTAATAGAAGCATTAATTAGTGAGTCTTGTAATATGTGTCAAATTAATATTTATATAAAAACACGCATTACAAGACTCACTAATTAATACTTCTGTTATTTTGGCACACATTACAAGACTCACTAATTAATGCTTCTATTAATTTAACACACATTACAAGAGAATCTTTAATCCTTATCGTGTGCCTATGGGTACACAATAGAAAAGTAATTTTACTTTTTATACTCACAATACATCCTCCACTCATTCTCTCCTCTTATTATATTAATATTTCTTAATTTATGTGTCGTAAGAGAAAATTCTATATTGGATGAGACGGAGGAAGTAGTTTGTAGTGGGATACCCTGTGAGAAAAGTGTGTAGTTTGTAGTGTGATAGAAAGAGTAAATTTCTTAAAATTAAATAAATAATGCCAAAAGTATCCAAGTTGATTTTTTTTTTGGGAAAAAATCCATATTGATGTTAAAAAAAAAAAATTGACGATAAGAATCAAGAATTGATAAAAATGATCTTGTTAAATTGAATATAAGCCCAATTATTTTGCAAGATATTTTAGTTCTTTTTTTTTTTAATATTTATTAGGAAAACATTAAAAAGACTATTAACAATAGCTTCTAAATTTGTCACAATTTTGGAGGAAAATCTTATTTTTGAAAGGAAAGAATACCAAAAGACACTATTCTCTTTTTATATATACTAGCAGTACCCCCGTGCGATGCACGACGATATAAGAATTTTTTTTTAATTTACCAAAAAAAGGAAATTGGTTGTAATGAAATTACTAGTATAAGTGAAGAAGTAAAACAACAACTTTTTAAATTTACACATTAACAATTTTAATTATAATGATCAAAATATAACGATAAGTGGTAATGGAAAATGGAATATTTTTTTGAAATACATTGCAATTTAATTACACACGCCAAGTTCTCAAATACAGTCCAGACAGAGACGCCAAGTTCTCAATCAGATACATCGAGACTCTCAACACTATCAACTACTACACAGCCCCCGCGACTTGCTCTCCTGCAGGTAAGCACAGTAAAGGTACGTTAGTCCCTCAACATATCTCAAATGTTGCATGATTATCCTTAGCTTTAAGCTATCTCTATCTCCGCAAATAGCGACGAAAGCTTTAGTTCCTTAAGGTGACAGCCTCCAAATTATCAAAAGGCCCAGGATCCTAGACCTATTCCTAACTGTCCAGTGGATTTCGAACTACGACCGGCTTGATTCCCTCTTAAGGATACGTAGGTAGCCTATCATTAGGTCCAGCCACTCGACCAGCACGGTCATCCTTTCCTTCGGCAGCAGACGTAAAACCGATCCCTTCAAATAAAGTCCACTAGAGGACCATCTATCCTAAACCATCAAAGGAAATCATTTCAAATCAAGGTTCGAGGCACCTAAAACGCCATCATCAAGGTTCGAGGCACCTAAAACGCCATCATCAAGGTTCGAGGCACCTGAGACGCCATCATCAAGGTTTGAGGCACCTAAAACGCTATCACACACAACACGAGGAAAGCGATAAATCGCAATCATCCCTTAGGGTGACTTCCCAAAAATAGTCAAACCATAGGGTGACTTCCCCAAAACTTGATCAAAACCTTAGGGCGACTTCCCAAAAATAGTCAAATCTTAGGGTGACTTCCCCAAAACCTTAGGGTGACTTCCCAAAAACAGTCAGATTATAGGGTGACTTCCCAAAAATAGTCGTAGGGCGACTTCCCAAAAATAGTCAAGTAATAGGGCGACTTCCCCAAAACAGTCAAAACCTTAGGGTGACTTCCCAAAAAACAGTCAGATCATAGGGCGACTTCCCAAAAATAGTCAGACCATAGGGTGACTTCCCAAAAATAGTCAAATCTTAGGATGACTTTCCTAAAACAGTAGGGTCAACGACTAAAGATAGTCGAAAGACCCGAACTACGACTGGCTTGATTCCTCTTAAGGATACGTAGGTAGCCTATCATTAGATTCAGCCACCAGACCAAAATGGTCATTCCTATCCCCAGCAGAGCGGATATACAACCCTAGCCATCAGACCGAAGAGGGTCATTTCTTATCCCCAGCAGAGTTTCTTTCAGCAATCGACTATAGAACTCGCTCGCCAAAGTTGACATCCTAAAACAAGTCTCCTGTGGTCGACAACTAAAGATAGTCGAAAGACCCGAACTACGGCCGGCTTGATTCTCACTAGGGATACGTAGGTAGCCTATCATTAGGTCCAGCCACTCGATCACCTGATCATCCCGCCAAATATGGAGCCTTACTCTTATCGACGACCCCGCTTCCTTCGAAAGCACCGTCGCCGAGGGGCTACTGTAAGTGCTCCAATTTGAGCCGTTAGTACTTTCGTTAGAAAATTAACGAGAGTTTTAACATTTCTAACATTTCTAATAAACCCTAACCTTTCTAACAAAGCAAGGGTAAAGTGGGCATTGCCATTTAAAGTTAAACCAAGAAAAGAATCTCAAAAAGCAAAAGAAATTGGAAAAATCCGAATTAGGCAAGTTGAAAAACAAACTGCTGGAAATTTTTGAATAATATTCTTCCTGTTCAAAGCCTGGAGCAAAGCATTTAATGCACTGTGCACGTTTACAAGGACCTCCGCGCGGATATGATTGATGTTCACAGGGGGTTATAAATTGAACCCTCCTCTCTCAATTAAAACAACACAATTTGATCACAGCAACGAAACTCGGGCGAAATATAGGGAGAAAACAGTGGGAATTCACTTGAATTGCCACCATTTTCTCTTCAATCTTTCCCAAATCTCACTCACTCACAAACACTTCAAATCACTCTCATACATACTCTTATACATACACTAACTCAAGCTCAAATCACCCTTTAGGAGGAGGAATAGAGAGAAAACATAGAGGACTTCATTGTTATCTACTTGTTTTCTCTTTAACCAACTCAAATCATCAACCCTAAACACTTTCAAATCCTAAACACATTCAAGCCTTTGAATCCATTCAAACACAAGACACAAGGAAGATAGGTATAACCTCCCTCTCCCTACACTAAGTCTCTCATTCATGCATGCATCTTTAAACTACAAAATGTAGTTATTTTATCTTCTTGTCTTAGATCCAAGAAGATCACCATGGAAGTTCATCTCCATGGATGATCTTCTACAAGGATCAACATTTTCTTCAATGTGTTCTTATTTACTTGCAAAATGCATTTTCAAAACCCTAAATACCATTTTCAAGCACCAAATCCCATTTTCAAAGGATAAAATTCCCTTCCCAAGCAAATGAAGTGCTTAGTCCTAATGTACCCCAAGGATGGTTTGGTATAGTTGATTCACCACTAAAATGTCTAGTGATCACTAACCAAAACCTAGGGAAATGGGGACAAGCATGGATGCAAAAACCCCCTTTAAAATCATATTTTCTCTCTTGAGAAGTTGCTGTCCAGTAGCAATTTTCTCAGACCTCAGTCCATGGTCTAATTTTTGGACATAGATAAGCTTGGAATTTGGTGTTGACTACAAAATACTTTTTGTAGCCAACATCCAGATCTTTCCATACATATTTTTACTTTATTTTTTGCGTGAGTAAAACCCAATCTTTCAATTTTTCTCTTAGAGGCCAGTTCATTAGCTTCTGGAAATCCAGATTTCACATCTGAGATTTCCAGAAGGTTTTGACCCCTCAAATTACTTCCAAAATGGAAAGTTCCTTTGCAGAAACCCTATTTAGGGTGTTTTAAGCAACTTTCATTCTCGGACTTTCCCCAGATTCTGAGGTTTTGAAGCCTTTAAGTCCATTTCAAAGTCAAGGGTCAACTGCCTTTTTCATTCTGGCAGAATTGCTTTTCAACTCCCAAAAATCTTTTGAGTGCCAAGACTCAACCCAAAAATCATACCAAAAATCTTGGGGATTGTTCAAAGTCTTATAAAGAGTTCCCCATTTTTGTTTTTCTCAGTTTCAACTCATTTTGGTCAAAACACACACACACACACACACACAAAAGGATTTCAAATGTTTGGAAGACTCGTTTACGAGGCGCTCCGGTGCACACTAACGTCCTTCCCGACGCGTAACATGACCTCCGAACCTAAATCTCTGATCTCGGGCTTTTTCAAAGTTTTGGCCCTTAAGACAAAATGGCGTGGCGACTCCGTTTTGATTTTCAAAAAAATCGGGCACATCACAAAGGGCGACTACTGGGACTAAGCTTTTTCTAAAAAATGATACTTGGTATATTGGTGGAAACCATTAAACTTCCCGTTATCGCCTCCTAACAAGAGTCGGGGATAAATTGTGGTTTAACAATCCCACGTACCGGTATCACCGTTTTCAAAGAAAAAAGCTTTTGAGGGTCAAGCTTCCGTCCCGGCTTTGAAAATCATTTTTGTGTGTGTATTGATTTTTGCACAGTTTTCGTGTTTGTTTTTGGCCGCCTCGGAAAAGTCAAAATTTTGACTGTCGGAATAATGTCCCTAACTGTCGGAATTTTCGTGCTTACGTGCTTATGTGTTCATTAAATTTCAAAAAAAAAAAAGGATTTTCAAAAAAAAAGAAAATTTTCAAAAAAAATCATGCATCATATTTTTAAGACACATAAAAAATTTTCTATTTTACTCAGAAAAAGAATATAGACTGCTTGCACACTACGCGCACGTGACCGTACACCGCACACTACGTCCCTAACCCGGGAAATCCTTGTCGCGGTCCGTTTGGTCTTATTACGCCTCGGATGAGCACAGACTACCCAAACATCCCATGGAGCCTCGTGTCGACCATGCACTTGTCCGTGACACACTTTGTCCGAGACCCGGTTGGTTTTTAGTCCGGTCTCGTGTCATGCCCCGTCTCGTGTATAGACCTTTCCTTTCAAGCCTTTGTCGGCATACCGACTCAATATCTTTCGGGACCCTAATCGCCGAAGTTCTCGCCGGTTTTCCGCCGCAGACTTTGACCAAGATATTGACCGCGCCTTGACTTCGGCTCGATCGGCACAAATTATACACTCGACTCCCAAAGATTGACACCGAGTCATCAAGGATTAATGATTATTCCATGCCTAATTACGGCTTAACCGACGACAAGTCAAGATCAACCGTGGACATTTATCGTCCCAAATCATGCCGACTTTTTGTCGAGCCCTCGGACACGATCTTGACTTTGACGTCGCCTTTGTCCGTAATTTACATCGAATACTCGTCAAGACTCGATTACCCGCCGACTTCTAGGATCGTTTTCTTCGGTCGGTGGGACCCGCTTGCCCTATAGGACCCTCGCCCGGGCCGTCCACCCCGGGAGGTCGAAATACAGTGGAATACGAGGGGCTTATAGACGTAGTGACGGGGCCCACCGATCCAGAATCGAGTAGTTCGCGAAAAGAAGAGCAATCTTTTCCAACCGATTAGGTTAATAAAACATGTTTTAAGTAAACAAGAACAAATAACCGCATGTTGCATGAGCCCTAAGCCCAAACACCAACTCCGTTTCGCTTCCCGAGTCCGAACCACACCCTTTTGTGCCTTCCATAGTAAGCAAAGTTTGGATCGAGACCCCGGGTCATCGTTTGTTCACTCGCCATTCCGAAGTCGATACTTCATCGGTTTCCTCCTTCGCTTCAGCTCAAAGTTTCGTAATGACCAACTCGTAGGAGAACGGTGGGGGACGTACAACTCCACACCCCGAAAATCCGCAAAATGCCGAATGTTGGAATCAGATGTTGGAACAGATAAGACAAAATCAAGAGGCTCAGCATCGCCGCTATTGGAAAGTATCGTAACCTGTGGGCTAGCAATTGTTCACCACCCTAATGGAACCTTTACGGTTGATGCGAAGATTGAGCTAATTACCCTCCCGGCATGCCAACTACCATCAAATGCCCCGTCCCCTTTCGTGTGGAACTACTAATGGGCCAAGCATCCCCAAGCCTATCACTCGCCGCCTCTCGGCCTCATCGTATCGATCTTGGTCAACTTCCCCCGCACCTCCCGCTTTCACCTTTGGGTTTCAATCGCCTGAATGGGTCCGCCGCTACTCCAAAACCTCGCCCGGCCCGGCCATCAATCGGAATTGGTCGGGCCAAGACATCTCGCCTTATCGCTCGATACTCCTCGACAGCCCGATCTAGGTCAACCCGCCCCCTGCCTCTCGTGTCTCACCACCAGGATTGAGCCGCTTGGCTTTCGCCCCGCAGCCTTGGAAGGGGCCGCTTTACTACTTCACAACATCACCGTTCGGGTCATCGCCTTGAAGGGGCCAGCTTACTACTTCACCGCATCGCCCGCTCGGGTCACCATCTCGAATGGGACAGCTGCTTTCTGTGCTCCATGGTTCGAGGGGGCCGCCTTGCTTCCTCCAATTCTCAAAGCACACCGGCCCCTATGATACCGCAAGATCACGTGGGCCACTGTGCTTTTATCACCACTTCATCGCTCTACCCCGCCCTCCGGCTGGGAAGTCCGACAAGGTCAAATGCTCCTCATCAAATTCTCCACCCGGCCGTTACGCAAGCCGCTCCCGCTCATCAAGTACAAGATACACATTTCCCTTGCAAATATGTTCCTCAAGGTCAAGACACATTCAATCCTACGTGTTACGATGCCTCAAACCTCATGTTTTCAGCAGCCTTTCTCGGATCCGCACTTCACCGCTCCCCGGTATCCACCCATTACGAGCCATATATCTTCATCTTCGGCAACCGCGTGCCTTATGAGGAAGATTACGGCCACGCTTTTAATGCTCGACCGTCATTCCTCCCACCGCAGTACTTCCTACCGTGGTTTCGTTTGCTAATGCCAATCTTGTGGCGGGTCATGCAATCCTAATGTTCCTATTGACTCGTCCATTGGATTATTGGTAGAACCAATTAAGAAGGTACAAGAAAAGCCTAGCAACGAGAGTATCGACGATCGCTCGACTCGGCCATCTCACCATATCAATCTTGTGTATCCGACACGAATGAAGTTTACAAAAGGTCGAATCTCGACGATTACATTGATGATTACATCAAAAGGGTTCGTGCACGGGAAAAGACTACGAGTCTGAACATGTCTCGCCGCTATAAACCTTACCCTTCCAACACGGCGCCGACATCCGGTAAAGGAAAGAAGGCATTGTGTACAATTGAGGGCCCCCAAAAGCAACCGAGAAATGGTGGTCCTTTAAGGCAACGAGAACGTTTTGATGATCTTGGGATGCCCACGGGCTTAATTTTCAAGGGCTTAGTAAGGGTAGGCCTTTTGGAGCCTCTCAAGGACTACCATCCAAGGAGCTCAAATGCACCTCTCGACATGAGTAAGCACCGCGCCTTCCATGATCATTATGGCCACACGACCGACAACCGCATAGTCTTGAAGAGAGCGGTTCAAAGGTTAATCGAAACGGGCAAGCTTCGAGCGCCCCAATGGACCAAAACCGGCAAACCCCGTTCGTAATGGTGACCAAGTCAATGACCAAATCTCGAATCCCGAGGATTTGGGTGTTCCCTTAAGCAAAGTTTTAAATAGCTTGCTAGAGCAGGGTCTCCTCGAACCCATGAGAAACTATCGCCCCAAGGATCCCAAAATCCCTTTTGACACCACTAAGCATTGTGCTTTCCATCAGCACTCACGGTCATACGACCGACAACCTGCATGCCTTTGAGAAAGGCGATTCAGTGGATTAATTAAGAAGGGCAAACTCGAGCGCCTCAAAGCTGATCTCAACCCCGCCAATGATCATTTCCCAAACAACGCGAATGTAAACATGATTGAATTTTATGATTCAAACTCGTGAATTCAATGTACTCGACAAGCCGATGATTTAGTCGCAACAAATGTTGAGAATGGATGGTTTGACCGCAACAAGCATGTGGCCATGGCAAAGCCGGATTTGGTGAAATGCTTTGAACTCTCGCCCTCCGATAAGTTCACGATCGACGCCAAGGTTAAATGGGATGATAATGATCTCGATGGCAGATTTGGCGTAGTGCGTAAGGATACAAGAAATCCGATGATTAGGAAGGAAGAGTTAGTCCTGGCTTTGGAAAACGCCCATAAGATTCATGAAGAACAGCCGACCCCGCTCATCAATGCTCTCCGCCGCCATGGAGTTCAGGTAACAGCTGAGGCGAATGGTTCCTCGGTCATGGTCGAAGATGAGACTTCGTAAACAGTGATTTCGCCCCTTCATCCTATAACTCTCCATCCCACGGCCAACACCTCCCTCCATCCACATATGATCCCTTGCCAAGGACAATTCCTCTTCAGCCCTTTCCAAAGACTCGTGCCATTAGGGCTCCATCGCCCTCCTCCTCGTAACGAGTTGGGCTCCATCACACCTGCTCTCAATTTCAAGAATACTCGCCAGCTTTATGCTCCAGCCTTCACATAATCGCTGAGCTATGTGGCTATGTTCTCAAGCCTCTACACCCACTCCGAATGCGATCATGAGTTGCTAAAAGAAAATCCGGATGCCACAAGTTTTCCGTTGTCGTCTACCGGACTTAGTGAATTCACCCGTCGCCACCACCGCCCGTGTTTCCTCTCGCCGATAAGAGTCTTGTTGCGAGTTCCAAGAACTCGAATGTTCCCGTTGATCCCCATGTGGCAATATTGATAGAGCAAGTGAAACAAATGCAGGAGAAGCTTGATCTTATGATAAGTACTAGCACTCCTTTGACCCAAGATGTCGAACTGTGCAAAGAAATGATTCGTCGCGCAAAATTCAAGTGCCCGAAGTGAGAGAATCCGATAGGACAACCCGCCCTGCAGCACACTTGTCTAATGCCGCTTCCAAGCTTGAGAAAGGCCCGAAGACACAATCGCCTAGTATCACCCCTTTCACTCAAAACAACCAACCGCATCGCCGAATCCTCCCAAACAGAGCCCAATACCCCTCAAGGTCCTCTCGTGTTCACTTCCTTCCATCAATATGCTCGCCGACAAAGTTCGTCCCCGTGACTTTTCCGACCCGTTTCTTTGGACAACTTGTGCTCGCCCCACTGCTCCATGGCCTCAAACTCCTCCACTCCCACCAAAGATTATCATGGGCACGTAACCGATCACCGCCTCGGCTCTGCAGTAATGGAATCGAAGTTACCGTAAAGATGGAAAGCTCAAGCTGCCTTGGCACCCAACAACAAAGAGTAGCTAGACTAGGGGCTACCCATCCTTTAATATTAAAACAGTTTTTAGTCAACCTTCGTAGGTTCTAGTACTTTCTTCGTTCAATCAAGTCCTCCTTGACATTGTAGTTAATCTTAAGTTTTCTATAAAAGAGTCTTTTCTTTTCTCGCTAGACTTGAGACATTATTTGCACACCTACATTACATTTAATGAAATGGTTTTATTTTAAATGATCACTCGCATCGCTTCAACAAATAATCTCTGGAAATGATTAAGATTTTAATTAATTGATGCGAGAAAGTAAACTAATGTCCTCCCTATACACTTTCCTCACCTCACAAAGGCCTCCATGAAGCCATACACTTTCCAAAACATATCCCCATCATCCCCTTGATCAAGTAAACGAAGGCGGCAACATCAAGGGACAACAAAAGGTCACTCAAAGACGGGAGATCGACCCCATATCGAAAAACAGGGGCTTGCCTCCGCCCCATGCATCAAGAAAGTTCAAGTAGAAGCTTGCCTTCGTCCTCAGGTGCTCAAAAAAAAAAAAACACAAGCTTCAAAAAAAAAAACAAAAGCTTCAAAAAAAAAAAAGCTTCAAAAAAAAACAAAAGCTTCAAAAAAAAACAAAAGCTTCAAAAAAAAAGCTTCAAAAAAAAAGCTTCAAAAACAAAAGCTTCAAAAAATGAGGCCAAGGACCTAGCACCGCCGATCGAAGGTTTGACATATGGGCAAAATTAAAGCCCGAAGAACGGAAGTTGTCGACAACAAGGGAGCAGTTAAAGCAACGGCAAAACATATCATAAGCCCTTAAGCTGCATCCAAAATCTTTCTCCCCCGATGAAGGACGACGATCAAGAAGCAACGGAATCGCTCAAAATGACTTGTCAAGGAATCACCTCAAGGCCCGCACCTTATCATCCAAACTTCCTATCCGAGCCTTTTCACCAAAAGTACCACAAATGTTCATACCCCTTTTCTAAAGCCAAACACAGCTCGTACCCGAACTACGGCGACCCGAGCTCCTCACAATGAGGGGAACGTAGGCAACCGTAAATGGTCCTGGCCATAAACACATTCAAATCCCGTAAAATCCGGCCTCACCAATAGCCTCTCCTATACACGATCCCTTTCACCATTCGCCAACTTCGACTCTTGGTATCGCTGACTTTCTTCTCATGATTAATCAAAATGTTTATTCATATCGAGATTAGGGGTTTGAATAACCCGAACATTAATAATGGGTTTTAAGCAATCTTGTGATCATTTTGAATAAAATATATTTTCAGATGTCTCGACAAGTCTTCTTTTTTTCTACATTATAGGAAAAATAGAGCTAAACACGAATTTTCTCGTCGCCAGGGCTTCCATACACTTTTACAAACCTTTCTAAACTTATGCTCTCTCAAAAGAGTCAAACCCAAAGCGAGTTCTTTTGTGCCTTCACAAATGAGGCCATCAAATAATACAAATCGGGATTCATCCCCACTTTTCGAAAAAAAATATATGCCCCCGCAGTATACATTCCTAAAATTGTCTTGCTTTTACATTTTCTTCCGGTTGACTAATTGAATAAAGAAAATAATAAAGTAAATATGGAAGGATGGGTTGCCTCTTTTGCTACATGATAATTCAAGAACGTTGGTTCTTCACTCGCTACAAGACGGGTTGGGTCTCGTTCGCACGCCTACAGCTGCCTACCAGTTGAAGCCTCTCTAATTGTGTCGATTCACAACATGAGACCGAGGCTTTGCCAAGTTACTTCTTCCAAATCAAGACTTCGCAAATACATCTCTTCACCAAGGCTCCACCAAGCAAGATGAGATTTGATCGCCATGTTGGTCATGGGCTAGTCAAGTGCAGCTTCTTTGATGTCCAAGGACGAGGACGGAATTTTAACCAAGACCAGTAAATTCATCATATTTCTATGGCTAATATTGGAACCCGAGTCCATAAAACTCCTTGTGCCAATCGAATGAGGTTTCGATGTTCATCCTTGGAAGATGTCAGAATTTTGGTTTGACGATTGCCCTCAACCCCGATGGAACTTTCACGGTAGAAGAGGAAAAGGATCCCCATCCCTATCTTGGCCGACAGACTACCACCTCCTTCCTCACACTCTTCTCAACTTGCGAATCACCATCCTTTCAAATTTCTGGTCGATATACATTCACGTCGGGCCTGGGACAAGCTGCTTGGGGAAACAAATTGACTTCGGCCCGATTTGGGCCAGCATGGTATGCCTCAAAGCGCTGGGGTCAGCTCGGTATGTCACGCCAGCTTGGTATGCCTCGCCAGCTTCGGGCATGATCGCCAGAGCTTCGCCACATCGCTTGAAATGCCTCGACAAAGAACTCCAGCTTCAAGATGTCCAATCCCCGCACCGCACAAGCCTCACAAGATTCCTTCATGACCGTCTCAACAGACAAAGAAACCCCAAATACGTACTCACTGGACCCATGCAGCCTAACGTAACCGATCGCTCACGGCTCCTCTCACGGGGCAAAATCGGTACGTAATGTCTCCTCATGGTTGGGATACCTCGGAATGCCACAAACAGATTGGAATCCCACCTCGCTTAGAACCAATCTATCGTGGCCTTCGCAAAGAACAGCTTGGAATGCTTCCACATGCCGGGTCCAGGTGGCAACAGTCGAAGCCCTTCCTCAGATGATGCTAGCTCGCCCGCTCCTCACACAAATTTTCACAAATCCATTCCTCACTCGGCTTCGATGGGTTACCAAGCCTCCATCCCGCT
Source organism: Adenophora triphylla var. japonica (assembly GCA_022495995.1). NCBI lineage: Eukaryota > Viridiplantae > Streptophyta > Magnoliopsida > Asterales > Campanulaceae > Adenophora > Adenophora triphylla. Next base: position 483,274 of record JAFEMH010001168.1, on the reverse strand, counting down.
TTCATCGAATCACCAGACCGCAGCATTCCCCGGTCATGCACCTTCGCCTATGCAATTCAACAATCGTGACAAGCAGCTCGCACTTAAGCCTACTTACGGGCCCCACTCCGAAATCCAAGTTATCCAGCCTACATCAAGATCGCCTCCACCTACTTTGCCGCTTGAAAATCAACAACAAGCCGCAAGGTTCTATCCCTTTGCCTGTGGTCCTACTCAAGCTCCCCGGTGATTCGGCCAAGGACAGGATTTCACCTATGTCCCCGTAACGGCCGTTCCCTCCACCTGTATGCCGCCTGGTAGCTCCTCTCTAGCTCGCCGCCGGTTTGAATGCCATGGTTCCACCACAAGACCCTCATTTGGCTTGATTCGTGGAATGACACAAGGAAATGAAAGCACAGATTGCCGAATTGATCGCTAAGAAGTCCGCTTCCGGCCAACGAACCCGACTCCTTTGTTCCCCACAAATTCGTGATGCCTAATTTGGATCTCTTTGATGGCACCGCATGCCCGAAAACCCATCTCGGACACGTATACCTTGGCAATGAAGGTCAAAAGGGGCGCCAATCGCCAGCTTGGCCGACTATTTCACTCTCTTTGAAGTCCAATGCTCTAAAATGGTTCTTTCGCTTAAAATCCGAGGCCGTGGCTACATGGGACCGCACTACTAGCCAACTTGGAGTGGGAAGCAAATAGATTTGACCTCGCAGACAACAATGCAAATGGCCCCGACGAGAACATCGTGGACTTTTACAAGCAAGATGGCAACTCCTCCTTTTGAAGAGGAACAACTAGACATCTTTCGCCACGCCCGAAACCACATCTCGAGGGTCTCACTTAGCAATTTCCCTATCCGGATCTACGGCAATGATCAATTCCGGGCTAAATTTGAAAAAGCTTATAATCAAGCAACCGGCCACCGCACCGCTTGCTGCATACCGGGTTTCTTCCACCTCCAACACGACTCCCGAAAAGGGCGTATGAGAACCGATCGAAAAGGGGACCCTAAGGACCCAATACGCCAACAATCCATTCCCTAAAAAAAGTAGTGTGAATATGATTGAAGCCACGAACAAGCCAAGTGCCACTACGGCTACCAGCTTCCTATATGGAAGACACTCTTCGAAGAGAGGATTCTAGTTTCATAGTCGGTATCAAAGATGGGTTTCTCCCTTCATGACAACTTCACCTCAAGGCTCTCACGTTGATCGATTGGCTCGGTACTTCATCGCATGTCACCAAACCTTTAACCGGACCTCTCGTAGTGACGCTTGTCAAACTCCGGGGCTTCATCAAATCATTCAAAGAAAGATTCCGTGGTTTTCGCCATGTCTTTTCCATGGAATGGGGCTTTATCAAGTCACACCTATCTTCGAAGAAAGGCCTAGTCACCTCAACAACTATCTTGGAGTTTCGCCTTTAGAACTTGGCATATGGCAACTCCCCGCATCATCAAAAGTTGAGAATTGGGAATCTCCTCATATCGCATTTCGTCAAATCACAACTAACCCAAGCGAAAGAGGGTTCATTCATGTCAACATTCTAGAGCCCGTCGCCGTCGCCTTCAAATGTCCGAGACTCGAAAAGAAATTTCAATCGAGACCCGGGTTCAAATCCAACTTCATCCCAAGATCAAAATTGACCTCATCAATAACATGCAATTCAGTCCGCGACCAAAGGATATCACCCCACCAAACCTCAAAGTTTGTCCCAAACAAATAACAACACATACATCCCCTCTCATCACCATGCATCCCCACAAAAATCTCCCTGTGGCTCATGTAGCATGCACAAAACTTGAATCAATAGGAACAATCCTAAGTGATTGAAGATCTTAAATTCCCGCCAAAAGCTTAGGCTAAGTGCATCTTCGAAAGCAAGTAAATGCATCATCTCGCAAACTTATGCAAAGGATACTCTCACAATCATTTTTGGCTCTATGCATGCATCCGTCACCATAAATATCATATATGCATCTTCCTCTTCACTAACGAACGCAGAATTCAAACGTGAAATCAAATCCCCTTTTCGGCAAGGATGATCTTCACCAAAGACGACCTCCAATGTCCACAAATGGATGAAAACAAACTAATGAAGACCACCTCCAGGTCTACCGTTCGGCCGAGACGCCAAGTTCTCAAATACAATTCGGTCGAGACGCCAAGTTCTCAAAATACAAATCGGTCGAGACGCCAAGTTCTCAAGTGCAAATCGGCCGAGATGCCAAATTCTCGAATACAAACCTGTGAGACGCCAAGAATACAAATAGGTCGAGACGCCAAGTTCTCAAAATGCAAATCTGGCCGTGGATGCCAAGGTCTCAAAATGCAAATCGGTCGGAGACGCCAAGTTCTCCAATACAAATCCGCCTCGTGGACGCCAAACTCTCAAATGCCAATCGGCCTGAGACGCAAAGTTCTCCAATACAATCGGTCGGACGCCAAACTCTCCAATACAAGTCGGTCGTGGACGCCAAGTTCTCAATTACAAATCGGTCGTGGATGCCAAGTTCTCAAATACACAGGTTCGGGCCGTAGACGCCAAGTTCTCAAAGACAAGCTGGTCGGGGACGCCAAGTTCTCAAATAACTGGACAGAGACGCCAAGTTCTCAATCGATACATCGAGACTCTCAACACTATCAACTACTACACACCCGCGACTTGCTCTCCCCGCAGTAAGCACAAAGAAAGGTACGTTAGTCCCTCAACATATCTCAAATGTTGCGCATGATTACCCTTAGCTTTAAGCTATCTCTATCTCCGCAAATAGCGACGAAAGCTTTAGTTCCTTAAGGTGACGCCTCTCCAAATTATCAAAAGGCCCAGATCCTAGACCTATTCCTAACTGTCTGGGATTTCGAACTACGACCGGCTGATTCCCTCTTAAGGATACGTAGTAGCCTATCATTAGGTCCAGCCCACTCGACCAAAGACGGTCATCCTTTCCTTCAGCAGGCACGTAAAACCGATCCCTTCAAATAAAGTCCACTAGAGGACCATCTATCCTAAACCATCAAAGGAAATCATTTTTCAAATCAAGGTTCGAGGCACCTAAAACCCCATCATCAAGGTTCGAGGCACCTAAAATGCCATCATCAAGGTTCGAGGCACCCGAAATGCCATCATCAAGGTTTGAGGCACCTAAAACGCTATCACACACAACACGAGGAAAGCGATAAATCGCAATCATCCCTTAGTGGTGACTTCCCAAAAATAGTCAAAGCATAGGGCGACTTCCCAAAAAAAATTCAAAACCTTAGGGCGACTTCCCAAAAATAGTCAGATCCTAGGGCGACTTCCCCAAAACAAATAAAACCTTAGGGTGACTTCCCAAAAACAGACATTATAGGGTGACTTCCCAAAAATAGTCGTAGGGCGACTTCCCAAAAATAGTCAAGTAATAGGGCGACTTCCCCAAAACAAACTTCAAAACCTTAGTGACTTCCCAAAAACAATCGATCATAGGGCGACTTCCCAAAAATAGTTAGACCATAGGGTGACTTCCCAAAAATAGTCAAATCTTAGGATGACTTTCCTAAAACAAGAGGGTCGACGACTAAAGATAGTCGAAAGACCCGAACTACGATCGGCTTGATTCCTCTTAAGGATACGTAGGTAGCCTATCATTAGATTCAGCCACTGCACCAAAATGGTCATTCCTATCCCCACAGAGCGGATATACAACCCTAGCCATCGACCGAAGAGGGTCATTTCTTATCCCCACAGAAGTTTCTTTCAAAGAATCGATCGTAGAACTCGCTCGCTGTGCCGACATCCTAAAACAAATACCTGTGGTCGACAACTAAAGATAGTCAAAGGACCCGAACTACGGCCGGCTTGATTCCCACTAGGGATACGTAGGTAGCCTATCATTAGGTCCAGCCACTCGATCACCTGATCATCCCGCCAAATATGGAGCACTACTCTTATCGACGACCCCGCTTTCTTCGAAAGCACCGTCGCCGAGGGGCTACTGTAAGTGCTCCAATTTGAGTCGTTAGTACTTTCGTTAGAAAATTAACGAAAGTTTTAACATTTCTAACAAACCCTAACCTTTCTAACAAAGCAAGGGTAAAGTGAGCATTGCCATTTAAAGATAAACAAGGAAAGGAATCCTAAAAAGCAAAAGAAATTGGAAAAATCCGAATTAGGCAAGTTGAAAAACAAACTGCTGTAATTTTTTGAATAATATTCTTCTGTTCAAAGCCCGGAGCAAAGCATTTAATGCACTGTGCACGTTTACAAGGACCTCCGCGCGGATATGATTGATGTTCACAGGGGGTTATAAATTGAACCCTCCTCTCTCGCTTAAAATAACACAATTTGATCACAAAGAACGAAACTCGGGCGAAATATAGGGAGAAAACAAAGTGGGAATTCACTTGAATTGCCACCATTTTCTCTTCAATCTTTCCCAAATCTCACTCACTCACAAACACTTCAAATCACTCTCATACATACTCTTATACATACACTAACTCAAGCTCAAATCACCCTTTAGGAGGAGGAATAGAGAGAAAACATAGAGGACTTCATTGTTATCTACTTGTTTTCTCTTTAACCAACTCAAATCATCAACCCTAAACACTTTCAAATCCTAAACACATTCAAGCCTTTGAATCCATTCAAACACAAGACACAAGGAAGATAGGTATAACCTCCCTCTCCCTACACTAAGTCTCTCATTCATGCATGCATCTTTAAACTACAAAATGTAGTTATTTTATCTTCTTGTCTTAGATCCAAGAAGATCACCATGGAAGTTCATCTCCATGGATGATCTTTTACAAGGATCAACATTTTCTTCAATGTGTTCTTATTTACTTGCAAAATGCATTTTCAAAACCCTAAATACCATTTTCAAGCACCAAATCCCATTTTCAAAGGATAAAATTCCCCTTCCCAAGCAAATGAAGTGCTTAGTCCTAATGTACCCCAAGGATGGTTTGGTATAGTTGATTCACCACTAAAATGTCTAGTGATCACTAACCAAAACCTAGGGAAATGGGGACAAGCATGGATGCAAAAACCCCCTTTAAAATCATATTTTCTCTCTTGAGAAGTTGCTGTCCAGTAGCAATTTTCTCGGACCTCAGTCCATGGTCTAATTTTTTGGACATAGATAAGCTTAGAATTTGGTGTTGACTAAAAAATACTTTTTGTAGCCAACATCCAGATCTTTCCATACATATTTTTACTTTATTTTTTGCGTGAGTAAAACCCAATCTTTCAATTTTTCTCTTAGAGGCCAGTTCATTAGCTTCTGGAAATCCAGATTTCACATCTGAGATTTCCAGAAGGTTTTGACCCCTCAAATTACTTCCAAAATGGAAAGTTCCTTTGCAGAAACCCTATTTAGGGTGTTTTAAGCAACTTTCATTCTCGGACTTTCCCCAGATTCTGAGGTTTTGAAGCCTTTAAGTCCATTTCAAAGTCAAGGGTCAACTGCCTTTTTCATTCTGGCAGAATTGCTTTTCAACTCCCAAAAATCTTTTGAGTGCCAAGACTCAACCCAAAAATCATACCAAAAATCTTGGGGATTTTTCAAAGTCTTATAAAGAGTTCCCCATTTTTGTTTTTCTTAGTTTCAACTCATTTTGGTCAAAACACACACACACACACACATATACACACACAAAAGGATTTCAAATGTTTGGAAGACTCGTTTTACGAGGCGCTCCGGGTGCACACTAACGTCCTTCCCGACGCGTAACATGACCTCCGAACCTAAATCTCTGATCTCGGGCTTTTTTCAAAGTTTTGGCCCTTAAAACAAAAATTGCGTGGCAACTCCGTTTTGATTTTCAAAAAAAATCGGGCATCATCACAACTACCGCCTCCCACCACCATCATCACCGCTGCCCATCGCCTCCATTTATCCCTCCTTCTCCAAACTACTCCCGATCGGCTTCCTCAATCCTCATTCCGGTAAGATCCAAATCCAACCCTCTCCTCCCTCTAAAGTCAAAATCCCTAGCCAAATTTCATCTTTTCTAACACTCTCCTTCGCCAATTTAATCCTTTCTTCAAATCAACAATCTTCTACAATCCTCTCCATGACCACTTTCTATAAACCTACACCACCCTTTGAATACTTCATTATAGGGTAAAGCAAGGTTCAGATCTGTAAGTGATCAGGTAAGAAGATAACTCCGCCATGGCTGCAACCTCGGTTGCAATATCAAAGATCTACATCCGGAGGTTGCCAAGTCAAGAAACGAATAACCTTGATTACCTGAGTCTACTCATCAAACAGAGAGAGTAATAAACTTCATGTGTGATGTGTGTGCTTCTGCATGTTTTGGTGTGTAACTATGTGCTTGTGTGTGTGTGTGTTTGTGTTTCCTTCAGTTGTTGTGTGTCTGTGTGTGCTTTTAAAATATTGAGAAAGTATGAGGAGAGAAGAAAGAAGGAATAGGATGACTCTTTTAAATGAGTAGAGGACAACATGTGAAAATGTGCACCTTTGCCTAATCCAATCAAAACACATGCAAATTTTTAAAAATGATCTAGTCAACAATCTAAAATGTATTCAGCAAGTTAATCTAATGTAGAGCTTCTCTTGCGAGTTAAAGCAATAAAATAGAAAATTCATCCATGGAAATTGATAAATATTTGTCTTATTCAAAGCAATTGAAAATGTGCACATTTGCCTAATCCAATCAAAACACATGCAAAATTTTAAAAAATGATCTTGTCAACAATCTAAAATGTATCCAGCAAGCTAATCTAATGTAGAGCTTCTCTTGCAAGTTAAAGCAATAAAATAGAAAATTCATCAAAGGAAATTGATAAATATTTGTCTTAGTCAAAGCAATGGAAAATGTGCACCTTTGCCTAATCCAATAAAAAAAACATGCAAATTTTAAAAAAATGATCTAGTCAACAATCTAAAATGTATTAAGCAAGCTAATCTAATGTATAACTTCTCTTGCAAGTTAAAGCAGTAAAATAGAAAATTCATTCATGAAAATTGATAAATATTTGTCTTATTCAAAGCAATGGGAAATGTGCACCTTTGCCTAATCCAATCAAAACACATGCAAATTTTTAAAAAATGATCTAGTCAACAATCTAAAATGTATTCAGCAAGCTAATCTAATGTAGAGCTTCTCTTGCAAGTCAAAGCAATAAAATAGAAAATTTAGCCATGAAAATTGGTAAATATTTGTCATATTCAAAGCAATGAAAAGTGACATATTTGACCTTCATACTTTCCATTTTTGTTGTCACTGAAAGCGACATTTTTTAGCGAAATTTTTCCATTTATGACAAGACAATCTTGTTATAAAATATAGATAGATATAGATAAGATTAGTATTATAAATAGAGCTTATATCTAATAGCGGCCTTTGAAGGGGAAGAGACTTAAAAAGTTGAAGAATCACACATGATAAAAATTTGTGTTTTTTTGGGAGATCTTGTCTCTTTTCCTTTGTGATTTTGTTATCTCTATTTCTTGAACGAGAAAATATCTCCGACTTGATTTTTAGTGATGACTTGTGTTGTTTGAATTTTTTGTATTTTGAAATTCTTTTTGCAATTAATTTTGATGAGTTTTTGTTTATTTAAGATACTTTCATGAAATCTAATTTACGACAAGTTACACACAATATAGAATTCTTATAGGTCCTACATGTGAGTTCTTATTTTACTGTTTTTTTATCATGAAATCTAATTTAGTGATGAGTTTTTTTATTTATTTTTTTTCACGATGACATATGAGGATTCATGTTAGCCGACCCCAAATTATTTTGGGACTAAGGCTTTATTGTTGTTGTTGTTGTTATCATGAAATTTTTGTGAATTTGTTCATATTTGAAGATGGTGTTTAATTTGTTTTAAAGTGGTTGCAATAATCTAACCAGAACTTAAAATGCAGGTAGAGATGATTACATCATCTTTAAAATATTGTTTGTTTTTTGAAGATTTATGTAACTTTAGAAATACATGTATTTGTATAGCTCAAGCTTCGAAATATTAAAAATAAAAAATGTAATAAATATATTTACATGTAATAAGTTATAAAAGAAGATGAAACTTGAAATTCTCATAATTTATTTTTAATAATATAATTTAAATATTAAGTTATGATAAAATCAAAGTTAAATTTATGATTATGATTATTATTAGTTTTAAATAAAAACTTTCAATAAATATGTGTTCATTTAATATTTCCTAAAAGGATATGAATCATTGGGTGAAACAATGTTTAGATTATCAAAAAGTCTCTTCATTATAAATCAAATTATATTAAAAATAAAAAAATGTAATAAATTTGTATCTAAAGAGAAAAAGAAGAAATTTATCAAGAAACTTAGTCAAGAAAAGCTTCAAGAAAGTACAACAATGACTGTTTTCAAGAACACGCCAAGAACAGAAACCAGAAATATGCAGAAATAAAGAGAAAAAGAAGAAATTTATACCTGAATTGAAACTTTGTTGGTAAGGAACTCGAAGGAGTCAAGCACGCACTCCAAAAATTGACAAAGAAATCAAGAACTCAAGAAGGCAATCTGCGGTTTTTCATAGCTTATATGTCTCTCCCAAGGTTGAACAGTGATAAAAGAGCAAAAAGGTGATGGATTTTGGTTTTTATACCCAGATCTAAAACGGGTACAGGTAAAAAAATGGGTTAAAGGCGTCGTCTCTTCCTCACCATTAATGTTCTGGCAGTTTCCCAAGAATAATGTCTCGTCAATAATGGGGCGCTTTACTCAATGTGTAATAACCGGCTGATAAAATGATTACGCCTCGTGATTCGTTAAAACCCGTTCGTATCTGTTTAAGCCGAGGTAGAGCACCACTTCCTCCTCGACATAGCCGAGATAGAAAGTCGGGGACCAATGAACGGTATAAATCGAGGAACGAACGTGGGTCATAATCGGGCAAGGCCCAATGGATTGGGCTCAAAATATAATTCATACAAGTCTCAAATACAACATAGGGAGTGGGTTTTTGATAGGTTGGTTTTTATATATGGTAATTCCTCGATTTTCTTAGACATTTTATAGCAATTTGAGTATATTTTGTATGTATTTTAGTAATATTGCTATATTATGTACCAATGAGGAACAATGTAATGGGGGGATTATTGTTAGTATTTTGATGTAATCTGAGAAGTTGATATTTGTAAAGTGATGTTATTTTGGAGAGGCTAAATTAGAAGGTCCGCATTTGTTCAAGTCAAAGTCAACTACAGGCCAGGAGGTAAAAGTGTAACAGGAAGGAGACTTCAAGGGTTCAAGGGCTAAGAGGCGAGTTACTGGATATACGGGTTCTCAAGTTGGAGAACGACTCGTGGCTATATGCACGAGTCGTTCAATTGATCTGCAAAGGATGCCCAAGGAAGCACGAGGCGTGGCACGAGTATTTTGGAGGTGAACGAGTCGTGAACATCTTCACGAGTCGTGAACATCATCACGAGTCGTGAGTCAATGCACGAGTCGTGCTCTTGGCGTGTTCTGACGTCAGCTTCAGCACAGTATACGCGTTTTTGGGAATTGTTTCTATATTATTTTCTTTGTATTTTCCTTTTTAAAATTAGTTTCCCTTTCCTTATTAGTTTAGGTTTATGGTTAAGTATAAATACTAGGTTTTAACAATAGTAGAGGGTTCGACGTTTTTTGCAATTATTATTATTCCTTAGAGCAGTCAGCAAGTTTTATGAAAGCTTAAACCTTTTGCTTCAGATTTGCATCCCGAACCGTTTGTTAATTCGATTGAGGTATTAATTTCTTTGTTTCTGAATTCCTATTCATAGTTTTACTTGTTTTAATTGATAAATCGTTTCTAGGGTTTTGAGATTTGATCACCCTCTTTTCCCCGGTAATTGATTTAATGCTAGTTTAATCTTAAGTCTGTGTCAGATTAGGGTTTTTCACAAGTAGCATCTTTGAGATTTATGCACGTGTCGTGGTAAATTAAAAAGGGGGTAAAACTAGGTTTTGATCTATTTGCAAAAGAATAGTGAAATTCTTGATCTTAATTTCTTAGAGCTTTATCAATCAATATTGTAAATCTAGACTGTGTCAGTTAGGTTTAGGTATTGATTAGGGGAATAGGTGAGTGTGTCACTGCTTATAACCATTAATAAGAAAGAAATAGGAATTGAAATATATTCCGGATCAAGTGAATAGGGAGGAAGAAAAAGAAATTATGCCGATGATATTGAATTGATAAACGGGGACGGAAACAAATCTGAAGTGTTTCCCGTTAATTGTTTACAACTTAAGTCTTTCAATTTCTGTTTTAGAAATTTAATTAAAACCAAATAAACCTCCAATCTTGTCAAGTGACAATTGTGCAATCGAATAACCGTTCTTCAGTGGATCGACCCTGGACTTGTCCTAGCTACAGTTTTTGTAGCCAAGTATAGTCTTGGTATTTAATTTGTAGGCGTGCGACTTTAGACCTATCAAATTTTGGCGCCGTTGTCGGGGAACGGTTTTATTTGTTTGCACTCTTATTCTTTTCTTAATCTATTTCTTTTTCTTTTTCTTTTTCTTGTTTCCTGTTAATTGCACATTATTATTATTGTTGTCTTGTGGTGTGGAACCTTTTATGGTCCATACCCGTTCTGCTAATCAATCTGTTATTCCTTTTATTCCAGAAATTGAAAGATATTTCAGGTGCAGGAGAAATTTACAAATGGGACGAGATGAATAATAATAACGGTGAGAACGATGATGGTCCGGAGGTTGTGAACAATGGGGGTAACGGAAGAGGCAATAACAATCCCCCACCTCGGACATTGAGATAAAGGATTGCTCCGAATCGGAATGAGCAACCGCAGCGCATTGTTTCCTGAGTTACCGGCTGGGGTTACATTTGAATTGAAGCCGGGGTTGTTGAACCAGTTGCCCCATTTTAATGGGATACCAGGGGAGAATCCGAATCAACACATTGCCCAGTTTGTGCAGATTTGCAAGAGCATGAGACCGGCTGCGTTGCCTCTTAAGCAGTTGTTACCGAGGGCGTTTTCCTTTACTCTTAAGGATAACGCGAATACATGGTATTATCACCTGCCACCCAACAAAGATTACATCTTGGCAGGAGTTGAAGGAGGTGTTCCTTGATGAGTTCTTCCCTCCAGTATCGCATCAATGTCATGAAGAGGGATATCGCAATATGGAGCAGCGGTCGATGAATCACTATATGACTATCATAACAGTTTTACAAGCTCGCAGAAGTTGTCCGTATCATGGTTTTGATGATGAGCACTTATTGTATACTTCTATGGAGGATTGACTGGCAGGACAAACGGTGGATAGATTCTGCTTGTGGAGGTAGTATTTTGAACAAAACTACCAGGGATGCAGAGCAGTTGATAGAGGAATTGGCCAAGAGCACAAGGACACATGGAAGGAGGTCTAGCGTTAGACAAGTCAAAGGCCATGGGATCGAGTGATACAACGAGTGATTTGAAGACCGAGTCGAGATGTTAAGAGCTTGTCAAGACATTAGTTTTGGGTCAACAACCTCATCCCCGCGGTATATGTAATGATGTGACACACCCGATCGATTCTTGTCCTACTCTTCGCACGGATGAGGTGGTAGATGTCAATGCAATAGATTCAATCAACATGGTCGAGGCCGCCACAGCTCAACTACAATGCCGCGAATAATGTTCATCCGAATCTTAGGTATGGTCCACCACAGTGGTCAACAAGGTTTCAGCACTGCTCAATAATCGCCAGGGTTTCAAAGAAGGTCGCTAGCCTGTGGAAATCAATACACCGCACAGTAGCACCCGTTGACAACAAAGAAGCAAGCAGTGGACCGTCTACAGAGGACATGGTCCGATCACTAGCGCAGAGCATGTCTACCATGAATGGAAACTTTCAAATAGCCCAGCAGGAGACTAAATCGAGCATCGCAATTTAGAGAAGCATATGAGTCACCGCGTATGCGGTTGGGAGGATGGAGGCTAAAGATTCGGGAAGTTACCATCTAGAACCGAACCGAATCCGAAGTCTAATGTTAGTGCAATGACTTTGCGCAAAGGGGAAGAAGCTAGAGGAAGTAGTTGTCGAAGAGGAGCCCGAGTTAGTGGTTGAGAGAGAGTTACACCGAGACGAAGACTCCCGAAAAGGAGAAGAGTACCGCACCCGCATTTCCCGTATATGAGCCGCTTCCTCCGTTTCCGTATGCTCTAAGGGAGGACAGAAGCCGGAGCCCGATAAGGCTATCTTTGACACATTCAAAAGGCTTCGAGGTAAACATTCCGTTTCTTGATCTCCCGCAATGGTTCCAAGGTATGCGAAGTTCTTGAAAGAGTTATGCACGATGAAGAGGAATCAGAAGGAGCGGAGTCAGAAAAAGGTAAAAATCAGTGAGCATGTGTCTGCAGTCTATCAGAAGAGGATGCCGAAAAAGTGTAGTGATCCGGGTATGTTCGTGATTCCGGTGTCTCTTGGGGATAATTCGGAGCATATGGCTATGCTTGACTTGGGGGCTTCAATCAACGTCATGCCCTATGCGTTGTTTGAGAACCTAAAGTTGGGACCTTTACAGGATACTCGGGTGATTATACAGCTTGCCGACAGATCGAATCCATACCCTAAGGGGTTGATTGAGGATTTCTAGTTCGGGTTGGGAAGCTCATTTTTCCTGCAGATTTTTATGTCTTGGAGATGGATACGGACCCTAAGGCTCCCATTCTGTTAGGGAGGCCTTTCATGTCGACTGCTCGTACCAAGTTGGATGTCACGAATGGGTCATTGACTATGGAGTTTGATGGGCAACAAATGGAGTTCAATATCTTTGATGCCATGAAGTACCCTAAGGATGTGCACTCGGTGAACTTCATTGATGTAATTGAGCCCATAGCTCAAGAGGTATTTGATGTGTGCGGAGGAGATGATGACATGAAGTCCGTGTTAGAGAATGCCTTGGAGTATGCCGGGTTAGAGTTTGACATTTCCGATGAGATGAAGGAGGCGGTTATGAGCCTTTCTGAGGATGCTATGTATGTCTCACCATCGGGTTATGGTCATCTACAGTTGGAGGTGCCACCGGAGAAGCCATTGCCATCTGTTGAGAAGGCACCTGTTCTTGAATTAAAGCCCCTTCCCGAGAATTTGAAATATGCTTTCTTGGGTGAAGGGAAGACACTTCCTGTGGTGATCTCTAGTGTTTTGACGGAGGAGCAAGAGAAGAAATTAGTTGATGTGATCCGGGAGCGGAAAGAAGCGATTGGGTGGACTATTGCCGACATCAAGGGCATAAGTCCTTCTTTATGTACTCACCGGATTTTACTAGAAGAGGGTGCTAAGCCGGTAAGGCAACCGCAGAGGAGGTTGAACCCACCTATGATGGAGGTGGTGAAGAAGGAAGTGTTGAAGTTGCTGCAGATGGGGATCATATATGCCATATCAGATAGTGAGTGGGTGAGTCCTACTCAATGTGTAGCCAAGCGGGGTGGAATCACTGTCGTCATCAACCACAAGGGCGAGTTGGTGCCAACCCGGGAGCAACGGGATGGCGTGTCTGCATTGATCTTCGTCTACCGAATGAGGTAACTAGGAAAGATCACTTCCCCTCCCATTTATTGATCGATGTTGGAAAGGCTTGCCAGAAGGGCATACTATTGTTTTCTTGATGGTTATTCCGGGTATTTTCAAATACCAATTGCACCGGAAGACCAAGATAAAACCACTTTCACTTGCCCCTTCGGCACCTTTGCCTATCGGAGGATGCCCTTTGGTTTATGCAATGCACCTGCGACTTTTTAAAGGTGTATGATGAGCATCTTCTCCGATTTTGTAGAGAATTTTATGGAGGTTTTCATGGATGACTTCACCGTCCATGGAGACTCGTTCGACCAATGTCTTGCTCACCTTGCTTTAGTTCTTGACCGATGTGTTGAAACAAATTTGGTTTTAAATTTTGAAAAATGTCACTTTATGGTGGAGCAAGGCATTGTGTTAGGACATGTGGTGTCGAAAAAGGGTATTGAAGTGGATAAAGCAAAAATTGATGTTATTTCCACACTTCCTTACCCTACAAATGTGCGTGAAGTGCGGTCGTTCCTTGGTCATGCGGGATTCTACCGTCGCTTCATAAAAGATTTTTCAAAAATTGCATCACCTCTATGCACCTTGTTGCAAAAAGAGGTGAATTTTAAATTTGATGATAAATTCAAGATCGCTTTTGATGAGTTGAAGGGTAGGTTGACATCTACTCCTATTATTCAAGCCCCCAATTGGTCTCTCCCGTTTGAGATCATGTGTGATGCGAGTGATTATGCCGTGTGGGCAGTTTTGGGTCAAAAAGTGGATCGTGCCTCTCATGTGATTTATTATGCATCTATGACTTTAAATGAGGCACAAAGAAATTACTCCACTACAGAAAAAGAGATGTTAGCGGTGGTATTTGCATTAGAAAAGTTTAGGTCCTATTTGCTTGGGACCAAAATCATTGTGTACACCGATCATGCTGCTCTTAGGTATTTGATGTCTAAGAAAGAGGCGAAACCGAGACTCATTCGGTGGATCCTTCGCTGAGTGAGTTTGACATAGAAATCAAGGATAAGAAAGGAGCCGAAAACGTTGTGGCCGATCACTGAGTCGTTTGGTGAGAGAGGATGACAAGCCTTATAAGCAAGCCCCTATTAGGGGCGAGTTTCTGATGAGGCTTTGTGGGCGGTTAAAGAGGTATTGCCTTGGTATGCGGATCTAGTAAACTTTTGGTCTCTAATAAATTTCCCCAAGGATTTTCTAAATCCAAGAGAGACAAAATCCGCAATGAGGCTAAGTATTATGTGTGGGACGAACCAAACTTGTGGAAGCATCATGCGCCGACCAAGTTATTCGTAGATGTGTCCCGGAAAACGAGGTGGCCTCTATCCTAAAGTTCTGTCATGAGTATGCATGCGGTGGTCACTTTGGTGCCAAAAACACCGCTAGGAAAGTGTTAGACAAAGGGCTTCTTTTGGCCAAAGTTGTTTATGGATGCCACCGCATTTTGTAAGTCTTGTGACCGGTGTCAACGTGTTGGAAATATAGGACGCCGCATGAGATGCCACAAAACATCGTAATTAATTGCGAAGTTTTTGATGTGGGGGAATTGACTTTATGGGTCCGTTCCTATTTCTTTTGGTTATGTGTACATCTTGCTTGCAAGTGGATTACGTGTCCAAATGGGTCGAAGCGATACCTACACGCACCGATGATTCTAAAGTGGTGGTGAGTTTCCTCAAGAGTAATGTTGTGTCTAGATTTGGGATGCCTAGTGGCCTCGATTAGTGATAGGGGACTCATTTTTGCAATAGGATGGTGGAGGCCTTGGTTAAAAAGTATAATATCACTCATAAGGTCTCTACCGCCTATCACCCCCAAACGAATGGCCAAAGCCGAGGTGTCCAATAGGGAAATCAAATCAATCCTCAAAAAGACCGTGAACCCGAATAGAAAAGACTGAGTCTTAGTGCTAGAGGATGCTCTATGGGCCTATCGTACGGCCTATAAAACACCAATTGGTATGTCCCCATATCGATTAGTGTTCGGGAAGCCATGTCACTTGCCCGTGGAATTAGAGCACAAAGCCTTTTGGGCAATTAAAAAGTTCAACATGAATCTAGACGGGTCCTGGTGAGGAGAGGAAATTACAATTGAATGAACTAGATGAGATCCGAGAGAGGCCTATGAAAATAATCTGGCCCTACAAGGAACGAGCAAAAGCGTGGCATGATAAAATGATCTTAAGGAGGGAATTTAAAGTTGGTCAAAAAGTCCTATTTGACTCCCGCTTGCGCTTGTTTCCCGATAAATTAAGGTCCAAGGACCGGCCCCTATTTGGTAAGGGAGGTATTTCCACATGGTGCGGTTGTGATCTCTAGTCTTTCCTGAGACCAAGAGTTTAAGGTAAATGGGCAAAGATTGAAGCCCTATTTTGATGGTGGAGATGTTAATGGAGGATGTGGAGATGATAGGATCTCTACGATCCTAGTTACGATTGACCCATATGCTTTGCCGGGGCTTACCCTAAGCATTCGGTCTAGCTAAAGACGGTAAAGAAGGGCGGCTCACCGGGAGGCAACCCGGGGACTTTATTGTTTATCTCTTTGTTATTTTTGTTCATTTTTTATTTTGTATAAATTGGTGCTACTAAGGGTTTTGTGTTGTGGTGGTGTGCAGAAAAGCAGTGGGGTGGAGCAAAGATACTGTGTCCAGGCTGTAAAAAAAAAAAAAAAAAAAAAAAGAAGTTGAAAAAAGGCCTGGGCACGACTCATGGATACATGCACGACTCGTTGCAAGAACCTGCACGAGTGTTCAATTTTTCACGCCTCGTATCACGAATGGAAGGTGGGGAACGACTCGGGCTTAAAAGCACGAGTCGTGCTATGAATTTTATAAAAAAAAAAAAAAAAAAGGAAATTTTTAAAGGGGGCGCCTTTCATTAATCCCATTCTTCCCCATTACTCCTTCTTTCCCTACCTTCTTTCTCTCCTCCATTAACACAAGCTCCCCCTACACCAAAACCGCCGCCGCCCCCACTCTTCTTCTTCCCGTTCTTTTCTTCTATTCCCCTTCTCTCTCTCTCTCCCTCATTAAACCGCCACCACCCTCACCCCTAATCTGGCCCCATTACAACCCCTCTCTCTCTCTCTAACCTTAAACCCACCAAATTAAAGCCATTAAACCTTGAATTGAACCTACCCACCACCTCTCCCATAAATTCCGACCCAATTCACTCCCATTCCTTCCATAAATTTCGCCCTTGGTGCAAGATTTAGAACCCTAGAATTTCGAAATTGGGGTTCTTGCAAGAATCTGTTGGAACTTGGTTTGGAGCAAAAAGGTGGAGTTAGGAGGATTGTGGAAAGCTTGGTGAGGTAATTTTCGAAATTAATTACTTGTTGAGCATTAAATTTCTTGGGGAGCTGTGGTGGATTCGGTTGGTATTGACTGGAGAATTAGTGTCTGTGTGGTGTTGTTTGATTTTGTTTATTGCTTGTGTTGGTATTGTTACTGGCTGTGACTGCATTGGGAGTGTTTGCATTGTATTGTGTGAGTTTTGAGATTGTGTGAATTAAAATGGTGAAAACGAAAGGAAAAGGTGTTGACCCTCATCCTCCGTCCAAGAAACAAAAGCGGTCTGTTTTCTTGCCGGAAGAGCAACCCGATGATTTCATGGGCTTAAGAACTTTGAATGAAACACAGAAAAACAAATGGAGGAACTTGTGTAAAAGGGGACGGGAGATTCAAATTACAAAATTTTTGAGCGTCCCGACATTGCAGAAGCTTGGGGTTAATGAATTGGTGATAGAATTATTGTTGAATGCGGGCTTAGGAGGATTTTTATGAAAAAGTGCCGCAACTTATAAGTGGTATACTCTAGAGTTTCTATCTACTATGGAGAGATACGTGGATGATGAGAGTGAGCAATGTGTGAGTTTTAATTTGAATGATGTTCGCAGGGTGATTAAATATGACGTCGTAAGGGAGTTGTTTGGGGTGGAGATGAGTCCTGAGGATGAAACAAAGAAGGATAAGTCGGTGGAGTTTTTCTACTTTGAGTTGACTGGAAAGTATATGCAGAGACCCTATGTGAGGGCAAAGGAGTTCTATCATCCGGCATGGAGATTCTTGTACAAGGCCCTATCTATGACTTTCTTTGGCAATGGGGAGCCGGCCCAAACAAATGCCACTTCTATTGCCTTCATGCAGGTGTCGTTGCCTATTGACAAAATCCCGGATTGGGTTGATTACTTCTTCAGAGATGTGAGAGTTATTCGGGGCGGGCGAGCGGAATATCCCCGGGAGGGATGATTACTTTGTTGGTCCTACATTTTTTTGAAGAAGCCGTCGGATTCAAAGAGATTGATTGGTGGTCCGAAATTTTATGACCACGAGTATTTGTTGAGGTATGACAGTGCTTTTTCCAGGGTGGATGGGTCAGTTGATGCGTTGTGGTTGACATATGGTAATGGTTTGAGAATGAGATGTGATAGTGATGCCATTTATCCAAGTGAAATCAACTGAGGATTGGCGTATGTCGGGTGGTGCTGATATCTCCAAGAGACGACTTGCTATTGATAGGGGCGAGATACCCGAGAGCGAGGATGATGAGGAGGAGGAGCCGCATGTGGAGAGGCAGGAGCCCAGGAGACAGTGAGACTAGTAGTTCGAGCCACAGGATCATTTGGTCGCCGGTACGAGACGAGAGCATATTTAGATGAGGCGTAACCGGCACATACGGCCCGATACGAGCGGATAGAGGAACATATGAGAGGGCGTACTTGCAGAGAGAGGATTTAGCCGACAGACCGGAGTCGGTTGAGGATGAGATCTCGAGGATGAGTAGGAGGCAGCAGCTAGCCGAGGCGTACGTGCAGCACTGTGCCCGAGCCGAGGTCTATGAGCCGATCCCCGCCGATTACACCGAGATGATGGACGGTCGAGCAAAGACGGAGAGGACAGAGACGCACTGAGAAAGGAGTTCGATTTGGCGAGTCCTCTCGGTCCTTTTGGAGTTGCTGGCGTTGATGGTATTCTCCTTACTCCCTCACGTTTTGTTTTCTTTATTATGATGTTTTTGTCACACTGAGGGCATTGTGAAAATGAAGCGTGGGGGAGGGGATTGATCTATGTTGTACAGCTTTAAATAAATTAAAAAAAAAAAAAAAAAAAAAAATGAAAAAAAATGAGAGGCTGAGCGAAAACCCGAAAGGGCGCTTAGGCAAAAGGTGAGGAGTTGAAATTTGTGACATCTTGTATATCACCGGTGAGGAGACATAAGGGAGGTTTGGAGCGTAGGGTAGGATTAATTCTTTTGGCATAGGAGGTTCGGCTAGAGGAGTTAGGTTAGAAAATCCTCGTATTTCTCTTGTGGTGATATAAGGGGGGTTGGTGTAGTTTACGAGGTAAGTCTTTTGTTGGGGCATTGACTTGGGTTGAGGTAGTAGTAGTGTGAGGATAGCGTGGGGGAAGGGTAGGACATTATATTCCCCCTAGCTTTTTGATTGTGTGGGCCTTAGTTTGGATGACCCGTTTTTGCATAAATGGAGTGGGGATCAAACTAAGGCCATGGATATCAGTATTATTGTTGGAGTGATAAGGAGCGGATTCATTTTCCGAGCTTGTTTGGTTGACATCACTGATTGGGAGTTTAGAGGAGTTAGGGAAATCATTTTCCCCTCGCGCATCTAATTTAGACCTGGAGTTAGCGAGGATTTAGATATTTACTCAGGGACGAGTAAAAGGTCTAAGCGTGGGGGAATTTGATAGGTTGGTTTTTATATATGATAATTCCTCGATTTTCTTAGACATTTTATAGCAATTTGAGTATATTTTGTATGTATTTTAGTAATATTGCTATATTATGTACCAATGAGGAACAATGTAACGGGGGGATTATTGTTAGTATTTTGATGTAATCTGAGAAGTTGATATTTGCAAAGTGATGTTATTTTGGAGAGGCTAAATTAGAAGGTCCGCATTTGTTCAAGTCAAAGTCAACTACATGCCAGGAGGTAAAAGTGTAACAGGAAGGAGACTTCAAGGGTTCAAGGGCTAAGAGGCAAGTTACTGGATATACGGGTTCTCAAGTTGGAGAACGACTCGTGGCTATATGCACGAGTCGTTCAATTGATCTGCAAAGGATGCCCAAGGAAGCACGAGGCGTGGCACGAGTATTTTGGAGGTGAACGAGTCGTGAACATCTTCACGAGTCGTGAACATCATCACGAGTCGTGAGTCAATGCACGAGTCGTGCTCTTGGCGTGTTCTGACGTCAGCTTCAGCACAGTATACGCGTTTTTGGGAATTGTTTCTATATTATTTTCTTTGTATTTTCCTTTTTAAAATTAGTTTCCCTTTCCTTATTAGTTTAGGTTTATGGTTAAGTATAAATACTAGGTTTTAACAATAGTAGAGGGTTCGACGTTTTTTGCAATTATTATTATTCCTTAGAGCAGTCAGCAAGTTTTATGGAAGCTTAAACCTTTTGCTTCAGATTTGCATCCCGAACCGTTTGTTAATTCGATTGAGGTATTAATTTCTTTGTTTCTGAATTCCTATTCATAGTTTTACTTGTTTTAATTGATAAATCGTTTCTAGGGTTTTGAGATTTGATCACCCTCTTCCCTAGAATTGATTTAATGCTAGTTTAATCTTAAGTCAGTGTCAGATTAGGGTTTTTCACAAGTAGCATCTTTGAGATTTATGCACGTGTCGTGGTAAATTAAAAAGGGGATAAAACTAGGTTTTGATCTATTTGCAAAAGAATAGTGAAATTCTTGATCTTAATTTCTTAGAGCTTTATCAATCAATATTGTAAATCTAGACTGTGTCAGTTAGGTTTAGGTATTGATTAGGGGAATATGTGAGTGTGTCACTACTTATAACCATTAATAAGAAAGAAATAGGAATTGAAATATATTTCGGATCAAGTGAATAGGGAGGAAGAAAAAGAAATTATGCCGATGATATTGAATTGATAAACGGGGACGGAAACAAATCTGAAGTGTTTCCCGTTAATTGTTTACAACTTAGTCTTTCAATTTCTGTTTTAGAAATTTAATTAAAACCAAATAAACCTCCAATCTTGTCAAGTGACAATTGTGCAATCGAATAACCGTTCTTCAGTGGATCGACCCTGGACTTGTCCTAGCTACAGTTTTTGTAGCCAAGTATAGTCTTGGTATTTAATTTGTAGGCGTGCGACTTTAGCCCTATCAGTTTTCCTACCTATGCTCGTCAAGCCTTCTCGTCATTTTTCACTATTTCGACCTAGACATAGCAGAGCGAACCAAATGACCAAGGAAACAATACTGATACATGCCGACAAGGCACATTCTCATATGTCGATCAAGGCATCTATCAAAGCCGATGAGGGCTTCATCAGAAGACAAGGAGGCCTTCCTCGGTTATCATCTAGGCAGAGAAATGGGCTTCCTAATCTTTGCTTCTCTCTTTCTCGGCGTTCATCATGTCGACCAAGCTTTATATGACGAGGAGCTTGCCTCCTAGGCATACGTGAAGAAGACAATTACCTAATTCTACTCAAACAAGAATTGTGGGTAGTTATAATCCAACTAGGATTATAACTTCTCTCACACAACTTCCTATTTCAAGTGGGACTATACATCCTACACCTATAAATACAAGGCATAATTCATATATTTTTGATAATGCATTTTTTACTCTAAACTATTTTCAATTTATTTCTCTCTTTAAGCACAAATACTTACTATCACGTCGGAGGGCATTCGCCGGTGAAGTTTCGATTTAGTTTACGTGTTTATTAATCTTTTTCATGATATTCAAACATACAGGATACAACCTGTCGATTAATTTGGGATTATGCGAAAGTTTTTAATTGAAGTATAGCAAGCGGGAACATACTCTAGGTAGGATATGAAGGAAGAAAAAATTTGTTGATAGCCTTAAACTTGTTGGTCCACTTCCATGCCATTGGGAAGTTGAGGGACTACCGAGTTAATTGTGAAAAGATAGATTTATTAGGATGTCATTGTCAATCACCCACATAAAGTGTGTACTCCGTCTATGTCATGACCTGATCAATGTTGAAACTTCAATAGTACTATATGTCTTTTTCCCCATTAATATTCACTGCATACCTATGCTCCTTTGACTCTCATTTTGAGATAGTCAACCGGGCAATTTACTCTCGAAAATAAACAAATTTGACATTCCGAAAAGTATATAATAGAATAAATATTGTTAATATGAAAATGAGAAAAAAAAAAAGTGAGTGTAAAATAGTAAGTGGTAGTTATTATAACTATAACAAGTGGTATCACGAATAAAGTAGTAGTAAAAGGTTTTCATTTTTGGTGTTTGCATTTTTTAAATGAGATACAAAAAATAAAATTTTGTGTATTTTCAGATGGGAAATAGGATGTAAAGGTTACCAAATGTGAATGTGCAATGTTTAAGAATAAAATAAGTGTTATAAATATAAAAATTAAGGAGAACAGAGAAAGTAAGATAGAAAGTTTTTGTTGTTATTATGACAAACGAGTCTCATAAACTATTTTGAGTTAGTAACCTTTATATTAGGAAGCACAAAAAGAAAATTAGTAACTTTTATATTGGGACGGAGGGAGTATGATTTAATACTCAACAAATGATAATTTTTTTGTTAAATAAATAAAATCACAACCTCTATCCTAATTACAAAATTAAAAAGGTCAATTTTTCATCTCCTTGTAATTATTGTAATTAGAAAGTTTTTGGTGTTAGTAACAAAGTGGGTAGAGCTATAGTCCAAACAAGCCATTATTTTGTGCAAGTCAAAAGACAAAACCCTTAAGACTTTAAATAGTTGAAAAGAAGATGAAGAAAGAAAAGGAATTCGTAGTTAATGTGGTCTATAAAACAAAAAAAAAAAAAAGTCAAAAGACAAAATCCTTAAGACTTTAAATTGTTGAAAAGAAGATGAAGAAAGAAAAGGAATTCGTAGTTAATGTGGTCTATAAAACAAAAAAAAAAAAAAAAAAAGTCAAAAGACAAAATCCTTAAGACTTTAAATTGTTGAAAAGAAGATAAAGTTGAATGATGGAACAAGTATTAGTATTAGTATTAGTAATGACTTGATTTGCTCACCTAACTCACTTCTTTTTATTCCCCATTTTGTTGTTAATGCGGTCACGGGGCAAAATATTTATGAAAGTTGAATTTGTACGATTAGATCTTTTTCTACTGTTTAATTTTAGTTTATTCGGTCCAAAAGGCTCAACTAGGTAAGGTAGGGTACCTTATTCTTATTCTATGTACTCCCTCCAGCCCATTTTAAAGTGTTCACTTTTCTTTTTTTTTTTTCGACGCTTTCACTTCTAAGAAATTTCATTTCATAAATGAAAATATGTGAACAGTATTTCGGACATTTATATTCTCATAATGTTTATATATTTACAAAAAAAACATTCATTATACCCTTATAATTTTAACATATTTACAAAAAAAAAAACAATCATTAACTTACTATTCATCTCACTCATTCTCTTTCATATTAAATGTTTTTAACTTTTACATTCTCTCTCCTCTAATCTTCTACCCACTTTTAATTTTTTATTCATTTTTTAAAGATTTTTAAGAACTGTTAAATTATTAAATTATATCATGGATACTTTGAAGTGGGACGGAGGGAGTAATAAATACTAAAGGAAAGGTGTTCTCAATTTTTTGTCCCCAAACTCACCCTTTAGGATTGGATTACTCTACTCACCTCTTAGCTCTTGGGATATCGTTAAAAAATATTAGTATCATTTTTTGTTTGTTTCAAAAAGATCATTTCGTCCAGATCCAAGATAGTCCTATTTTATTTTTGCTAGTCAATTAAATTAAATTTGATCAAAAATTTATATAAAACTGATTATTCTTATTAAATTCTTAAAATTATAAACGGTAAACAAAAGATATTGTGTATCAATAATTTTTTAAAAATTTTATAGGAATAATCAAATTTTGATTAAAATTATTGAAGTGAGTTGATCACAAAATATAAAATAAAGTAGAAAAATTTATTCAGAACGGATGGGGTATTATAGCCTAGACATATTACTTACAATCTCAATATTTACAAGTTCTTAAATTCTTAATCTTCAATATCAATAGAGAATCCTAATATTGTGCAGATTCATCATATTTATCTATGTATTAAAAAAAAAAAAAAAAGGATAAAATTAAGGATATTGGTATACAAATTAATTCTAAAGTGGTATAGAATATTTGGAGTCATTTTGGATGATGGTTTTTATATATAAATTTTCATGAAATGTATCAAAATCCATTTTCCTTACAAAAAAATGATAATATATAAAATGTATTATGAAAAAATACGCATTGTGTTTGCCTGTTTGGATTAAAGGAAAGCGGTCCTAAGAGATGGTAGTTTAAGGAGTCTGGCCCAAGAAACAGTTGAACAAGGCCGGATCACCTTTTTGAAAAAGCCCAACTCAACGAGTCCAAAGCTCGTACAAGGAAAAGACTACAAACAAAGAAGGCCTGCTAGGTCCAGCTCTTTGAAAAAGTCTATTTTTGATGTGTTGCTTATATAATAACACTAGTTAGTATATGCCCGTGTCCAAGGCCACGTTTTTGTTAAAAAATAATTTTTTTTTTTTAATTTTTTTTTTAATTTAATTTTTTTTTTTAAGTGTAAAATGGGAAAGGGACAAAATAGTGAGTGCAAAATGGAAATTTCGGCCATTGTAACTGTTCATTCAACTGTTCACTCCCATTCCCTCATTTATACTATAGATTAGAACTATTTTCTCAATTAATTGGACAATACTTATTTCGAATTAGATAAATAAAATAAAATTGCAAGCCAAATTCTTGTGAAAAACTAGTTTTTCGATAACATAAGAAAAAACTAGTTTTTAAACACTAAGCCTAACTAATAAGAGGGATGAACAATAATGAAAACTAATTTTTTTATAATATTTTGAGAAAACTAATTTTTCATAAGAGCTACTCAAATTGCAATACTTGGAGTTTAATGAGAATCACTTGGACCAACATATTTCTGATGTTTCTTTTCTTCATCAAATTGGGAAATAATTACGCACCGAAAATCAAAGTCATAAAAATCATCAGGCGGCCACTAAGCATCATATTAGGCCCAGCGTCTAGGCAAGGCCTAATCTAATCGAGATCGAGATTTAATCATAGTTTATGATGGATATCAAAGATAGTGATTTGTTTAGTTTTAATTTCAACTAGATTGACTCCCGTGCGATTTACGGGGCGTTACTATATAATCAAAAGACAAAAAATGAACTAAAATAAACCAATAACTCAATTCGTTTACTATACATTATGGAATACTTGCTTAAAAATTACATTGTCATTACATAAAAATTAGAAAATAATAAAATAGAAATAAAAAAAAAATTATAAGGAATATGCATTTCTTTATATAAAATTATGTAGTATTTTATCATTAAAAAATTTAATAAAACACACGAACATGTTTATCAAATACGAAATAAGTTATTGAAATCAATTAAAAAAATGTGAAGATTGAAAATCTAGTTAAAAGAAAGGTGATATTTTATTTCTTTTTGATAAAGAGATGTTTGTAAATAAAAATAAAAGTTTTGGTCATATCAAAAGAATAGTACAATTATCTAATAAAAATTAATATCATTCTTTTTCAAATGAAAATTTTCAATTAACTCATGATCGTACATCAAAAAAATTATGTCATAATAGTGTACATTAACTCATTATGAACATAATTATGATATTTATTTTCAATTTAACTTATTTAATTTTTAGAAGAGAAATAAAAATACTAACAATTTCGTTAAATGAAAAAAAAATTCCCCAAACCCCCACTTCTTCATCTCTCTCTTTTAAAATATCAATTTATACTATCTTTATTTCTTATAATATTGACATACCGTTCAATCAAATTTTTAAAAATGATGGTCATTTTTCCCGATATTCGTCTTTATAAATAAACAATATTTTAAGACGTATAGAAAAATCGACAAATTTGTTAACACTTTATTTACTATGCTGCAAATAGTATTTTTTAAAAAAATTAAATAAATTGTTTGATATTTCGAACTAAAATAAACACAATAACCATATTACCCCATCTCACTTATTAAATATATCAAAACCCACATTCATTACAATTAGGGGGGTAACCGAATTGAATCGGATCGAATACCATCATATTCGATTTATATTCGAATATAAAATTTAATTTGTATTCATATTCGTATTCGAATCGTATTCGAATATATTAATTGAATTGTATACGATTAGACGTGTCCAAACGGTTATAACCGCTTCTGCTAAACAAATCGTTAACAATTAACCGTAACCTAACCGTTAACCGTGTACTAACGTTATGGTTATCCCAAGTGAACGGTTATAAACGATTAACACCGGTTTATCCTAAGGTTAAAACGGTTAACTAAAGCTTTTTTATTTATTTCCAAATTAGTCCTTTTAATGAAATTTTTAACAAATTCTCGTTCACTTTTCTTTGAAAAATGCTTAGTCACAGCCTAAGACAAATGGCAAGGCCACGACATGGCCACGCCCAAAATCACGCCAAGTATGGTATAAAATGCTCAGCATCAGTCACTTATAGAGCCAAGGCCTTTGGTTTTTTTGGTTTTCTTTCAATGTGGGATAACATCCCAAGGGAGGCGGCAAGGCCACACGGCCAAGCCCATGGTCGGCCAAGGCCAAAGCCGAGCCACAAGCCTTTGATTACTTTCCCTTCATTTCGATGTGGGATAACTCCCAAGGCCACATGGCCAAGGCCATGGCCGGAAGGCCGAGTTAAAGCAAGGCCACGGCCAGCCAAGGCCAAGGCCCAAGTCCAATTTCTAATTTTTTTTTTACAAATAAATAATATCTTAATATTATATTTTTTATTTTGTATAAAAAATATTATTTATTTTTGACAAATAATAAAAATAAGTGGCAATATTTTTTGGATATATATATAATTTTATGAATTATTTTGACAAATTTAAAATTATTATTTTGTAAAACAATAACCATATTACTCCATCTCACTTATTAAATAGAAACTGAAACTCACATTCATCACACTTATCTTATTTAATTTTGAGAAGAAAAATCAAAATCCTAAAAATACGACCATTTTAGTTAAATGGAAATAATTTCCCCAAACCATCCACTCCCTCATAAACCCAACCCACTTCTTCCTTACCCTTTTTTAAAATAACAATTTCTATTATCTATATTTCTTAGAATATTGACATGCACTTCAATCAAAATTTTAAAAATGATGACCATCTTTCCCGATGTTCGTCTTTATTAATACTTTATTTACTATGATTTCATTTTTTAAAAATAAAATAAATATAATGTTTATTGTATCGAACTAAAATAAACTCAATAACCACATTACCCCTTCCAACTCATTATCCTATACCCTATCACTTTATAATAAAAAAAACTTATATTAGTAAAATTATTATTATTATCATTATCATTTATAATAAAAAAAAACTTGACCCTTAATTAATTTTGACTAAAAATATATTGAAAAATTAAAAAGATAAATTAACAAAGAATAATTAAGAAATTTATATTAAAAAAAAAGAGTTTTTTTTCTGTGTCCAAATCAAATAAAAATAGTCTCTATTTAAAGAGAAAAAAAATTATGAATTTTGGTGTAAAATTTTTTTTTTAAAAAATTAATTTATTATAAAATAATTAAGGTGAAAGAAATGGGTGAAAAATAAAAATTCGAAATTAAACCAGCCAGTGGGAGCACGCCACGTGTCCAAACAAAAAAAAAAAAAAAAAAATTGGTCTGGCCTAACGCGAGTGTGTCGACGCGTGCCGCACACGCGCCATGGAAATGACCAAAAGACCCTTCATTCAAATGGCGACACGTGTCCAAATTTTAAAAAAATATTGGGCCAATCACAGCGCGACACCTCTATTTTCAGCCCATTTTATTTCAACTTTGCCACCGCGTGAATTGACCAAAATACCCCTCAATGGCCAAAAAATTACCACTATCTTATTATTATATATAGATAGATTATTATTATGTATTTTCAGATATACTATATTTAGTTAAGTGATAAAATTTTATTTTAGAGCAGATTTATACAATGTTGTGAAATTTTAAAGTTTTATTTAGGTTACTATATAGATTAGGGTTATTTTTAGAGGTGTTTAACTTAATTTTCAAATCTTAAAAGTCATATAAAAGCCAAGTTAAATGTAATTCCAAAAATTATCTTTGATTAACAGAATTGAATATTGAGTGTTTACTCATTATTTCCTAAATGTGATTATATTACTTTTGGATGCCAATTTTTCGATAATCATGTGGTTCAACAAAAATTAAAAATCCATTACTACTAGTAATTGTGCGCGATTCAACGGTATATGATTTATCCTTAAGTCTTCTGCTACTACGTCAGTTTATAACATCCTAATGAAATAGAGTTGAAAATGTCATAAGGACTTGTAAATACATAATTTAAATGTAAATAAAAATAAATTCAATACAATTTTCAACTGAAAATATCAATATAAAATTTGTAGGCGGTTTTATGATCACCTAGCAATTAGTTAGGCAAACGATTTTTTTAGAACAGAACTGAAAACTAATGTAGTTAACTCATATGCCCCTTTTCTTGCCAAACTATTGCCATTTTTTGTCCAAGCATAGATTCTAACTTCCCTTCCCGGGAAAGCCAGCCGTTAAGTTAATATTCCCTCCTTTATTTACATATTAAAATTTAAAATTAAAAGAAAAAAAGAAATTTTGAAATAACAAAACCAGTTCATGAAAAGCCCTTATGCACGATATCTAATTCACTCTATCCTTTTCTTCCTGAACAAGAAAAAATGGAAAATGAAGAGAAGGCAACCCAATCTTCTTCCCCATATTTGTACCTGTATATACATGCATATACATACATTTGTTTGTGTGTGTTCAAGCTTATCAAAGTAAACCAATCCCAGATAGGAAATATCGTAAAGCCCTTCGGGTTTTAAACCTTAAAGCTCAATCATGTCTTTAAATCCTCCAGAAAGTTCCAACGGCAGCAGAATTTACCAGCTCTACTGGTGTTACCATTGCCATCGAACGGTCAGGATTGCCTCCAATAACCCATCCGAAATCGTTTGTCCTCGATGTTTGGGCCAATTCCTTTACGAAATCGACATAGACAGACCCAGGCTAGTCGTTCAATTCACTGAATTCGACCCTTCCCCTGAAGCCCGGTTACTGGAAGCACTCTCCCTCATTCTCGATCCCCCCATTAGGCAGCCTAATCGTGACCTAAATTGGTCCCCCGATTTAGGAATTCGAGCCCCTTGGGATAGACAACCCCGGAGGAGGGGTGGGCCCCGAAGGAGGCAGAGGAGTAGAGATGGTTCCGGAGAGACCGACGATTGGGGACCGGAAAGTGGGATTCTAGCTCGTCCTCGTACTTGGGTTATTGTCGGACCAACTAGTCAACCACCGGAGGAAGCTAATCCTCAGCCAGAAAGTTTAGTTCCGGGAGGGGTTGACCCGAGGAATTACTTTGCCGGGCCAGGCCTAAATGACTTGATCGAAGAACTGACTCAAAATGACAGGCCGGGTCCTCCACCGGTGCCGGAATCCATTATCAACGGTTTACCGACCGTAAAAATTACGGCAGCCCATTTGGTTAATGATGCAAACTGTCCTGTTTGTATGGATGAGTTCAAGGTTAATGGAGAAGCTAAGGAGTTACCTTGCAAACATATTTACCATTCTGATTGTATTCTCCCTTGGTTGAGACTCCACAATTCCTGTCCAGTATGTAGAAATGAGCTCCCCCTCCCTACAAACAATACTACTGAAGAATCGGACTCTGACAGGTCCCACGTCAGAACGCAGCGTTGCTTGAGACGGTTGGGAGCATTATGGCCCTTCCGTTCAAGCTATAGACGACTTAATCCTCGTGCTGATGATACTAACACTCGTCAAGGTGAGATCTGAATTCTGTCATTTATGATTTACCTAATCGCCTGAGATTACATTAAATTATATATCTATACTCGTATATGATATACTTCCTCATTACTTCGGTTATGGTTAATTCTTGCAGATGAATCAAGATGGCCGTCTTGCAGCATTCTTTAGCTCGTTACGGATCTCTTGGTCTCTTCTGTTTGTTTTTCCTAGTATATTTTTTTTTTTTTTCAAAATTGGGATTTTTTATTAATAAATGACTTAATCTATCACAAGAGTGGCACTTCAAATTGCTAGAAATTGCATTTGGTGGGGTTCGAAACCCTAACTTCTCGTATTAAAAGGATCAGATGTCGCTTGAGCAATAGCTCTTTGGCGTTTTTCTTAGTATACGTTGTTGGGAATGTAAATATATTAGACGTGAAAGAGCGGACAATTTCTTTCACATTTATTCAATTTCATTCACTCACAACTCAGTGGAGTGCTCATAACATCACCAACAAACTTTGCGAAGGCGCAAAACTTACGATTTTTTATTAGTGATTTTTTTTTACAAAAAGGGAGTATATCATTCCTTGTAAACCATATTGATTTCAGTACGGCAAACACATAATCCCTTCACAGGTAAAAACTAGAATTCAGGAAATCTCAACAGGGTGAAAATCCCTGCAAGTATGTGATAGGTTGATATATTGTCTTATAGGTTTCAAGGAAAAGATTACCTCATAAATAGTAATACCATCCCTTTTGGGGCAGTGAATGAATGCCAAAATGCACTGCATCGTTCAATGCGTCTTCCCAAACGCTTGGTCTGGCACTTGATACCGGCACTAAAGCCTTCTGTATAGCGGTATTCTTGAATATAGTCTCCAATTTAGATCAAAACTTGAGAAAAGTAAAATAACAAAATAATTTCCAATAAAATTTAGAGCAGTTTAATAATAAAATACAGAGGAAATATAGAAAGACCCGCAAAATATGACTATCATATCTTCTACTTCAAACGCAAGAAGTTGTAGGATAGGTATGAGCAGCAAAAAATCACATAAGAGTTAAAACCAAAGCACAGCACAGAGATGGCACAGGTTGGGTGGGTTCACTTGCTGTGTACATCGCTAAGGACTTTTATATCTACATAGCTCCATTTCATGTCACTTGAGGAATTCGGAAGCCTTACGAGACCCAGCAATGAGTTTTGTCATGCCAATCATCAGGTCAAAGTCAAACTTTAGTTTCTTTAGAAACCTAAGCTGTGTTTCATTTAAATCTTGTCCAGTTGATGTTTTATACTTGCCGCTGCTACAATTCTTGTAGACATTACTCACTCAAAAGAGTTTTTACCATCATAGCAGTGGAGGCATCAGAATCTATCAAAATTTTGTGGAATTTGACATAGAAACAATAGAAGTGGATACTGTTCAAAATCCGTAAAAGCTTAGGATTTGACCGGAGATGGTGGATCATTAAAGTGGAACAGAGTACGAGGGATTCATTAAAATTTCTATCACCGTTCTTCTACCGTTGAAATTATTTGATCTTCCAATTCTTGAATGCACACTTTTTCTGCAGTGCTAGAAGATTGAACAGGTGAAAGATTTACTTGAACCTGTCTAACGAAAACTTAAGTTCCTAAAAAATGGAAAAACTCGTATGGTGTTGGTACACATAAATGAACAAGGGCTTGGAAAGAGTTGACCCACCAGAAATATCAAGGTCAGATTATGAAGAATACAAGGATACTATTATTTAACCCTAAAGCTGCTGCCACAATCAGGATACCGTAGTAAAATGAGAAAAATCAACTAAAGGGTTTTACTTGGGTATTATCTGAAACACAAGGTAGGCCCCATCACCCATGTGGCTCTGTCCCCAAACATCCGGACAAGTGTGTCATGTAAATTTCTTTCTTCATGTCATATTTGCTTGACCCTTTGGATAACAATGGGTATGTCCTCCCATAATTATTCCCGTACTTTCGGCGGATATGAGAAGGGCAAGGACGGCATGTTTTTGGTACTTATGGCCGGCGTAAGACTGTCACAATATAATAACAACCCAAGAAATGAATTACGTTGAAGCGTTCCCTTCTTAACGGCACATTGCATCGGATCCCAGGTGTAGTGATAAGTATGCAAGGGTTGCTTGGTCGTCTTCAAAAGCGACATGCATCATCAGAGCCCGAACGTGGCGTCAAATGAGCAAGAGTTCCTTTATTGTACCGAGCGAATGAGACGGTTAGAGACAAGTAGAATAACTGATTAAAGAGGAACCTTTTATTCAATAAGTAACCTAACCCAGCAATTCTAGAGGCTGGAACTCTCCCAAGTCAATAGACTCAATCACAATATTTTTTCTCAATCACAATATTTTTCTGGATGCTTTTCTCCTCTATAATGCCTCCTATTTATAGTCTTAAAACAAAGTAACTGAAGCAACATTTAAGCCCCTAATTCAGCATAGTTTTTTCAGCCATTATAAGTTATAACAGCTTCGTGATCCTAGCCAAATTTTCAGCAGTCTGTCTCCCTTTCCATTCGAGCATCTGGAGGCCTATCATTACCCCCCACCCAAACTTTCACCTTGTCCTCAAGTTGAAAATTAGAAAACTGATTATATACCCATGTAATTCAATGACACTGATTTTAATGACACCAATGATCGCCCAAGCGAAGGGTCTCCTTTGAGAGTCACTGTTTGATCCCCAACTTGAAATTCCATGATCTGAGTTTTCCCGTTTGTTTGCAAGGTTCCTAGTTTTTGCAGCCATTGTACACCCAAAATTATGTATGCACTACCCAGTTTTACATTAAAGGCAGTAAATCCTCCACTATTTCAACCCCTTGCAAATGTACTGACACCCCGCGACAAACCCCTCTGCCTTGAACCAAACTTCCAGTACCTAAGGTCATTCCATACGTCGTCGTTTCTGCCACCGAAATCTGTAGTTTCTTGACTAATTCTTGAGAAATAAAATTATGTGTAGCTCCTGGATCCACTAACACCACGACTTCTTGCGACCCCATCTCCCCTTTTAACTTCAAAGTCTTGGGTACAGAAATACCCGCAACAGAATTTTGAGAAATTTCCATCAATTGGTTCATTTCAGCAAGTTCTAGGTCAGCCAACTCCTCTTCGTTGGTTTCTTCGTGAACCAATAACACGCACATCTCCTTCTACTTGCAAGGATGCCCAGGAAACCAACGTTTGTTGCATCTATAACAGAGACCTCGATTTTTCTTCTCTTGGAGTTCCGAGTTAGTGAGCCATCGTACTTCGCTGGCCGACCGGACTGCCACCGCAGCTCTTCCGTTTGCTGCCTTTAACCTTGTTGTTGTGGTTGCGCATATAGCAGGCGGTGATGGCTCTGTTTCCTTCGCGGCAAAATACTCTAATCGGAAATTAGAGTTCGGTTGAGGCTGAATTTGTGGTTTTGGGCCGTCATAGGTCAAGACCATATTCTTCTCCTCTATTCTTTGGGCAAGCTCCATAGCCCGATTCAAATTATTGGGCTCAAGTATTCGGATCTCGGCTCGAACCTCAGGTTTTAACCCGTCTATGAATTTGCCCAATGTTACATCATCCGTTATCCCTTTTGAGTGGTGCAGTCATGGCAATGAATTTTCTCCGATAATCTTGCATGGTATCTAGGGCTGTAAACGAGCCGAGCTGAGCTGAGCTTTGAGGTGTCGAGCTCGACTAAAAATTAACGAGCCGAGCTTTTTTCGAGCTCGAGCTCGAGCCTGAAAAATTTGTTCGAGCTCGGCTCGAAACGAGTTTCGAGCTGTTCGCGAGTTGTTCGCGAGCTTTTTTGCGAGCTTCTCGAACTCGAGCTTTAACGAGCCGAGCTCGAGCTTAACTCGAATTTTTTAAAAAATCTGAACTCAAACGATCTTTAGTTCGAGCTTTTATTCGAATTCTCGAGCCTAAACGAGTCGAGCTTTGTCTTTGTCTCTACATAATTTTTTTTCAATTTTGATTTTTCATAATTCTTTATATTTTTACAAAAAACATAAAAAAAATTGAAAATAACTAAGAAAAATATTTATTATTTATTTTGTACTTTTCGAATGAGATTTTAAAATGTCATATTTTGAGACAGATTTTCAAATTTATTTTAAAACGAATAGAGTAATAATTTTAAAATGTTCAATTTATGTTCATAATAAGTGGTAAAAATGGGTTTAGGATTTAGGGGTTTAGGGTTTAGGGGTTCGGGTTTTAGGGTTTAGGGTTTTAGGGTTTAGGGGTTTAGATTTAGGGTTTAGGGGTTTAGGGTTTTGGGGTTTAGGGGTTTAGAGATGACAATGACTCTCAACAAACTAAATAATAGAAATAATCATTTTGGACTTTTTTTAGTATTGAAGTTTTTTACAAAAAGTTATATAAAAAAAGTTAGAAAAAAACCAAACAAATGAAAGTATAATAAAGAAATCAGGGACGGGTAAAACCCTTTAATTTTTATGTATAAATGTATAGTTTTTTTATTTTTTATGAATAGAAATAATCATTTTGGACTTTTTTTAGTATTGAAATTTTTTCCAAAAAGTTATATAAAAATATTTAGAAAAAAACTTAAACAAATGAAAGTATAATAAAGAAATCAGGGACGGGTAAAATTTTTTAATTTTTACGTATAAATGTATAGTTTTTTTTTATTTTTTATGAATAGAAATAATCATTTTGGACTTTTTTTAGTATTGAAGTTTTTTCCAAAAAGTTATATGAAAAAAGTTAGAAAAAAACTAAACAAATGAAAATATAATAAAGAAATCAGGGACTGGTAAAACCCTTTAATTTTTATGTATAAATGTATATTTTTTTTTATTTTTTATGAATAGAAATAATCATTTTGGACTTTTTTTAGTGTTGAAGTTTTTTCCAAAAAGTTATATAAAAATATTTAGAAAAAAACTAAACAAATGAAAGTATAATAAAGAAATCAGGGACGGGTAAAACCCTTTAATTTTTATGTATAAATGTATAGTTTTTTTATTTTTTATGAATAGAAATAATCATTTTGGACTTTTTTTAGCATTTAAGTTTTTTCCAAAAAGTTATATAAGAAAAGTTAGAAAAAAATTAAACAAATGAAAGTATAATAAATAAATCAAGGACGGGTAAAACCCTTTAATTTTTATGTATAAATGTATAGTTTTTTTATTTTTTATGAATAGAAATAAACATATTGGACTTTTTTTAGTATTGAAGTTTTTTTCAAAAAGTTATATAAAAAATGTTAGAAAAAAACCAAACAAATGAAAGTATAATAAAGAAATCAGAGTCGAGCTTATCGAGCCGAGCTCGGTCTCGAGCTCGAGCTTGAGCTCGAATCGTTTGCAAAAATTTTATTCGAGCTTTTAACGAGCCGATCCCGATCCGAGCTTAAACGAGTCGATCCTGATCAAAGCTCGCCGAACAAACGAGCCGAGCTCGAGCCGGCTCGAAAAAAATTCGAGCCTGAAAATCGGGTCGAGCTCGAGCTCGAGTTAGACTCGAGCCTTCTCGAGCTTTTACGAGCCAAGCCCGAACCGAGCCCGAGCCTGTTCGGTTTCTCGTAACAGCCCTCTAATGGTATCCACTTGAACCAACACTGCCCACTGCTCTTGCAGCGAGCCTTCTTGATCAGATCGGAAGTGTCGCAATACTTTCTCTTCATCTGATCCCATGTCTCTATGGGCATCCTCTCTTCCTCCCACTGATACCACGCTAGAGCATCTCCATCCGAACTGATTATTGCTGCTTCCATCCTTTCCTCTTCTGAAAACTGGTTGATAGTGAAATACCGCTCAGCTTTATAAATCCACCCGTCTGGATTATCCCCCATCGAAGATAGGCATGTCCAGTTTCCAAAGGGGGGACACATTCCTATTTCCAACATACGATGAATCCATCTCTTCTGCGACACTGATAGTACGCTCTCTGTTACGTGAGGCGGATTCGCCTCGACCTGAGTTTTTGAGAGTCTGCATCATCTGTTCAAACTTCAGATTGATATCTTCCCGCAGCAAAGCTATCTCCCCCTTCATTATCCCAACTTCTCCTTGAACAGTATCAAGTGCTCCCTCCACATTTTCGACCAGTTGCGCCTGACTCTTAGTCTCCGTTATTCTCCAGCAATCAACAACAGGCTCTGGCACCAATTTGTTAGAGACAAGAAGAATAATAGATTAAAGAGGAACCTTTTATTCAATAAGTAACCTAACCCAGCAATTCTAGAAGCAATTCTAGAGGCTGGAACTCTCCCAAGTCAATAGACTCAATCACAATATTTTTCTGGATGCTTTTCTCCTCCTCTATAATGCCTCCTATTTATAGTCTTAAAACAAAACAAAGTAATTGAAGCAATCTTTAAGCCCCTAATTCAGCATAACAATTTCAGCCATTATAAGTTATAACAGCTTCGTGATCCTAGCCATATTTTCAGCAGTCTGTCTCCCTTTCCATGCTAGCATCCGGAAGTCAATCAGAGACTAAAGAAGTTAGCTTGAGAACATAAGTTGCGTGAAACCTCTTGGAATGTAGGTTTTCTCACATGTAGACTAGAAGAGTTAGGAGAGACCATGTCTAGGAGGCGGGTTAATATTCTTTGTATGCAAGAGACTAGATGGGTAGGTCACAAAGCTACAATACAACGATAGGAGCCTTGAAGTTATAAACTTTGGTACACAGGTAGAAATGGAACAAGAAATGGAGTGGGTGTGATAATAGATAAACAATGAGTTGTAGTTGAGGTCAAGAGAAAGGGTTACGCACCGTTAATAGGTTTAGATGAAGCCGGTAAACGTCAGTTTTGGGAGGATTTAGATGATGTTATGCAAGAAGCATTTTTCACGGAAGAAACTGATGCATGAGCTAGAAGGCCAAAACGTGAAGAGACAGAACAGGAACTTTAAGAGACGGAACATGCTGACTATCCAGAATTCAGCCAACTTCAGATGCAATTCTGTATTGATTGGGAAGTCCAAACGTTATGTGTGACCTATGGTTGGAAAGCTGTGTGAGTGTAGTTTCTGGAACAATTTTCGGTTCGTTAATTGCGTTGTTCTACAAAGAGTTATGGCTTTGAGTGAAGGGTGGTCTCAAGGGCAGATTCATCCGAATTTTGTTTAAGTTTTGAAGTTTCATGAATCTTTTGATTCATTCCCTATCCTATCCCCAAATAATTAATGTTTAGTTCATTTCCCTAGTATTTTTGATGTTCCTAAGCTTGGAGGGTTGTTCCAAGTATTCTATAAATACCCTATATCATGTCTTTTGTAAGGAGTGAAGTTTTGAGTTAATTATAATAGAGTGAAGCTTGTATGCTTACTTTCTTGTTCTGTATCTCCTTGGTGGATGCCATTGAGTGGTGAACTATTTTATAACTATGTATCTCTTCGGTGAATTTCGTTGAGTGGTGAGTTAACTATCCAATTCCTTTCATTTTCGTTCACAAAGTAAACCCTTCGAAGTTTACCCCGTATCAAAGTGGTATCAGAGCGGTAGATCCTGCTGTGTTTCCTCGGTGCAATAATATGTTGCATTTGGACGGAAGACCGAGGACCAACCCCAACAATGAGCAAGTTATTGATCGAACCGGTGAAAATGGGCAATTTATCCAAGGTACTTCGATGAATTTCGAACATATCTTTTCTTTTTCTTGCTTTTCTCATGTAAAAGAGGTAGATTGG
Source organism: Adenophora triphylla var. japonica (assembly GCA_022495995.1). NCBI lineage: Eukaryota > Viridiplantae > Streptophyta > Magnoliopsida > Asterales > Campanulaceae > Adenophora > Adenophora triphylla. The sequence continues at coordinate 446,177 of JAFEMH010001168.1, read as the reverse complement.
AACGTACCTCCAATCTATGATGAGTACAATGAAGATGGATATTTAATAATGAAGTGCGACGATGGTGCTGATTTTACCATGCCTCAGAAAGATTATTGTGATTCATTTCTCTTGGAAATTGCAACAGATAATATGTGCATCAAATTCCATATGATTAGAAGATTACTTTTGGCAACAGAGAATATTGTGATGGGAAGGTTAACAACTTTGAAAATGGTAGAGAGTAACTTGTTTTCTAAATTTATTCATTATTCTCTAAAAACAGACTTTCATACAAAAATGAGAAAGAAGTGATTTGGAAATGGTGGACAGCTCGTCTTCCAAGGTTCAAGAGGTTACATGCTAAAGTCAACACTTTCAATGTGTCCAACATTTTACCTTTTCATGGAGAACATGATCGTATGGACTCGAGGACGAGTCTTCTTAAACAAGGGGAGTTTGATGCAGGAGCTAGAAGGCCAAAACGTGAAGAGACGGAACAGGAACTTGAAGAGACGGAACATGCTGACTATCCAGAATTCAGCCAACTTCAGATGCAATTTTGTATTAATTGGGAAGTCCAAACGTTATGTGTGACCTATGGTTGGAAAGCTCTGTGAGTATAGTTTCTGGAACAATTTTCGATTCGTTGATTGCGTTGTTCTACAAAGAGTTATGGCTTTGAGTGAAGGGTGGTCTCAAGGGCAGATTCATCCGAATTTTGTTTAAGTTTTGAAGTTTCATGAATCTTTTGATTCATTCCCCATCCTATCCCCAAATAATTAATGTTTAGTTCATTTCCCTAGTATTTTTGATGTTCCTAAGCTTGGAGGGTTGTTCCAAGTATTCTATAAATACCCTATATCATGTCTTTTGTAAGGAGTGAAGTTTTGAGTTAATTATAATAGAGTGAAGCTTGTATGCTTACTTTCTTGTTCTGTATCTCCTTGGTGGATGCCATTGAGTGGTGAACTATTTTATAACTATGTATCTCTTCGGTGGATTTCGTTGAGTGGTGAGTTAACTATCCAATTCCTTTCATTTTCGTTCACAAAGTAAACCCTTCGAAGTTTACCCCGTATCAAAGTGGTATCAGAGCGGTAGATCCTGCTGTGTTTCCTCGGTGCAATAATATGTTGCATTTGGACGGAAGACCGAGGACCAACCCCAACAATGAGCAAGTTATTGATCGAACCGGTGAAAATGGGCAATTTATCCAAGGTACTTCGATGAATTTCGAACATATCTTTTCTTTTTCTTGCTTTTCTCATGTAAAAGAGGTAGATTGGAACGTACCTCAAATCTATGATGAGTACAATGAAGATGGATATTTAATAATGAACAAGTGCGACGATGGTGCTGATTTTACCATGCCTCAGAAAGATTATTGTGATTCATTTCCTTGGAAATTGCAACAGATAATATGTGCATCAAATTCCATATGATTAGAAGATTACTTTTTGCAACAGAGAATATTGTGATGGGAAGGTTAACAACTTTGAAAATGGTAGAGAGTAACTTGTTTTCTAAATTTATTCATTATTCTCTAAAAACAGACTTTCATACAAAAATGAGAAAGAAGTGATTTGGAAATGGTGGACAGCTCGTCTTCCAAGGTTCAAGAGGTTACATGCTAAAGTCAACACTTTCAACGTGTCCAACATTTTACCTTTTCATGGAGAACATGATCGTATGGACTCGAGGACGAGTCTTCTTAAACAAGGGGAGTTTAATGCAGGAGCTAGAAGGCCAAAACGTGAAGAGACGGAACAGGAACTTGAAGAGACGGAACATGCTGACTATCCAGAATTCAGCCAACTTCAGATGCAATTCTGTATTGATTGGGAAGTCCAAACGTTATGTGTGACCTATGGTTGGAAAGCTCTGTGAGTGTAGTTTCTGGAACAATTTTCGGTTCGTTGATTGCATTGTTCTACAAAGAGTTATGGCAGTTTGAGTGAAGGGTGGTCTCAAGGGCAAATTCATCCGAATTTTGTCTAAGTTTTGAAGTTTCATGAATCTTTTGATTCATTCCCTATCCTATCCACAAATAATTAATGTTTAGTTCAGTTCCCTAGTATTTTTGATGTTCCTAAGCTTGGAGGGTTGTTCCAAGTATCCTATAAATACCCTATATCATGTCTTTGTAAGGAGTGAAATTTTGAGTTAATTATAATAGAGTGAAGCTTGTATGCTTACTTTCTTGTTCTGTATCTCCTTGGTGGATACCATTGAAAGAAATTGGATAGTTAACTCACCACTCAACGAAATCCACCGAAGAGATACAGAGTTATAAAATAGTTCACAAGGAATTGGATAGTTAACTCATAACTCAACGAAATCCACCAAAGAGATACAGAGTTATAAAATAGTTCACCACTCAATGGCATCCACCAAGGAGATACAGAACAAGAAAGTAAGCATACAAGCTTCACTCTATTATAATTAACTCAAAACTTCACTCCTTACAAAGACATAATATAGGGTATTTATAGGATACTTGGAACAACCCTCCAAGCTTAGGAACATCAAAAATACTAGGGAAATGAACTAAACATTAATTATTTGGGGATAGGATAGGGAATGAATCAAAAGATTCATGAAACTTCAAAACTTAGACAAAATTCGGATGAATCTGCACTTGAGACCACCCTTCACTCAAACTGCCATAACTCTTTGTAGAACAATGCAATCAACGAACGGAAAATTGTTCCAGAAACTACACTCACAGAGCTTTCAACCCATAGGTCACACATAATGTTTGGACTTCCCAATCAATACAGAATTGCATCTGAAGTTGGCTGAATTCTGGATAGTCAGCATGTTCCGTCTCTTCAAGTTCCTGTTCCGTCTCTTCACGTTTTAACCTTCTAGCTCCTGCATCAGAAGCTTTTTGTTGGTGGTGATTTTAATGTTCATATAGGCTTGGGCCGTACTGGTTACGAGAGAGTGCGCACGAAGGCATTGGTTATAGGGAGAGAGATAGCACAGGTGATTCTATTTTGGAGTTTGCAGTCTCTTATGACATGATTTTGGCAAATACCTGGTTTAAAAATAGAACTTCTCTTCTAGTTAATTCTAAGAGTGGGATGAGGGCAAGCCAACAACAACAACAAAGCGTTAGTCCCAATATGATTTGGGGTCGCTTAACATGAATCGATATGTAATCCTCAATGAAAAGAGGTGATGAGAAAAATATATATAAAAAAAACATGTGGAAGCTAAGAAGATATTTAAAAGGGGAAATAAGTGGAAACAAATTTGGAAAAGAAAGAAAACATAAAATGAAAATAATAAATAATAAAAAAGACCAAACTTCGTTTTTATCCGTAGTACTTTCAAGGGTGTTTCACTTTTACCATTATACTTTTTTTCTTTCAAAAATACCAATGTAGTTTGAAAAATGTATCACTTTAATCTCTGATTCGCGGATTGAGTTACGAATTTGTCACGATTTAGAGACGTGTTTGGGGCTAAAATAATAAATTTTTCAAAGTACAATGGTTTTTATGAAAGAAAAAAAAGTATGATGGTAAAAGTGAAACACGCTTGAAAGTACAACGGATGAAAATGATCCACATGAATGTTTTCCCTCCACTCTCCTCTCGCCAGATGAGGGCAAGCCAAATAGCTTTATTTTTTACTAGGAGATTTACAAGGGTAGCTGCCTAGAGATTGTAAAGGCTAACCTAGTGACGCAACGTAGACTTCTAGTTCTAGGCATTAAGATTATAAGGAGGGTTACTAAGTCTATATGTGTTCTCGATCCTAGAATTAAGTGGTGGCGGATGTAAGACGATCATGGAGTTGTTGCGCAACAAACTGTGGAAGAAGTAAATTGGACACATGAGGATGGAGTTAAGGTAGATTGGAACCAAATGGTCATTTGCATTAAGATGGTTGCAAAAGTACAACGAATGAAAATGATCCACATGAATGTTTTCCCTCCACTCTCCTCTCGCCAGATGAGGGCAAGCCAAATAGCTTTATTTTTTACTAGGAGATTTACAAGGGTAGCTGCCAAGTTGTATTTGTATTTCTAAGTGCCAAAGTTGGTGAATTGTAAATGATTTAGCATAAATGAACTCTTATTTCCTAGACTGTAACCACATCAATAACTCTTTTGACTGCTAATTTTTCGACTATTGTATTTAATATTGTGTAACAGCTTTTTACACTGACAAAAATTAATATGTTCGACCAAATTTAATATGTTTGTTAATTTTTGGACTGATGTATTTAATGATGCGTAACAGCTTTTTACACCGGCACATTATATGTTTCGGTGATTGTGTTAACAAGTGTCGGTGCATATGTTATAAAGTGCCGGTGTTTGTCCAGTGTTAGTCCAAGAGCTAAAACATTACTATGTGTCGGCGCATGTATTTATAAATGCCAGTATTATATTTTTAATTGTTAGTGTTAGTATTTTAAAGTGTTAGTGGACTTTATTAGTGTTGGTGCTTAACTATATTATTATTTATTGACATGTTTTTAGGGAAGAACGAGACAAATCAATGAACACCTTACATTAAACATCTCGTAACAACTCTCAAAGCAACTCTCATTTATATTATTCACCAAATTTTCAACATCTTTCTCAATCTATTCCCCATCATTTTCTTGACCTTTTTCTTGTTCTTTTTTTTTTTTTTATCAATTTGATTTCCTTCACCATTTTCCTCCCCCTCCCCCTCGTTCTCTTTCCCCTTCTCCTCTTCAACATTATTTTCCTTATTATTCTAGATAAGTTTAAGTCTTTCAATATGTGTATAGACTGCATTATCAAGGTCCTTCCTAAATACTCCCTCCGTGTTGGGTGAATGGACACCAAAAAAATGGACACAATAACTAAGAAAAAGGAAAGAATCTTCACTATTCCCTCCACTCATTCTCTCTCCTACATTATTTTAATACTCACAACACCATTATAATTTACTATTCCCTCCACTCATCTCTCTCCTATTAAACTATTACACTCAACATTCTTTCCATTTTGGACAGTCTCCAATCACGTGAGACAATCCAAAAAGGAAATAAGTCTCATTCACCCGACACGGAGGGAGTATATCATATGACTCTTTAGCAGCCTGCATCAATGAAAAATAGTAAGAATAAGCGCAATTGTGACAGTGTATGCAAATGATTGGTGACAGTTTCAGAGTGCAATTGTGTCGATGGAATATATTTTTCATGAAACTCACGCGGTATATCATCTATAAAATCGTCTTCAGGGGTACTTATAGGATAAACATCATTTTTTGAAAAAATTAACTTTTCCCACCCAACTTTAGCTTCAGAATCAATCCTCATTTTGAATTTATTTGCATTCCAATGCTGAATCGAAGGGCGAACATTTGATTCTTTTAACCTTTGAAATGAAATCTGTGAAGGTAAGCAATCACCTATACCATCAAACATCCACTACAGTTATTTGAATTCTTATGAGGTAGCTTAAACCTCGTTACACCCTCACATAGTTTATCCAAAACATATTTACACCAATCAAGCTTTTGTATTTTTGTGAAACATCTTCTACGAGGTTTAACAGCAACACATCAATTGTTTTTGTAACTACCGGAGTAAGAAAAATTCCAACAACATATAGCACAAAAGGCGTTTAAATTCATCCCCACCTTGATGTAACTCAGAAATGCGTTCCACAAGTTTATAGGCAAGAAGACCAGTGCCCAAATTCTTCAAAATACCGATTTTTCAATTCCATATTTTCACTAGATGGTCGATTTATCTTATCATTTGCAACATTCTTAGGTAGACAAAATATAACAAACACATCTGACGTTGTATTCACATATTCTTTCACCGAATCAATTCTTTGTATCCTTGTTATCGGTTAAATCTATCAACAAGAAACTGCACAAGCCTAAGCGACAATACCTTAAACTCAAGATTCAATAAGGAACCAAAATCAATTGCCCTAACATCTCTCTCCTGATCTGGAGTTAAATAGACCTCAACAAGTCTTTTAAGAGTACAAGAATGTTCAAATTTATCACCTCATGTAGGTTTCTTACTAATAGTATCAAAATCATCATCATCCCTATCCATTTTATGCTTTTAGGATTTTGATAGACCTAAAAATACATAGCAAAGAACATTGCATAGTGAATGCAGATAGTTTTTTAAAGTGTTAGCATTAGTTTGTTAATAGTGCCAACATATTTGTTTCAATAGTACCAGCATCAGTGTTTGATAATAAAGTAATAAACTAACATATGTTACTGAACTGACTGAACTAGGAGTGCCCACATTAGTTTTTAAAGTGCCGGCATTAGTTTTTTAAAATTAGTTTATAAAGTGAAAGTACTAGTTTATAAATAGGGTCAGTATTAGGGTTTCAAAGTGCCAACATATGTGTCCCAATAGTGTCAGCATTAGTGTTTGTTAATAAACTAACATATGCTAATTAACTAACTGAACTAGGAGTGCCATCATTTACTTTTTAAAGTGACATCATTAATTTTTCAAAGTGTCAGCATTAGTTTTTAAAGTATTAGTTTGTTGATAGTGTCAGCAACAGTGTTTCAAAGTGCCATCATATGTGTTTCAATAGTGCCAGCATTAGAGTTTAATAGTGCCGGTAACCTTATATGAAAGTACAATTTATTGTGCCAGTGTTTGATATTACTAATACCAGTAAATGCATTTCATAGTGATTGTGATTGATAGTGCAAGTGTTCATCAATAACAACAACTAATAATATTCAATTGTGTGTCATAATGTTAAAATGATTCAATAATCAAATGACCTAAATAACAACAGTCAATACAAAAATTTCAATTAGAAAATTCTGACTTCAATGAAGTTCGAAATGAAGTTAAAAATACAATGATTATGCTAATCAAAGTTCAAATCAAGTAAAATAAAGTTTCGAAACCATACCTTTGTTCTCGCGCTTGCTCCTTATTTCTTTGGTTTGGTTGGTTGTGATTTCATAAAACAACTGAAAAACAGGTCGGAGAAGATGTATAATCGACAAAAATTGATGAAAAATCGACGAAATAATGGATGAAATCCTTGAAAAACAACTATGATAAATCAAATTGAAAAGCACAATGAAGAATAGAATTCAAAATTTTGGGTTGTGATATTAAGAACGAAACCAGAGAAACGGACCGGAAAAGCGTGATAAAGAACCATCTGTTAAATGAACCGAGGGTGGAAAACATGTTTTTTGTTAAGCTTAACAAAAAACGCGACTTTACAAGATTTTCGCAAAAATAAATGCTCAAATTTTACAAGCTAACTTAAACATCAACATGAGTTAAAGTGAAACAAAAATTAGAAGAAAATTACTTGCCTTTCATATCTACTTTGGTATCGGCCAATGCAGAAACAATATAATACCTATGTTTCTTATCCTGAACGTCAAAAGCAGGGTTAAGTGTCATAAGAAACAAAACATACTAAAATGGAAAGTGATATTTAGCTCCTGATATAGCATACCTTCAAGAATAAATTTTTACTCAAACCACCTTTAAAGTGGCCAACGTATTTCGCCTGATATAGAGAAGAATGTGAATGCTTATATATACAAATAAAAAACAATACAAAGATTAACAATACCAATAATTCCAATTTTGCATAATGCTTTACCTGAGCTTCAACAGTCAAAACAACAGGATGCTCATATTTTGCAAATTGAATTGAAGCTCCTGTTGAAATTAAGTATGAATCAACAAACAACGACACAAACAATAGAGCACAATAGATTATTAACAATTACAATAAAGGTCTAATTAAGCCTAGTGGTGAAGCCACATATATGTGATGGGGGTCACTTGACCCCCTTAATTATTGGAAAATGTCATTTTAGAAACTACAAACTTTAAAAAGTACACTAAAAATATTATTTTTGTCAATTTCGACCCCTCTTCACTTGTAGTAAAATTTGCATTTTGATATTATTTTGACCCTCTTTTGTATTAAAATTCTATATGAGAATTATAATTTTTATTCCCTAAGCAATCTTAACCCCCATTGAAAAAAAATGGGTGAATTTTTTTTGGCTTCACCACTGATTAAGCCTAAATAAGAATGAACGATGTAAAATCAGTCACTGACGATCAATAATGCTCCTTCCTCAAAAGTCACATTGCTAACCTTTATCTTCCGTTCTAGAACTTTACCAATACAGTAAGTATCAATTGTTGACAAAGGCAATGAACCTTAAGTTAGTCAACAACCCATTAGAATATTTCATAAGAATCCCTTAGTTAAACCACTAGGAACGTAACATAGACTTCAAATAAACAGCAAAAATTGCATCATTTACAGAACCATCCAGCAACATTGGCCACAATTATTAAAATAAGAGTTGATAAAATCCCTATATCAATCAATACCAATAGATCTAATGTCAAGCAAGTAAATCAAAATTGTTAGATTTCAAAATGATCAATCAAACATGAGTTTACAATTCAATACTCAAGGAAATCAGGAAAATTTCAAATTATACTGAATAGTTAAAGACCATCGGAGAGATACCTGCAGGCGTGCTAGCAGCTGCTCTTTGGTATAACTCATATTTTCTCTCTGGTGGTCGGCTAACGATGCGAAAGGAGGGACGATGGAGGAGACGGCCAAAATAGATAGGTTATAGCCGGAAGGCGAATTTGAGGGCTTCTGAATCGAATTCCGCCGAGTTGCGTTCTTATTGTTGCCCTATTGCCATTGTATACCGATTTAGGTGTCGTTTGATTAATTTTTAAGTGCTAATGCTTTTTTTAAGTGTTAATTAATTCTGATTTTACGTCTGAATTTTGTTGATAAGAAATAGCGTATATACTGTGATATCTGAATTTTTCAAGTTGTTTAAATATTCATCTGAATTATATTTAAAATTAGAATTACGATATTTAATGAATTACAGAGATGAAATGAATGATTGTTGATATATTGTTTGGGTTTGATATTTTTGAAATTACGAGTTTATAAAAGAGATATATATGAAAGAAATCAATTAGGAGGTGAATAAGTGATAGTTTTTGCTGCCGCAAGAAATGTGCTTATCAATCTTCCTCCACGTGGCAGGACTGATCACCTGGCTTCTTGACCTGAAATCAGAACCCACGACTAGCTGGATGTGTCTCCAGCTTAGACCCTCGGGCGTGAGAGTGAGTATTTGAAGTTGGAGAGCAAAATGTATTGAATTAATGAATATTCAGATAACAAAATTGCAGTTACCTTTGCACCGTGGGTAGTGATGAAGTATTTATAGGTGATGACCGTTGTATTTTTGGTGGTGCTACATGAGCTCCGAGATTTTAGCGACAGTTATTAGTAATGTGATCGTGCCTGTAACGGTCCCTGATTTATAGGGATGCGGTTATAGGAGTAATTCGAACATGTGTGCCTGAAAGTGTTAAGTCGACACTTGTTAATTAGGTCGAGGTCGCCATTTGAGGAATGGCCGACCTGACTGGCGGGTAGAGCATGGATCGTACTCGTATGAGAACTTGGATCTTAAGGTCGGACTAAGTTAGGTCGGGACCTGGTAGGTCGGACAATGAACTTAGTCGACTGATACATGAGATGGGCTTTGGGCCATGTACTGATTGGGCCTAGCCCACTGGATATGCCGAGGCAATAGTTGCTTTGAGGATTGGGCTTTACTTGCTTGGACCAACTCGCTACTTTTGGTATGTTCAGTGGCCCCCAACTTTCGAGTTGACTATGTCGACTAGGAAGTTAAGGAAATCTCGATGAAAATTGTTGTTACTCGCAGGTCGATACTCGCTCTGAAGTTTAGTCGACCCATGATGACGTGGCACGATCCTGGTCGTCGGATATGAACGGTCAGAGATGAAGGAGCGCCGTTTTTCTGCAATGATTACTATTTGGACGTTTGGTAATCCGTCTTGGAAACTGTTTCCGCCATTAATTAGGAAAATAATTTCGAATTTTCCTTTTTCCTTTCCAATTTCGGCAAATATAATAGTAGAATCCTTCTTTGTTTAGAATTTTTACCGTCTTCAAGCTCTCATATCTCCTTGGCGATAATAGCGGAGTAGCAATAGGATTTAACCCTAGCCCTCGTCTTCGTCAACAGCTTCCCTTTTCGCAATCAACTGAGGTATTTCTCTTTATATACTTACTTTAGGGTTTCAATTTCCGCTCTATTTTTGTTTCCGCCATGGCTAGGACCTTCAGTAGTGAACCAGGGGCTTGGTACAGTGCTTTGCGGCTTAGCAAGTAGGGTATATAAGAATGTAAACGGTGGGTGGAGAGAGGTGTCTCTGACTGAATGTGCCTCCATCTTGACAAGGTGGGGGCTGAATTTTAGTGAAATAGGATTGCCTATTGTAGAGGATGTAGGCATTTTAGCAATTGACGACTCTAATATTGTCTCTTTTCATCTCTTTCACGAATTGCTCGACCACATAGCCTTGTTTTATGTTAGGGATGTTGAGAAACCCTCTTTCCTTAGGAACAGAAAAGGCTTTCCAGGGGAGTCTAGGTCGCCCTTAAGTAGGTCAACTGAAATTGTTCACAGTTCTGACTCCCCTGTTTCTCCTTCTTCTTGTACAGATATGGCTTCTCAAGGCGGAGCTACTGCATCTACCTCTTCTGGCCCCAGGATTGTGGATACGTTTGATGATTCAGCCGTGTCTGGGAAGAATGAGAGAGGCTATGTTCCTAACGGGCCGTTGCGAGGAAAGAAGAATTTGCCCTCTAGGTATAGCATGATCTGGGATTTCTGTGAAGTGAGTAAGGAGGACTATAGAGTGACCATCTATACTCAGAAGGATTTCATGGCCCAGTTTAGGTCGACTTTCACCAAGGATGCCACTAGAGTAGCTTTCTTCTATGGCCAATTCGTGGCCGGCCTCAGGTTGCCACTTGACCCCTTTATTAACGAGTTCTTAGAATGTGCTAATGCCCTACCCCTTCAGCTCGGAGCTAATACCTGTAGGGTTCTGGTATGCTTTGCTATGGTGTGTAGGTTTCTAGGATATGAACCATGTATGAGGGTATTCAAGGAATTCTTTTGTATTAAGTATAGTGGGGAGGACCTGAGCATCAGTACCCCTTCTAAGCCCAAATCTCCCAAACTCTTCATGAATCTCCCCAGCAAAGTAAGTGGATGGAACTCCCACGTAGTGGTGGTAGAGAGTAGGTTGGGATGGGAGTTTCCTTTGCCCAATGATGAAACAAAAACCATGGATGAGAGAGACTATTGGGAGCCACTCTGGCATTTTGACCTGTATAAGAAGTTGTGTCGATTAGCTGACAAGGGGCCCATCAGTTGGGAGAGTCTGATTACTACCAAGTATAACTTTATCCAGGCCGGAATGATGGCTGGAGAGGGAGAAGTGCAACCCTTGGTGGCCATTAGTAGGGGCATAATATATACAGACTGGGTTACCCACGCCCTGGGTAAGTTTGAGGATAAGTGTCAACGTTGTAAAAAGACTGCCAACTACTGCAAGGACAATGGGGAGCATGCTGGTGGTAAGATATCCCTGTTCAGCTTTTCTTTATTCGCCCTTTATCTGTTAACTTGCATGTATGAATAGTTTGACTTGGGTGTGCTATTCATATGTTGGACCTGTGGTTCGTACATAGCTTGCTCGTACATAGAACTATTGCTCGTATATATAACTTTGTATGTAGAACAATTAGCTCGCCCATGATTAGCTCGTAGCTTGTATGAAGAAAACACTTTGAATTGTATATGCAACCCTTAGCTCGTTAATTGTTTAACTCGAATCTAGATGGATTAGCTCGTGCATGGTGAACTCGTACATAGAACTTGTAGCTCGCATGTAGAATGATTTGGCTCGAACTAACAATCTGTCATCTCGATTTTTTGTGCAGTTCTGACCCCTGAGCAAGAGGCAAATATGGGTCGCATATTGGTGGTGTTAGACAGGAAAAAAGCCAAAAAAAGCCCATGGTGCTGCCAACGCTCGAGCCAACAGAGAAAGAGTGGCTGCGAGAAGGAATGAACTGTTGTCTAAGGATAACGCTGGCATGGTCCCAATGGAGGAGGTTGAATCTGAGGATCCCTTGGCAAGTAGCAGCCATACTAGGGAAGTGACTGAGGGTGGTAACGACTCCAACAAGTCCAATAAGCCCAGCTTGAGCTCCGACCCAACTCCTGATGCTAACGCAACGACTTCTGATGCGGTCACAGTTGAAGCTAGACCTCTGGAGGTTGTGAATGTTGATGAGGATGATATGATAGTGGATGAGGACGACCTGCCCCTGAACTCTAGGAAAAGGTCAAGAACTGAGAAGGGAAAGTCAGTTTCTTTGAGCCTAATTCCTCCACCAGCCTCTTCTCCCCCCAACCAAGAGTCTCGAGAGGATCAAATGAGGAGGTTGAGTGATGTGCCCCCTCTCATTGGGGTCAATAGCTTGAGTCGCCGCTATCCAGAAATGAGCTTAGGCCAGGTCGTGGTTAGGAGGGCCATTGATGTCGACCTCTTTGCTCATTTTGCTGACAAGGGGATTACCCCTGAGGAATTCTCAGCTCGCTCTGGGATGGTGCATTGCGAGGTAATCTTTTACTTTCCCTTTCTGCCTTGTCACTTGTTCCTTTAGCCTGTCAGTTTGACCTCCGAGCTAACTCTTCTCTGGTTTCCGTAAATGTAGAATCTCACCATGGTCGAGCAAGTGAAAAGCTCTTGGAGGGCCTCCATTGAGAGGGAGAGGCAGGCTCTTAAGGATTACTCCAAGAAATCACAAGAACTGGTCGAGCTACGAGAGAAATACAACAACCTGGATAACTCTTATGATGCCATGGAGATGGTCAAAAAGAAAGCCCTGGTAGACCTTGAAGCTGCAGAGTCTAAGCTCAAGGAGGTGGAGGTGGAAAGAGATGTTGAGAAGAAAGAGCTGAAGAAGACTCAGACGGAGCTGGCAACAGTTTCCAAACTTTTAAAGGAGAAGGACACCTTCTTGATTGAGTTGAATGAGGAGCACCGGCTTACTCGGATGAAGTGGCAAGAAGACCTTCAGGCCGCTGTTATTGCTGCTGCTAAAGATGTCGTGGAAAAGTTTAAGGACGGGGATGAGTACTTTAATGCCATTATTGCCAATGCTAGGGGCTTCTTGGATCTGGGTAAGCGTCATATGGCCCGTCGGGCTTTGGTCGACCCTGACTCTGCCGTTTCCTTGGAGCAGCTAGCTCGATGGGCTTATGCTCCTCAATATGATTTGGTAGCTCGCGGAGGTCACTCATTGGTGCCTTATAATGATGATGATCTAGCTCACATTGCCCAAGAAGACCAGGAAGAGGGTTGTGAGCCTTGGGTGGCCCCAGCTTTGGCTCCCAGGACCTTTGATATGGCCCTGCAGGAGCTCGAGGATTCAGAGGACCGAGAGGAGATGGGGGAGGAAGGTGAGTTCGATCATCAGGTTTTCTCCGAGTCGGGTAAACCCTTAAGCCCTCCGCAACATGAACCAGTCAATGAAGAGCGAGTTGCCAATGACGACCCCCATGCCTCCGACTAAGCTGTTTGATTTTAAATGAATTGTGTAATGGAACAAGCCCCAAAACATTTCTACTTTTCATGTTCGTAACTGTTTACATGCCTTGGCCCAGTATTTTGGGAGGCAGGATACTTCGTAACTTTTATTTTGCACAAGTCTTAGCCCGCTTTTGGGAGACTTATTTATATATATAATCATAGCTGACTTCATATCCTTGTATGTCGTATGCTTTTAATTTCAGCATGTGTGCGTCGAGCTAGATCAGATAGGCTATCAAAGTCAATTTAAGACTTTGGTCGGACTGAGTTTTAGCTCTTAGTCGACCTTAGACTTGCAAGGTTTTTGTAAACGAGATTGACTTAAAGTCGAACCTGTTTTTAAGAGATCAGAGCTGACCAAGGGTCGAGCTTATAAGAACGAAATCGACTTAAGGTCTTACTTGTTAGTAGGGCTCAGCTGATTAAGGATCGAGCTGATGGAGCTGACTAAGAATCGAGCTTGTTGAACGAAGTCGACTATAAGTCAGACTTGTTAAAGAAACGAAGCTGATTAAGAATCGAGCTTGTTAAAACGAAGCTGACTAAGAGTCGAGCTTGTTGAACGAAGTCGACTATAAGTCGGACTTGTTAAAGAAACGAAGCTGATTAAGAATCGAGCTTGTTAAAGGGAAGCTGACTAAGAGTCGAGCTTGTTGAAGTTTAGTGTTCATTGTTTGGTCGAGTAGAACTGCGATTTTTATTGAAGTAGAAATATCCTTACATCAAATAGAAAACTAGAACTATGACGAATTAAGAATTGCCTTAACCTTGAACTGAGCTAAGGACTTGAACTAGAAGTAGTACTTGATTAGGTGAGTTGCATGCCATGGATGTTTCAGTTCTTCACCATCTGGGTGAGCAATCATATAGGTCCCCTCTTTGACGACTCGAGTAACTATGTAAGGACCTTCCCAATTAGGAGATAGCTTGTTCTGCTGGGTCCTTCTGCCTGTTGCCTCGATCTTCCTCAACACATGATCTCCTACTTGGAATGATCTTGCTTCACCTTCTTGTCGTGGTAACTTTTAGTTATTGCTTGTAGTTGACCATTCGAAGGTAAGTTGTGTCTCTCTTCTCGTCGACTAGATCCGGGTCGATCAATGCGGTGATGTCATTACGCTCTTGATCAAAGAAAGTCACTCTAGCGGTAGGAAATGCGAGCTCGGCGGAGTGTCATGGCCTCGATCCATATGTAAGAGCAAATGGGGTTTCCCCGGTAGGCCCCAGAGTGGTTGTGCGAGCGCCCCGAAGAGTGGGGAGTTCGTCCCGACCCGGTTATTGCGTCGACCTACGAGACCCGTCTTAAGTGAGGATAGTACGAGCTTGTTTACAGCTTCGGCCTGTCCATTTCCTTGGGGATAGGCGACAGAAGATTTCCAATGCTTGATCCCTACTCGATTCATCTCTGCTTCGAAGGTTTGGGAGAATTGTAGGCCGTTGTCAGATACTATAGCTCGAGGAAAACCAAATCGACACCAGATGAAATCATGAATGAAGTTGATGGCGTTTTCCTCTGTGATGCGAGCTAGCGGCTTGGCTTCAACCCACTTAGTAAAGTAATCAATTGCCACGATTGCATACTTGCAATTTCCACGGGCGGGTGGGAAGGGTCCAATTAAGTCGACGCCCCACATGTCAAATGGCCAAGCTGCAATCACGGGGGTTTGCTCAGTCGTAGGCAGATGAGGTAGGTTGGAAAACCTTTGGCATTGGTCACACTGCTGCACAAAGTCATGAGTGTCATCTCTCATATGTGGCCAATAATATCCCAGAGTAATCAATTTGTCGGCTAGAGTCCTGGCCCCCAGGTGTCCACCACAAATTCCACTGTGAACCTCATGCATCAACTGTGTGATTTCTTGAGGATGAATGCACTTCAATAAGGACACAGTATATGATCTTACGAGCAGCGTGCCTCCTTGGATGACATATCTCGGAGCTTTCTTTTGACGGCTCGAGCCTTCTTCTCGTCCTCGGGAGCTCGCCACTTTCCGGTATGCTTTCATTTCCTCGATCCGGCACTTCTCATAAACCCAATTTCTAGAGGGTCCTCGATGCATTGGATTTTGACCCTTTCATAAGTTGGGCTCTCAAGGTAGGAGATGGGCTCTTCATGTGGCTCATCTGATGTGGTCAGTTTTGAGAGTAGGTCGGCTAACTCGTTGTCTTCTCGGCCAATCCTCTGAATTCCCCAAAACTCCAAGTCCTTTGTCAATTTCCTCACCAGGTCGTGGTATTTTACTAGGGTAGAGTTCAACACCTCGTATTCTCCTCGGACCTGGTTGACTATCAACTGTGAGTCACAATAGGCCATGATTTTTAGTCGCTCCAAAGCACTGGGCGTACTCAATGGCTGCCACTAAGGCCTCATACTCTGCCTGATTGTTGGATGCCTCGAACTTGAATCTTAGCGACTCCTCATATACTATTCCAGACTCAGGCTCGATCAAAACTATCCCAGCTCCACTGACACTCTTGGTTGCTGACCCATCCGAGTAGACTTTCCAACAATCGTCGGGTAGGTTGATGACGACTTGGGACTCTGGATCCTTCCCCTTGGCTTTCTCTTTCTGAGCTCGCACCTCGCTATCTTCCTTGGTGAACATCAGCTCGACCAAGAAATCAGCTAGAGCTTGAGCCTTCAATGCCTTTCGAGGTCGATACTCGATGTCGAATTCCGTGAGGGCAATTGACCAATTGAGTAAGCAACCTGAACTTTCTGGTTTATGAAGAATTTTTCTTAGGGGGGCATTTGTGAGCACAACAATAGGGTGAGCCAAGAAGTAAGCTCGCAGTTTCCTTGAGGCTACGACAAGAGCATATGCGACCTTTTCTGCATTGTAATATCTGCCCTCTACATCTGATAGGGCCTTGCTAACATAATAAACTGGCCTTTGATGACCTTCCTCTTCTCTAACCAAGACTGCTGCCACTGACTTGTCTCCCGCGAGCAGATACACGAACAAGGTCTCACCGGTAGTCGGCCGCTCAATAGTGGGGAGCAGCAAGGTATTCTTTGAGTTGTTGGAACGACGAATGACATTCGGCCGTCCACTCAAAGTTTTTCGTCCCCCTCAATGATTTGAAGAAAGGGAGAGACCTTTCAGCCGACTTGGATATAAAGCGACCTAGGGCTGCCACCCTGCCGTTAAGTCGTTGCATCTCCTTTATGCTTGCAGGTTCCTTCATCTCAACTAAAGCCTTGATCTTCTCAGGGTTAGCTTCTATACCTCTCTGGGACACCATAAATCCAAGGAACTTGCCAGCTGCTACACCAAAGACACACTTGCTAGGGTTGAGCTTCATGTCGTTTTCTCGCAAGTTGGCGAATGTTTCTTTTAGGCCGACTACGTGACGTCCGTTCTTAGTTTTGATGACCATATCGTCGACGTAGGCCTCCATGTTTCGGCCAATTTGTGAAGCAAAGACCTTGTTTACCATGCGTTGATAAGTTGCTCCTGCATTCTTCAATCCAAATGGCATCATGTTGTAGCGATAGATGCCTCCAGGTGCTTGAAATCTTGTCTTCACTATGTCATCCTCATGCATCTTAATGCGGTGGTAGCAGAGTAAGCGTCTAGGAAGCTGAGGGTAGAGTGGCCAGCAATGGAATCAACAAGTTTGTCGATTCTGGGAAGAGGATAGCTGTCCTTCGGGCAAGCAAGGTTTAGAGTGGTGAAGTCGACACACATCCTCCATTTGCCATTTGACTTCTTCACCATAACCACATTGGCCAACCATGTTGTATGCGTGGCCTCTTTAATTATACCTGCACTTAAAAGTTTTTGTACCTCAGCTTTTATGGCCTCCTCCTTATCACGAGCAAAGCTTCTCAATTTCTGGGGTCTGGGCTTTATAGTCGGGTTGACCTCAAGCCTATGAACGGCGACCTCTTCCTTGATTCCCTTCATGTCCTCTACTCGCCATGCAAAGACATCATTACTTTCTTTCAGCAGCTTAACGATCTCTGCTCGCTCCTCGTCTGATAGCTGCTTTCCTATTTGAATTTTCTGCTCCGGATAAGAGGGATTTGTGATCACTGATTCCAGCTCGTCAACAGCCTCTAGCTCAGGGCCATCCCTGAATTGTAGGGTCTCAATGATAATTTCCTTCACTTTCTGCCTCTCTTTGGCCCCCAAATGTGGAGCTTCCTCAGCTATCATGTCATCTAGCTTATCAGCGATCTCATCGGTGGTGGCCCCCGAGTTATTGTCGACCTGGAGGCATAGGTTGCCTATGATGATTTGGTCGACCATAACTACATCTGGATCAACCGCTGTGGCTTCGGAGTGACGTGTCGACTCAACCATGAGCTCGTCATTTGAGCGATAGGTCGACTCTTCCACGTTGGTGATCGTTGACAGTCGGGTAGTTTTGGTGACTGACTGGGACAGCTTTAGGTATCCTTCCACCGTTTCAATCTCCAGTTCTCTTTTCTTTCTTTCTCGTAGGACGTGATCTAGATATGCTCGAGCTGTGCCTTGCACACAACCGACTCCAGCAAGGGTTGGAAATTTGACTCGCTGATGGGGGATTGACGCCACCATTCCAAGTGCGACCTGACCAGGAATACCAAGGATAGCAGCATAGTCACTGTTCACATCTATCACAATAAATTTTACCTTAGAAACGACCCTATAAGGGTGCTGGCCTAGGTCGACATCTAGCTCGATCTGTCCCTTAGCGTCGACTCGATGATTTGTGAAGCCCTCCAACCTGCCATCATATCTTTCAAGCTGCTCGTTGGAAAGACCCATCTCCAGGAAGGTTTTGTAGAACAAAATGTCTTTGCAGGCCCCCGTGTCGACTAAGAGTCTGCTCGTTGTACATCCGTCGATAAGACCTGGGATGACGAGAACTTGCTCTCTAGCCGCCATATTAGTTACCAACTCATGGGGGTAGAAGCTGATCACCTCATCTCTGACATCTCTCCTTGGGGGCACATGTGGGGCTTTGTTGAGTTGAAAGATTTTATGTTTGATGGCTGTGTTGCTGGCTTGCTCTGTGATGACCCCCAAGTTTAATCTGGGTTGCCTTGGTCCCTGATGTCCACCTGCTGGTTGCTCGCCTCCACCAGCTTGAGGCCTTTTGACATAAGCGTCGAGTCTTCCCTGGTCGACCATTCTCTGGATGATACGCTTCAGGCCTAAGCAATCTTCTGTGAGATGACCCGTATCTTTATGGTAATCGCAGTATTTGCTATTGTCCCTTCTAAACTTGTTGCCTGGGTTCATTGGGGCTGGTGGGGCCAACTCGACCGCATTCATTATTTCTGTTCGACTCACCGTCAGGGGAGTGAAAACTTCGGGCACCTTCTCCGTCGCCCTGGTCCTGTTCTTTCCATTCTTGTTGTTTCCCCCATTTTTGGCTGAGTCCTTCTTATCATCAGCGACCTCGACCTTGGGGCCTTTCCCATTCTTCTTTTCTTTCCTTTCCTCGGCTAATGCCACATTGTAAGCCTTTTCGAACAACTCATGTCGAGTGGTGACAGTACGAACCGTCAGTTCATAATCCATGTTTTTCGAGGAAATGCCATTCCGGAAGCAATTGATCACCTCCCTGTCAGTGAGATCCTCCTCAATCTTGTCAACCATTTCTTTAAACTTGGTGTAGTAGCTCATGGAGATTTCATTCTTCCCTTGCACCAAGTTGTTTAAGTCGGCGACAATCACTTTCAGAGCTCCAGCAGTCGAGAAGCGCTCTAGGAATTTTATCCTCAAACTTATCCAGGAGGAGATGCTACCAGCTGCCAAACCATTGAACCACGTTAGGGCTGCCCCTGTGAGTGTGCTTATGAGGGCTTTACACATATTGTCGTCCTCATTGGAGACAAAGCACATCGTAGCTTCTAGGTGTGCCACGTGGCTCTTTGCATTGGTAGCCCCTGAGTACTTCTCCAGAAGTGGCAATCTAAAACAAGCAGGAGGTCGACTGTCAATCAAGTCCTTGGATAAGGGTCGAAGAGCAAAGTCAATTTGTTCGACCTTTCCAGTATCATTTTTCTTTTCTGCCTCCCATTGCTCAAACTTTCTCTTCCATTGGAGCCACTCCCTAGCATCAGGTCTGTCTTCTCCAGCAGGGGGAACAACATTCGACCTCTGACCTTCACTTCTGGGGGGAGTTACCTGCCTGCTTCTCCTATCTCTGTGAGAAGGTGCCCTTTCTGATTGAACTGGAGACCTATGCATGTCATCTCTTGGTAGCGACCTGCGCCTTTCATCTCTGAGAGGCGACCTGCGCCTATCATCTCTGAGTGGTGACCTGCGCCTTTCCTCCCTTATAGG
The DNA here is from genome assembly GCA_022495995.1 of Adenophora triphylla var. japonica. NCBI lineage: Eukaryota > Viridiplantae > Streptophyta > Magnoliopsida > Asterales > Campanulaceae > Adenophora > Adenophora triphylla. The sequence continues at coordinate 426,414 of JAFEMH010001168.1, read as the reverse complement.
CAACCTGCGCCCATTCCTCCCCCTGTGGGATTGAGACCTCTCTGTTCTGGCTGGTGATCTATGCCTACTTCGATTTGCCTCTAGCTGCGTCCTCAGGTCCGACTGTGCCTCCTGCTCCCTGTTCCTAGTGAGACTAGCTCTTAGGTCGTCATTGGGAACGTGAATGGGTGATTGAGGTCGAACCACCATCCTTTGATCAACGTTCTGACCCACAGTTTCGTTTGGTCTGGTGCTCCTGGCACGCTCCCTATTAGAGATTTGAGATGGAGCCACTCTCTCAGACCTTCTATCCGCCTGCTCCGCCTCCTCCATTGCCAATAACTCAGCCAGAATATGAGCTCGCTCTATCAGCATTTCCTTTCTACTCAATGGATTGGATGAGGGACCTGCCCTGTTTCCAATATTCATTTGTCCAGTTGGACGCTTTGGAGGAGGTGGAACTCCTTGTCCCTCCATAGGGCGCTTTTCTCTCCTTGCATCTGGCAATCCTGCGCCAGCTACTGCTTGTTTGAGCGTGTTGCCCTAGCATGATGACGAAGAGGAGGAGGAGGAGGAGGAGGCAAATCTACATTCACATTGGTAGTAGCGTTGGTGTTGGCATTCACTTCATTGAATTCATCAGAAGCTTCTGCAACATGCTCGTCTGGGGTTACCATGATTGTGGATTGAAGAAAACTTCGAGGTCAAGCTATGCACTCTTTCCCGGCAATGGAACCAAACTGATGCCGCAAGAAATGTGCTTATCAATCTTCCTCCACGTGGCAGGACTGATCACCTGGCTCCTTGACCTGAAATCAGAACCCACGACTAGCCGGATGTGTCTCCGGCTTAGACCCTCGGGTGTGAGAGTAAGTATTTGAAGTTGGAGAGCAAAATGTATTGAATTAATGAATATTCAGATAACAAAATTGCAGTTACCTTTGCACCGTGGGTAGTGATGAAGTATTTATAGGTGATGACCGTTGTATTTTTGGTGGTGCTACATGAGCTCCGAGATTTTAGCGACAGTTATTAGTAATGTGATCGTGCCTGTAACGGTCCCTGATTTATAGGGATGCGGTTATAGGAGTAATTCGAACATGTGTGCCTGAAAGTGTTAAGTCGACACTTGTTAATTAGGTCGAGGTCGCCATTTGAGGAATGGCCGACCTGACTGGCAGGTAGAGCATGGATCGTACCCGTATGAGAACTTGGATCTTAAGGTCGGACTAAGTTAGGTCAGGACCTGGTAGGTCGGACAATGAACTTATTCGACTGATACATGAGATGGGCTTTGGGCCATATACTGATTGGGCCTAGCCCACTGGATATGCTGAGGCAATAGTTGCTTTGAGGATTGAGCTTTACTTGCTTGGACCAACTCGTTACTTTTGGTATGTTCAGTTTTAAATCTGAAAAATAAGTGAAAAATAAGAGTCATTCAGATATTAATAGAGAAAAAAACAAAATCTCTGAATTGTGTTATGTCTGAAAATTAAGCTCAAAAAAAGTAGAGTTAAAAAAAAGAGTTGAAATCACTAAATTGCTGAATTTTAACAGTTTATATTTGTTTGGTAATGACAAGTCAAATATATCTTAATTTAATCAAAATTTCAACTAACACTCAAAATTTTGTTTAAAACATTTTCTTCTCACTTATGTTTTCCTTCATATATTTTCAAATAAATAGTCTTATTTTTTAAAATAACAAAAATTATATTTCAATAGTTTAAAAATACAAAATAAATAAAAATCATTTATAAAATAAATATTATGAGTTTAATTATCAAACTATTTTATTTAGGACAAGCAAAATAGTATTTAAATATTTTTTAATGATTATTCATTAGTCCCATAATAAATGTTAGTTTGATTTTTTTTTACTCAACTTGAGTAAACATTATGAGGAAAAAAATTTAAAAGCTAAGTATTTTAAACATGACCTACAAATAGAAATAAAACATATCCGAAAAAAAAAACTTTAAATATAGCCAAAATCTTACAAAAATTGTGTTTTTTTAAGTTTAGAAAAAACGTGTTTTGTTTCCCCCACTAGTACCAGTGCCAGTGTAACAAAGTGTCAGTGCATGTGTAACAAAGTGCCAGCGTAAAAAAATGTCAGTGTTAGTGTAACAAAGTGTCAGTGTAAAAAAGTGTCAGTGCATATATATTAAGTGTCAGTGTAAAAAGTGTCAGTTTTAGTGTAACAAAGTTCCAATGTTAGTGTAAGAAAGTGCTAATGTAAAAAAGTGTCAATGCATGTATATTAAGTGTCAGTGTAAAAAAGTGTCAGTGTTAATGTAACAATGTGCTAGTGTAAAAAAGTGCCAGTGTTAGTATTATTAAGTGCCAGTGTAAAAATAGTTTTTCCTAAGCTTAGAAAAAAAATGCATTTTTTGTAAGACCAACTCTTAAATATAGTTTATATGAGAGAATAAAATATCACAACAAAAGAAAGTTTTAGGTATAAAATATATTGATAGATGGATTTGAACTCATTCCCTTTTTTTGTCTCTTTTCCCCTCTTACCTTGTTAAAACACCCATTCCTAAATTAAAATTAATTGCTATTTTTAAGACATTCTTAATTGTTTAAGTGGTTTGATATTTCGTTATCAAACAAGCTTAATTTTATAATATCATAAAATGTTTCAAATTAAGAGCTTAATTTGTTTACCAAACACACCATAAGTGTTAATTATTGAATTCTGATTTCACGTCTAATTGGCTGATAAGAGGTAGCGTCTAAACATTAATTTCTGAATTTTTCAAATTGTTTGAATATTCATCTGAATTCATATCTAAAATTAGGATTACGAAATTTAATGGATTAGAGATATGAAATTAATGATTGTTGATCTAGTGTTTGATTTGGGTATTTTAAGAATTACGAGTTTATGCAAGAGAGATATATATGAAAAAAAATTCAATTAAAAGGCAAATAAGTGATAATTTTACATCTGAAAAATAAGTGAAAAATAAGAGTCATTCAGATATAAATAGAGAAAAAAAACAAAAATTCTGAATTGTGTTATCTAATAAACCCACTCATTGTTTCACTCCATCAAATTTTTAAGTGCACCCAAATTTTAAAAATGGAAAATTGCATTTTGGGACACAAAGTTTAGGGTGTATTTAAGTTAAACCATATTGTTTGGGTTTTTAACTAGTTTTGTTAGAAAAAAAAATTGTTAAATGATCACGTGCAAATCACATGTCATTTAACGGAGGATATTTTTGAACAAGAGCCCTTTTATTATTGTATTAATATAAATTGAATGAAAATTAATAGCTAAAAAAGAAAATATCAATATCCTTAAATATAAAAAAAAATAATATTTTATTATAATAACAATTTAAAATGCAAAAAAAAAAAATAGTATCTTATTGAAAAAAATATTTTTACTACAGTTTATATTAATATGTTTTTTTCTTTTTGAAAGAAATAATAATCTATTTAAAAATCTAATATTTATATTATCAATATTTTTTAAAAAAATTATTTATATATGATTATGTTAAAAAATATTTATACGTGATGGTGTTTAACTAATTAAAATTAAAAAAAATCTTCTCTTGAAACACAGATAAAAAGTATTTTAAATAATTAAATTTACAACAATACTAAGCTAACCACCTTCCATTCACCCACCACCGCTAATCACCACTGCTAACCACCATTTACCACCGTCCAACACCACCATGTCATACAACCTCTACCACCCCACCACCCCACCACCTTCCAACTAATTCCACATCAAAAATTAAAATCAGATATGGAGAATAAAAAGCAATGAGGATCTGGAATCGAAAACAAAATATCATGTTGCTTCGGAAAAAATCAAAATCAAATACCCAAATGTTTAAAAATTCTCAGATTTGGGCATGGTGTTGACGGAGGAAGCAGAATGGTGGCGCGAAGAAGAAGTTAAAGAGAAGGTCAGATCTGAGTGAGGTGGCATTGGAAAGGTGGGCGACGCGGACAGCAACTAAGAATGGATGAAGGGAGGGGCAAACAACAACATGTCGGGGAGAGTGGCGGAGATGGAAATCGATAGTTTTGGTTGAGGTAGAGGGAGCGGCGAAGGAGAGAAAAATTGAAATGGGTGGAGGAGGGGAGATGCGGCGACAACGGTGACGGCGGACTGAAATGGAGGAGAAGATGAATAGATCGTGGTGGGGAAGGGGGAAGAGGGAAGAAGGAAGAAGAACAAGTGGGGGTTAAATGCGTTTTGTTTGTTTGGCGAAAAATTCTACATATCCAGATTTGTATTTAACCTTTTGATTTTTAAAATATTTGTTCGTCCCCAGAATTTGGCAATAGTTATTTCAAAATCATTCTCAGTTAAATGACATGTGAATTTCACGTGATTATTTAACGATTTTTCTAACAAAACTAGTTAAAAACCCTAACATGCAAACAGAATAATGACAATTTTGGGGTCTAAATTATAAATATTGATAGAATATGGCCTAACTTAGGAACACCCCTGTTAGGCCTAAGTGGTAGGAAAATAGGCTAGAGGGGGGAGAATAGCCTGATAAAATTTGTTTTGAAAACTCTTTGAAAATTACCAAGTAATTTATCAAATGCAAAACTGTTGTTAACCGGTTACGCAATGGGTAATATATTACCGGTTTACATACACAAATAGGTTAAGTATAAAATGAGTTTCAAGTTCAAGTTAAAATATCATGCAACAAGTTGTATTCCAAGTAGGTAAAAGAAAAGGAAGGCGGTAGGAATTCAAAGGTTGTAACCGGTGATAGAGCTCAGTCGGTTACAAGTTGTGAAATGTGCACTATTAATGTGTATTAGTCTATTACAAGTTTCAAGCCTTAACCTATGAGGAGGATTGAAGGTTGCCTAAAGGAAAGTGATCACTAATGAATCGTGATACAAGTATGACCAAGTGTAATCAAGAGATGTGTTCACAAGTTGGGCTGATTTACGACGAGTGCCGAAACGTCAAAAGAAAATTTCCGACTCAAACTACCTACAATTGATTTGTAGATAGGGTAAGTAGGGTCGAACCACCGAGACACAAATTTAAAGTATGAAAAATTATTGCTATGAAAAAGATTTTATAAAGTGAAGAATTTGTTGTTTTCAAAAATAATGCTTTTGCAAAATTAATTAAATTTGTTATAAAACAAGGTTTCAATACTAAGACGAAATTCCCGGAATTGGCTTCACAATTATGCTCAAGTTTCACGGTTCATCAATCAAAGTATACTTGGGGTTTTGTTCTCACAAAATTATGATTTGGACACTTAGGCCGGTGATTTCCAATCAAGTGTTCCCAATTAATCTATTCCCTTGGCCCGTTCATAGATTAATTAGAAACCCATTTAGAACTTAAGAACAACAAAACAAACCACAATTCTTATGAATCTTTTGGCGAGGATTCAACAAATTGTTACTATCAAGCAAAGACTAATTTCAATTGTAAATTTGGCGATTCACAATTGAAATTCTAAATTATTCAAGAACAATTATGCATTCAACATAAAGATTCTAAAATTCCATTTAAAAGCTACTTGATAATCCCAAGTAATACAATGATAATGATAAAAAATAAAACTCAAAACATAAATTATTACCTCCAATTCCAAGAACAAGGAGAATTAGCTATCCATGAAAATCAAGAACACCAAGAAAAATCAGAAGAAAGAAGAAGCTATGGAAAAATATGAGGAAAAGTTCATAAAAAAACTGAAAGTAGTGTATGTAAATTAGTATTAATTCCTCCTTAAAATTACCCACGGCACTTCAAAAAACACAACTGCAGCCTTTAATAATTCCTAGGTTTTCATTTGCATTAGCATTTTGTAGAGAAACAGTTACCACCTTAAGCCCAAACCAAAGCCCAAACCGCCTTGCTGCCTGAAACCCTCGGTCAGTCCACCATTTGGCCCAACTGAAGAACACCAAGATGGCCGACCCCTTGCAATTGCCTTGGCCGAGCCCCTGTGCAAACAAAGCCTGCCTTGCCTTGCCTTGGTTTTGGACCACTAAAGTATTCGTTTTGTCCCATAATTGCAACGTCCTTTTTTTTTCGCATTTTAGACATTATAAAAATTCTGTTGCACTTTCCTTGAACTTCCCTATTTTCACTTTGTCCCGAAACTTTAGATAATCATTTTTTCAACTTCCAAAATTTACACTTAGATCCCTGCACTTCCAAAGTGGCACAAAATGCTTCGAATTCGCTTAATCTTCATTTGAACCCCTGAAAACTAGAAGAACACTAAAAATACCCATTAAAATACACAAAATTCAAGGATTAAGCTAAGTATAAGTCCATAAAGTATTAAATGAATGAGTGTAAAACTCACTCATCAAATACCCCCAAACTTAAACATTTGCTAGTCCTCGAGCAAACATTAAAATAAACTATAAACAATGTAAAACTAAACTAACACAAAACTAAAAAAAAACAAATTATTCTAACCTACAATTAACTATGTCCCCACATTCTTGCATGTTTCACAATTGCACAATTCACAAGCTACCATCAACCGCAGGATAATACTTTCCACTATGCAAGTAGCCATATATTTTCCATTAATTGTAGTATCTTACTTAACCATTATAATTACACCATAAATCTCTATATGTACTATCATCTTCCTCTTTACTCTCAACCAAGATCCATTTTTATAAAGCTAAGTACACCAACCATCTTTTATTTTATTGACTTTATCTATCAAACAACAACACTTTTTAAAAACAAAGCATGAATACTCCCATGAATTTTCTCAATTTAATAACCACTTACACCCCCCCAAACTTGATTATTTAAGCACATTTTAAGACCTTCTACCGTTCAAGTAGGGAACACTGTAGCAGCGAACTCCATGCCCCTAATACTAGGTAGATATGCAACACTTTATACTCCTATTTGGCAAGGAAGCAACGTCGCAGCGAACGCCGTGCCCCGAGCTACTTTAGGAATATTTATTTAAAGGTTTGAGAGTTAGCCACTTCGGTATCGAGCTTGGTACGGACCATCACGGCGGTAAAGCTCTTCCTCCATAACACTACTGCATACCCAGAAATCTGGTTAAGCTAGAATAATCCCTAACCAATTAATCTACACGTCTGGAAGTATCACCGAGTATAAATTGAATTGCCATTGCTCTCATTCCCCTTTCATTTTTTTTCTCTTTTTTTTTTCAAGACAACAAGGGGGGTTCCATTCACATCTAAGGAGTACTCATCTTATGATTCGCATAATGTTGCTATTTGATAAACAAATTCACTAACTTAAAAGATGATGGTGTACTATAAACTTTATAAAAAGAACCAAAATTATCCACAAAGAGATTATTACCAAGACTAATTACGAGATTTATGACACAACTATAACCTTTAAGCAATGTACCAAAATTAATCGAAAATACATCAAAACTTGCATATACAAATTATCACACCACATTATCCTCATTAGCGGTCACAAAAATATCACATGCAATTATGGAACACAAAGAATGATAACAAAACTTGACTATACAAGAAAAAGGACATAGCTAACTACTTTTTTTATCATTTTCATTTTCATTCATTTTTTTCCATTTTTTTTCCTTTAAAACTAAATTAAAACTAACCTAGAAACAAAAACACAAAGTATATACATTTCCCACCCCCAAACTTAATATGCACATTGTCCCTAATGTGAATAAAAAAAAAACAAATACAAATAAAAATAAAAAGGACGAAATACTTACAACCTCAATCGGCCGAAAGACCCGCACGACGGCCAATGTTCTTCACCCGTGTGCCCAACTTCTCACAAAAACACAACAATGCCGGATCAAATATCTCAACCTAGGCTTATCCCTATACTTCCACATACTCTGCATTCTCCTGTACAACCGTATCCCCTCAAACCCCCCTTCCACAGTCTCAAAAAAATCTCTGACAGACCACCAATATTCGAATTAAAAGTCGCAGCATTCGGATCAACATCCATAACCCCAAACAACGCAAAGCATTACCAACATCCTTACAATGAGCATAGATCGAAATCATAGCATTCCACGCAACTACATTTCTGTTGGAAATTTCATCGAACAGCTAGTGTGCTGAAGAAAAAATGCCGCATTTACCATACATATCCATAAGAGCGCAGGCGACAAATGGGTTTGAGAGAAAGGAAGAATTGGTGATGTGGTTTGAATCTGTGGAATGAGGTTTTGGCTGGAACGGCGGATTGGGGAGATGAGAGTTTGCAGCTGGTTGGGGTTTTGGTTGCTGCTGGTAACAGGGAGATGGGGAAGGCTCTGGAAATGGGAAGAAGGCTTGGCCGGAATTGTTTAAGGTTTTACCCGGAATCGATGGATTGGGCGTCGGCCGGATCGGAGAGAGAAGAGGGAGCAGCTGGTTACCGGAGAAAGAAATTTTTCGGTGGACTGGAGAAGGTTAGGCGATGGAAAGGGTGGAAGGGATTTTGGTTTTGGCCGGTTTTAGGTTTGGGTTTTCGCAGGTAATGGTTATGGAGGTTGTCGGCTAGTTTAGGGAAGGAGATGGCGATTTGGAGTTGGAAGACGGGGGTTGGAATGGTCGGAGAGGGTGTTGGATTGGGGAGAAAAGAGTGACCGGTGAAAAGGGGGGAGTTTTGGCCGGAATTTATGAAAGGAGATGCGGCTGATAATGGTGGAAGGTGTGGGTTCGCCGGTAATGGTGGAAGGTGTGGGTTCGCCGGTAATGGTGGAAGGGAGATGCTAATGGAGGATTTTGGGTTGTGGAAATGGGAAAGGAGGTTTGGGCTTTTAATGGCAAAGGAGGGGAAGGGAGTTGGTAACGGAAAGGAGGAGAGAGGTGCTGCTGGATTTTGGGAATGGAGGAGAGGGAGCTACTGTAACGGTGAAGAAGATAAACAGTGGAGGTCGTGGGGAATTAAAGGGTTGTGGCAGTTTCAAATTTTTTTTTTTATTACTATTATTTTTTTTTTTTTTACTAACTAACGTCTTATTAATGAAAAGTTTCCATTGACCCCCTCCCCTAATTTCCTCAACAACCCCTCTATTTTGCACATTCTTGGATCATGGCCATGAATCAAACCATGGCCTCCCCATGGACAATGCTGAAAATTTACACCCCTTTGGCGTCCATGGCCATGGACAATACCATGGCCTGCCCATGGTTTTCACAGATTAACTTGCATCTTTTACGACCAAAATAACTTCATGGCCATGATAATTTTCAAATTAAGAGCTTAATTTGTTTACCAAACACACCATAAGTGTTAATTATTGAATTCTGATTTCACGTTTAAATTTGGCTGATAAGAGGTAGCGTCTAAACATTGATTTCTGAATTTTTCAAATTGTTTGAATATTCATCTGAATTCATATCTAAAATTAGGATTACAAAATTTAATGGATTAGAGATATGGAATGAATGATTGTTGATCTAGTGTTTGGTTTGGGTATTTTAAGAATTACGAGTTTATGCAAGAGAGATATATATGAAAAAAAATTCAATTAAAAGGCAAATAAGTGATAGTTTTACATCTGAAAAATAAGTGAAAAATAAGAGTCATTCAGATATAAATAGATAAAAAAAACAAAAATTCTGAATTGTGTTATCTAATAAACCCACTCATTGTTTCACTCCATCAAATTTTTAAGTGCACCCACTTTTTAAAAATGGAAAATTGCATTTTGGTACACAAAGTTTTGGGTGTATTTAAGTTAAACCATATTGTTAGGGTTTTTAACTAGTTTTGTTAGAAAAAAATCGTTAAATGATCACGTGCAAATCACATGTCATTTTACGGAGGATATTTTTGAACAAGAGCCCTTTTATTATTGTATTAATGCAAATTGAATGAAAATTAATAGCTAAAAAAGAAAATATCAATATCCTTAAATATAAAAACAAATAATATTTTATTATAATAACATTTTAAAATGCAAAAAAAAATAGTATCTTATTGAAAAAAATATTTTTACTACAGTTTATATTAATATGTTTTTTTCTTTTTGAAAGAAATAATAATCTATTTAAAAATCTAATATTTATATTATCAATATTTTTTAAAAAAATTATTTATATATGATTATGTTAAAAAATATTTATACGTGATGGTGTTTAACTAATTAAAATTAAAAAAAATCTTCTCTTGAAACACAGATAAAAAGTATTTTAAATAATTAAATTTACAACAATACTAAGCTAACCACCTTCCATTCACCCACCACCGCTAATCACCACTGCTAACCACCATTTACCACCGTCCAACACCACCATGTCATACAACCTCTACCACCCCACCACCCCACCACCTTCCAACTAATTCCACATCAAAAATTAAAATCAGATATGGAGAATAAAAAGCAATGAGGATCTGGAATCGAAAACAAAATATCATGTTGCTTCGGAAAAAATCAAAATCAAATACCCAAATGTTTAAAAATTCTCAGATTTGGGCATGGTGTTGACGGAGGAAGCAGAATGGTGGCGCGAAGAAGAAGTTAAAGAGAAGGTCAGATCTGAGTGAGGTGGCATTGGAAAGGTGGGCGACGCGGACAGCAACTAAGAATGGATGAAGGGAGGGGCAAACAACAACATGTCGGGGAGAGTGGCGGAGATGGAAATCGATAGTTTTGGTTGAGGTAGAGGGAGCGGCGAAGGAGAGAAAAATTGAAATGGGTGGAGGAGGGGAGATGCGGCGACAACGGTGACGGCGGACTGAAATGGAGGAGAAGATGAATAGATCGTGGTGGGGAAGGGGGAAGAGGGAAGAAGGAAGAAGAACAAGTGGGGGTTAAATGCGTTTTGTTTGTTTGGCGAAAAATTCTACATATCCAGATTTGTATTTAACCTTTTGATTTTTAAAATATTTGTTCGTCCCCAGAATTTGGCAATAGTTATTTCAAAATCATTCTCAGTTAAATGACATGTGAATTTCACGTGATTATTTAACGATTTTTTCTAACAAAACTAGTTAAAAACCCTAACATGCAAACAGAATGACAATTTTGGGGTCTAAATTATAAATATTGATAGAATATGGCCTAACTTAGGAACACCCCTGTTAGGCCTAAGTGGTAGGAAAATAGGCTAGAGGGGGGAGAATAGCCTGATAAAATTTGTTTTGAAAACTCTTTGAAAATTACCAAGTAATTTATCAAATGCAAAACTGTTGTTAACCGGTTACGCAATGGGTAATATATTACCGGTTTACATACACAAATAGGTTAAGTATAAAATGAGTTTCAAGTTCAAGTTAAAATATCATGCAACAAGTTGTATTCCAAGTAGGTAAAAGAAAAGGAAGGCGGTAGGAATTCAAAGGTTGTAACCGGTGATAGAGCTCAGTCGGTTACAAGTTGTGAAATGTGCACTATTAATGTGTATTAGTCTATTACAAGTTTCAAGCCTTAACCTATGAGGAGGATTGAAGGTTGCCTAAAGGAAAGTGATCACTAATGAATCGTGATACAAGTATGACCAAGTGTAATCAAGAGATGTGTTCACAAGTTGAACTGATTTCTGACGAGTGCCGAAACGTCAAAAGAAAATTTCCGACTCAAACTACCTACAATTGATTTGTAGATAGGGTAAGTAGGGTCGAACCACCGAGACACAAATTTAAAGTATGAAAAATTATTGCTATGAAAAAGATTTTATAAAGTGAAGAATTTGTTGTTTTCAAAAATAATGCTTTTGCAAAATTAATTAAATTTGTTATAAAACAAGGTTTCAATACTAAGACGAAATTCCCGGAATTGGCTTCACAATTATGCTCAAGTTTCACGGTTCATCAATCAAAGTATACTTGGGGTTTTGTTCTTACAAAATCATGATTGGGACACTTAGGCCGGTGATTTCCAATCAAGTGTTCCCAATTAATCTATTCCCTTGGCCCGTTCATAGATTAATTAGAAACCCATTTAGAACTTAAGAACAACAAAACAAACCACAATTCTTATGAATCTTTTGGCGAGGATTCAACAAATTGTTACTATCAAGCAAAGACTAATTTCAATTGTAAATTTGGCGATTCACAATTGAAATTCTAAATTATTCAAGAACAATTATGCATTCAACATAAAGATTCTAAAATTCCATTTAAAAGCTACTTGATAATCCCAAGTAATACAATGATAATGATAAAAAATAAAACTCAAAACATAAATTATTACCTCCAATTCCAAGAACAAGGAGAATTAGCTATCCATGAAAATCAAGAACACCAAGAAAAATCAGAAGAAAGAAGAAGCTATGGAAAAATATGAGGAAAAGTTCATAAAAAAAAACTGAAAGTAGTGTATGTAAATTAGTATTAATTCCTCCTTAAAATTACCCACGGCACTTCAAAAAACACAAGCTATGGCCTTTAATAATTCCTAGGTTTTCATTTGCATTAGCATTTTGTAGAGAAACAGTTACCACCTTAAGCCCAAACCAAAGCCCAAACCGCCTTGCTGCCTGAAACCCTCGGTCAGTCCACCATTTGGCCCAACTGAAGAACACCAAGATGGCCGACCCCTTGCAATTGCCTTGGCCGAGCCCCTGTGCAAACAAAGCCTGCCTTGCCTTGCCTTGGTTTTGGACCACTAAAGTATTCGTTTTGTCCCATAATTGCAACGTCCTTTTTTTTCGCATTTTAGACATTATAAAAATTCTGTTGCACTTTCCTTGAACTTCCCTATTTTCACTTTGTCCCGAAACTTTAGATAATCATTTTTTCAACTTCCAAAATTTACACTTAGATCCCTGCACTTCCAAAGTGGCACAAAATGCTTCGAATTCGCTTAATCTTCATTTGAACCCCTGAAAACTAGAAGAACACTAAAAATACCCATTAAAATACACAAAATTCAAGGATTAAGCTAAGTATAAGTCCATAAAGTATTAAATGGATGAGTGTAAAACTCACTCATCAAATACCCCAAAACTTAAACATTTGCTAGTCCTCGAGCAAACATTAAAATAAACTATAAACAATATAAAACTAAACTAACACAAAACTAAAAAAAAAACAAATTATTCTAACCTACAATTAACTATGTCCCCACATTCTTGCATGTTTCACAATTGCACAATTCACAAGCTACCATCAACCGCAGGATAATACTTTCCACTATGCAAGTAGCCATATATTTTCCATTAATTGTAGTATCTTACTTAACCATTATAATTACACCATAAATCTCTATATGTACTATCATCTTCCTCTTTACTCTCAACCAAGATCCATTTTTATAAAGCTAAGTACGCCAACCATCTTTTATTTTATTGACTTTATCTATCAAACAACAACACTTTTTAAAAACAAAGCATGAATACTCCCATGAATTTTCTCAATTTAATAACCACTTACACCCCCCCAAACTTGATTATTTAAGCACATTTTAAGACCTTCTACCGTTCAAGTAGGGAACACTGTAGCAGCGAAACTCCATGCCCTAATACTAGGTAGATATGCAACACTTTATACTCCTATTTGGCAAGGAAGCAACGTCGCAGCGAACGCCGTGCCCCGAGCTACTTTAGGAATATTTATTTAAAGGTTTGAGAGTTAGCCACTTCGGTATCGAGCTTGGTACGGACCATCACGGCGGTAAAGCTCTTCCTCCATAACGTTACTGCATACCCAGAAATCTGGTTAAGCTAGAATAATCCCTAACCAATTAATCTACACGTCTGGAAGTATCACCGAGTATAAATTGAATTGCCATTGCTCTCATTCCCCTTTCATTTTTTTTCTCTTTTTTTTTCAAGACAACAAGGGGGGTTCCATTCACATCTAAGGAGTACTCATCTTATGATTCGCATAATGTTGCTATTTGATAAACAAATTCACTAACTTAAAAGATGATGGTGTACTATAAACTTTATAAAAAGAACCAAAATTATCCACAAAGAGATTATTACCAAGACTAATTACGAGATTTATGACACAACTATAACCTTTAAGCAATGTACCAAAATTAATCGAAAATACATCAAAACTTGCATATACAAATTATCACACCACATTATCCTCATTAGCGGTCACAAAAATATCACATGCAATTATGGAACACAAAGAATGATAACAAAACTTGACTATACAAGAAAAAGGACATAGCTAACTACTTTTTTTTTCATTTTCATTTTCATTCATTTTTTTCCATTTTTTTTCCTTTAAAACTAAATTAAAACTAACCTAGAAACAAAAACACAAAGTATATACATTTCCCACCCCCAAACTTAAAACGCACATTGTCCCTAATGTGAATAAAAGAAACAAAACAAAAACAAATATAAATAAAAAGGACGAAATACTTACAACCTCAATCAGCCAAAAGACCCGCACGACGGGCAATGTTCTTCACCCGTCCATCCAACTTCTCACAAAAACACAACAATGCCAGATCAAATCATCACAACCTAGGCTTATCCCTATACTTCCCCATACTCTTGCATTCTCCTGTACAACAGTATCCCCTCAAAGTCTCAAACCCCCTTCCACAGTCTCTGACAAAGACCACCAATTATCGAATTAAAAGTCACAGCATTCGGATCAACATCCATAATCCCAAACAACGGCAAAGCATTACCAACATCCTTACAATGAGCATAGATCGAAATCATAGCATTCCACACAACTACATTTCTGTTGGGAATTTCATCGAAATAGTGTCTTTGAAGAAAAAATGCCGCATTTACCATACATATCAATGAGAGCGCAGGCGACAAATGGGTTTGAGAGAAAAGAAGATTTGGTGATGTGGATTGAATCTGTGGAATGAGGTTTTGGCTGGAACAGCGGATTGGGGAGATGAGAGGCGGCTGGTTGGGGTTTTGGTTGCTGCTGGTAACGGGGAGATGGGGAAGGCGCTGGAAACGGGAAGAAGGCTTGGCCGGAATTGTTTAAGGTTTTACCCGGAATCGATGGATTGGGCGTCGGCCGGATCGGAGAGAGAAGAGGGAGCAACTGGTTACCGGAGAAAGAAATTTTTCGGTGGACTGGAGAAGGTTAGGCGATGGAAAGGGTGGAAGGGAGTTTGGTTTTGGCCGGTTTTAGGTTTGGGTTTTCGCAGGTAATGGGCTACGGGAGGTTGTCGGCTAGTTTAGGGAAGGAGATGGCGATTTGGAGTTGGAAGACGGGGGTTGGAATGGTCGGAGAGGGTGTTGGATTGGGGAGAAAAGAGTGACCGGTGAAAAGGGGGGAGTTTTGGCCGGAATTTCTGAAAGGAGATGCGGCTGATAATGGTGGAAGGTGTGGGTTCGCCGGTAATGGTGGAAGGTGTGGGTTCGCCGGTAATGGTGGAAGGGAGATGCTAATGGAGGATTTTGGGTTGTGGAAACGGGAAAGGAGGTTTGGGCTTTTAATGGCAAAGGAGGGGAAGGGAGTTGGTAACGGAAAGGAGGAGAGAGGTGCTGCTGGATTTTGGGAATGGAGGAGAGGGAGCTACTGTAACGGTGAAGAAGATAAACAGTGGAGGTCGTGGGGAATTAAAGGGTTGTGGCAGTTTCAAATTTTTTTTTTATTATTATTATTTTTTTTTTACTAATTAACCTCTTATTAATGAAAAGTTTCCATTGACCCCCTCCCCTAATTTCCTCAACAACCCCTCTATTTTGTACATTCTTGGATCATGGCCATGAATCAAATCATGGCCTCCCCATGGACAATGCTGAAAATTTACACCCCTTTGGCGTCCATGGCCATGGACAATACCATGGCCTGCCCATGGTTTTCACAGATTAACTTGCATCTTTTACGACCAAAATAACTTCATGGCCATGATAATTTTCAAATTAAGAGCTTAATTTGTTTACCAAACACACCATAAGTGTTAATTATTGAATTCTGATTTCACGTTTAAATTTGGCTGATAAGAGGTAGCGTCTAAACATTGATTTCTGAATTTTTCAAATTGTTTGAATATTCATCTGAATTCATATCTAAAATTAGGATTACAAAATTTAATGGATTAGAGATATGGAATGAATGATTGTTGATCTAGTGTTTGGTTTGGGTATTTTAAGAATTACGAGTTTATGCAAGAGAGATATATATGAAAAAAAAAATCAATTAAAAGGCAAATAAGTGATAGTTTTACATCTGAAAAATAAGTGAAAAATAAGAGTCATTCAGATATAAATAGATAAAAAAAACAAAAATTCTGAATTGTGTTATCTAATAAACCCACTCATTGTTTCACTCCATCAAATTTTTAAGTGCACCCACTTTTTAAAAATGGAAAATTGCATTTTGGTACACAAAGTTTTGGGTGTATTTAAGTTAAACCATATTGTTAGGGTTTTTAACTAGTTTTGTTAGAAAAAAATCGTTAAATGATCACGTGCAAATCACATGTCATTTTACGGAGGATATTTTTGAACAAGAGCCCTTTTATTATTGTATTAATGCAAATTGAATGAAAATTAATAGCTAAAAAAGAAAATATCAATATCCTTAAATATAAAAAAAAATAATATTTTATTATAATAACAATTTAAAATGCAAAAAAAAAATAGTATCTTATTGAAAAAAATATTTTTACTACAATTTATATTAATTTGTTTTTTTTCTTTTTGAAATAAATAATAATCTATTTAAAAATCTAATATTTATATTATCAATATTTTTTTAAAAAATTATTTATATATGATTATGTTAAAAAATATTTATACGTGATGGTGTTTAACTAATTAAAATTAAAAAAAAATCTTCTCTTGAAACACAGATAAAAAGTATTTTAAATAATTAAATTTACAACAATACTAAGCTAACCACCTTCCATCCACCCACCATCGCTAATCACCACTGCTAACCACCATTTACCACCGTCCAACACCACCATGTCATACAACCTCTACCACCCCACCACCTTCCAACTAATTCCACATCAAAAATTAAAATCAGATATGGAGAATAAAAAGCAATGAGGATCTGGAATCGAAAACAAAATATCATGTTGCTTCGGAAAAAATCAAAATCAAATACCCAAATGTTTAAAAATTCTCAGATTTGGGAATGGTGTTGACGGAGGAAGCAGAATGGTGGCGCGAAGAAGAAGTTAAAGAGAAGGTCAGATCTGAGTGAGGTGGCATTGGAAAGGTGGGCGACGCGGACAAAGAACTAAGAATGGATGAAGGGAGGGGCAAACAACAACATGTCGGGGAGAGTGGCGGAGATGGAAATCGATAGTTTTGGTTGAGGTAGAGGGAGCGGCGAAGGAGAGAAAAATTGAAATGGGTGGAGGAGGGGAGATGCGGCGACAACGGTGACGGCGGACTGAAATGGAGGAGAAGATGAATAGATCGTGGTGGGGAAGGGGGAAGAGGGAAGAAGGAAGAAGAACAAGTGGGGGTTAAATGCGTTTTGTTTGTTTGGCGAAAAATTCTACATATCCAGATTTGTATTTAACCTTTTGATTTTTAAAATATTTGTTCGTCCCCAGAATTTGGCAATAGTTATTTCAAAATCATTCTCAGTTAAATGACATGTGAATTTCACGTGATTATTTAACGATTTTTTCTAACAAAACTAGTTAAAAACCCTAACATGCAAACAGAATGACAATTTTGGGGTCTAAATTATAAATATTGATAGAATATGGCCTAACTTAGGAACACCCCTGTTAGGCCTAAGTGGTAGGAAAATAGGCTAGAGGGGGGAGAATAGCCTGATAAAATTTGTTTTGAAAACTCTTTGAAAATTACCAAGTAATTTATCAAATGCAAAACTGTTGTTAACCGGTTACGCAATGGGTAATATATTACCGGTTTACATACACAAATAGGTTAAGTATAAAATGAGTTTCAAGTTCAAGTTAAAATATCATGCAACAAGTTGTATTCCAAGTAGGTAAAAGAAAAGGAAGGCGGTAGGAATTCAAAGGTTGTAACCGGTGATAGAGCTCAGTCGGTTACAAGTTGTGAAATGTGCACTATTAATGTGTATTAGTCTATTACAAGTTTCAAGCCTTAACCTATGAGGAGGATTGAAGGTTGCCTAAAGGAAAGTGATCACTAATGAATCGTGATACAAGTATGACCAAGTGTAATCAAGAGATGTGTTCACAAGTTGAACTGATTTCTGACGAGTGCCGAAACGTCAAAAGAAAATTTCCGACTCAAACTACCTACAATTGATTTGTAGATAGGGTAAGTAGGGTCGAACCACCGAGACACAAATTTAAAGTATGAAAAATTATTGCTATGAAAAAGATTTTATAAAGTGAAGAATTTGTTGTTTTCAAAAATAATGCTTTTGCAAAATTAATTAAATTTGTTATAAAACAAGATTTCAATACTAAGACGAAATTCCCAGAATTGGCTTCACAATTATGCTCAAGTTTCACGGTTCATCAATCAAAGTATACTTGGGGTTTTGTTCTTACAAAATCATGATTGGGACACTTAGGCCGGTGATTTCCAATCAAGTGTTCCCAATTAATCTATTCCCTTGGCCCGTTCATAGATTAATTAGAAACCCATTTAGAACTTAAGAACAACAAAACAAACCACAATTCTTATGAATCTTTTGGCGATGATTCAACAAATTGTTACTATCAAGCAAAGACTAATTTCAATTGTAAATTTGGCGATTCACAATTGAAATTCTAAATTATTCAAGAACAATTATGCATTCAACATAAAGATTCTAAAATTCCATTTAAAAGCTACTTGATAATCCCAAGTAATACAATGATAATGATAAAAAATAAAACTCAAAACATAAATTATTACCTCCAATTCCAAGAAGAAGGAGAATTAGCTATCCATGAAAATCAAGAACACCAAGAAAAATCAGAAGAAAGAAGAAGCTATGGAAAAATATGAGGAAAAGTTCATAAAAAAAAACTGAAAAAGTAGTGTATGTAAATTAGTATTAATTCCTCCTTAAAATTACCCACGGCACTTCAAAAAACACAACTGCAGCCTTTAATAATTCCTAGGTTTTCATTTGCATTAGCATTTTGTAGAGAAACAGTTACCACCTTAAGCCCAAACCAAAGCCCAAACCGCCTTGCTGCCTGAAACCCTCGGCCAGTCCACCATTTGGCCCAACTGAAGAACACCAAGATGGCCGACCCCTTGCAATTGCCTTGGCCGAGCCCCTGTGCAAACAAAGCCTGCCTTGCCTTGCCTTGGTTTTGGACAACTAAAGTATTCGTTTTGTCCCATAATTGCAACGTCCTTTTTTTTTCGCATTTTAGACATTATAAAAATTCTGTTGCACTTTCCTTGAACTTCCCTATTTTCACTTTGTCCCGAAACTTTAGATAATCATTTTTTCAACTTCCAAAATTTACACTTAGATCCCTGTACTTCCAAAGTGGCACAAAATGCTTCGAATTCGCTTAATCTTCATTTGAACCCCTGAAAACTAGAAGAACACTAAAAACACACATTAAAATACACAAAACTCAAGGATTAAGCTAAATATAAGTCCATAAAGTCTTCAATGGATGAGTGTAAAACTCACTCATCAAATACCCCCAAACTTCTACATTTGCTAGTCCTCGAGCAAACAATAAAATAAACTATAAACAATGTAAAACTAAACTAACACAAAACTAAAAAAAAACAAATTATTCTAACCTACAATTAACTATGTCCCCACATTCTTGCATGTTCCACAATTGCACAATTCACAAGCTACCATCAACCGCAGGATAATACTTTCCACTATGCAAGTAGCCATATATTTTCCATTAATTGTAGTATCTTACTTAACCATTATAATTACACCATAAATCTCTATATGTACTATCATCTTCCTCTTTACTCTCATCCAAGATCCATTTTTATAAAGCTAAGTACACCAACCATCTTTTATTTTATTGACTTTATCTATCAAACAACAACACTTTTTAAAAACAAAGCATGAATACTCCCATGAATTTTCTCAATTTGACAACCACTTACACCCCCCAAACTTGATTATTTAAGCACATTACATTACGATCTTCTACCGTTCAAGTAGGGAACACTGTAGCAGCGAACTCCATGCCCCTAATACTAGGTAGATATGCAACACTTTATACTCCTATTTGGCAAGGAAGCAACGTCGCAGCGAACGCCGTGCCCCGAGCTACTTTAGGAATATTTATTTAAAGGTTTGAGAGTTAGCCACTTCGGTATCGAGCTTGGTACGGACCATCACGGCGGTAAAGCTCTTCCTCCATAACGCTACTGCATACCCAGAAATCTGGTTAAGCTAGAATAATCCCTAACCAATTAATCTACACGTCTGGAGGTATCACCGAGTATAAATTGAATTGTCATTGCTCTCATTCCCCTTTTCTTTTTTTTTTTCAAGACAACAAGGGGGGGGGGTTCCATTCACATCAAAGGAGTACTCATCTTATGATTCGCATAATGTTGCTATTTGATAAACAAATTCACTAACTTAAAAGATGATGGTGTACTATAAACTTTATAAAAAGAACCAAAATTATCCACAAAGAGATTATTACCAAGACTAATTACGAGATTTATGACACAACTATAACCTTTAAGCAATGTACCAAAATTAATCGAAAATACATCAAAACTTGCATATACAAATTATCACACCACATTATCCTCATTAGCGGTCACAAAAATATCACATGCAATTATGGAACACAAAGAATGATAACAAAACTTGACTATACAAGAAAAAGGACATAGCTAACTACTTTTTTTTTCATTTTCATTTTCATTCATTTTTTTCCATTTTTTTTCCTTTAAAACTAAATTAAAACTAACCTAGAAACAAAAACACAAAGTATATACATTTCCCACCCCCAAACTTAATATGCACATTGTCCCTAATGTGAATAAAAAAAAAACAAATACAAATAAAAATAAAAATAAAAAGGACGAAATACTTACAACCTCAATCGGCCGAAAGACCCGCACGACGGCCAATGTTCTTCACCCGTGTGCCCAACTTCTCACAAAAACACAACAATGCCGGATCAAATATCTCAACCTAGGCTTATCCCTATACTTCCCCATACTCTGCATTCTCCTGTACAACCGTATCCCCTCAAACCCCCCTTCCACAGTCTCAAAAAAATCTCTGACAGACCACCAATATTCGAATTAAAAGTCGCAGCATTCGGATCAACATCCATAACCCCAAACAACGCAAAGCATTACCAACATCCTTACAATGAGCATAGATCGAAATCATAGCATTCCACGCAACTACATTTCTGTTGGAAATTTCATCGAACGACTAGTGTCTTTGAAGAAAAAATGCCGCATTTACCATACATATCCATAAGAGCGCAGGCGACAAATGGGTTTGAGAGAAAGGAAGAATTGGTGATGTGGGTTGAATCTGTGGAATGAGGTTTTGGCTGGAACGGCGGATTGGGGAGATGAGAGTTTGCAGCTGGTTGGGGTTTTGGTTGCTGCTGGTAACAGGGAGATGGGGAAGGCGCTGGAAATGGGAAGAAGGCTTGGCCGGAATTGTTTAAGGTTTTACCCAAAATTGATGGATTGGGCGTCGGCCGGATCGGAGAGAGAAGAGGGAGCAGCTGGTTACCGGAGAAAGAAATTTTTTGGTTGACTGGAGAAGGTTAGGCGATGGAAAGGGTGGAAGGGATTTTGATTTTGGCCGGTTTTGGGTTTGGGTTTTCGCAGGTAATGGTTATGGAGGTTGTCAGCTAGTTTAGGGAAGGAGATGGCGATTTGGAGCTGGAAGACGGGGGTTGGAATGGTCGGAGAGGGTGTTGGATTGGGGAGAAAAGAGTGACCGGTGAAAAAGGGGGAGTTTTGGCCGGAATTTCTGAAAGGAGATGCGGCTGATAATGGTGGAAGGTGTGGGTTCGCCGGTAATGGTGGAAGGTGTGGGTTCGCCGGTAATGGTGGAAGGGAGCTGCTAATGGAGGATTTTGGGTTGTGGAAATGGGAAAGGAGGTTTGGGCTTTTAATGGCAAATGAGGGGAAGGGAGTTGGTAACGGAAAGGAGGAGAGAGGTGCTGCTGGATTTTGGGAATGGAGGAGAGGGAGCTACTGTAACGGTGAAGAAGATAAACAGTGGAGGTCGTGGGGAATTAAAGGGTTGTGGCAGTTTCAATTTTTTTTTTATTATTATTATTATTATTATTTTTTACTAACTAACCTCTTATTAATGAAAAGTTTCCATTGACCCCCTCCCCTAATTTCCTCAACAACCCCTCTATTTTGTACATTCTTGAATCATGGCCATGGATCAAATCATGGCCTCCCCATGGACAATGCTGAAAATTTACACCCCTTTGGCATCCATGGCCATGGACAAAACCATGGCCTGCCCATGGTTTTCACAGATTAACTTGCATATTTTACTACCAAAATAACTTCATGGCCATGATAATTTTCATGGGTAGGCCATGGAATGCTCAGATTCACTCCTCCTACACATCACAAACAAAAACCAAGTAAAATAGCACTGTACCACGAAAAAAATAATTTTTTTTTTTTTTATATTGAAAACATTTAAATGAAAACAATGAAATCTAAGTGATGAAAACAAAGGACAATTAACTTTAAAGGAACTACAAATTAAACTACTCACCTTGGGTTGCCTCCCAAGTAGCGCTTTTGTTTAAGGTCGTATAGCTCGACCGATGCCAAGGTTATCTTAACCTTCACCTTCCTTCCTTTTGCCCACTTCACCGTCTCGCTGGTCTTCACTTTTAGTTTTAGCCCCATAAATATTCCCTTTGATATATGACCATTTAGGACCCAAGGGAATTTTTGACTTTTAAGTTTCTTGGGCTTCTTCTCTCGGGAGTCCTTACCACTTTCTCCGTCTTCAAAGATGGGAGGGATCACCAAAATGATTGAGGAATCGTCATCGGCATTTTCCATGAGTAGAGGTTGGTGATCACTCAAACATGGCTTGTCGATCTTGGCGAGAGTGACCATATCTTCTTGAAATTCATTGCCCCGCATCTCACCATAAAGAGCAAGCTCAATTTCATCAACTTGCTCATGCCATGATTTTTCCATAATTTCTTCCGTCTCCATACAACCCGAACTATCATACAATTGCACTTCACTAGAATTTTCATAGGAGGTTTCATAGACAAAATCCTCCATTTCATTTTCCAAAAGTGGCTCTTGTTGTAGTTCGTTCTCAAGTTCTTCATCGGAGTCTTCATAGACAAGGTTCCCCAATGAGTCCCCCAATAGTTGTTCTTTGGGTTGTGCATGGGTTAAGGTCGAATTTTGATTCATCACTGCCTCTATCAATTTGTCCAATTCTTTCTCAAGTTTTTTCATTGAAGCTTCTTGGTTCCCCATTCTTTGGTCAATGGCCACCTGATTTTGTTGCGAGGCCACAATAAACTTTTGCAAAGTTTCCTCCACACTTGGCCTCACAGGTCCTTGTTGCTGCGGTTGTGGCATCGGTGATTGGTATTGTTGCTGAAAATGACCTTGCCCTTGATTTCCTCCCCATGAAAAATTGGGATGATTCCTCCAACCCGGATTGTAAGAGTTGGAAAATGGATCATTTTGCACTCTTGGTTGGAAAGAATTCATTGCGTTGGCTTTCTTAAGAAATTCTGGAAATTGACCTCGCAATGGACACCTCATAATATCATGGGTATTTAAATTACAAATTAAGCAACTTTTGCCCGAACTACTCTCTCCTTGACTTCGACCTTGTACTTGACCTTGACCCGTCATCATCCCCTCTTGTGGATAATACTCAAAAGAATATGTCCCCGAAGGGCACTCATAAGAACCATAAGAGTATAATCCACAATTTTCACACGACTCATAGATGCTATAATTATACATCCTTGAGTCCATTTGAATGTTTAGTCGTCGATCACCAAGTTAAAACAAAAATATATACAAAATAATATTCACAATAGCAAATAATTAAATCAACTTTAAAATAAACGCGTCCCCGGCAACGGCGCCAAATTTTGACGAGTGTCAAAACGTCAAAAGAAAATTTCCGACTCAAACTACCTACAATTGATTTGTATATAGGGTAAGTAGGGTCGAACCACCGAGACACGAATTTAAAGTATGAAAAATTATTGCTATGAAAAAGATTTTATAAAGTGAAGAATTTGTTGTTTTCAAAAATAATGCTTTTGCAAAATTAATTAAATTTGTTATAAAACAAGGTTTCAATAATAAGACGAAATTCCCGAAATTGGCTTCACAATTATGCTCAAGTTTCACGGTTCATCAATCAAAGTATACTTGGGGTTTTGTTCTTACAAAATTATGATTGAGACACTTAGGCGGGTGATTTGCAATCAAGTGTTCCCAATTAATCTATTCCCTTGGCCCGTTCATAGATTAATTAGAAACCCATTTAGAAATTAAGAACAACAAAACAAACCACAATTCTTATGAATCTTTTGGCGAGGATTCAACAAATTGTTACTATCAAGCAAAGACTAATTTCAATTGTAAATTTGGCGATTCACAATTGAAATTCTAAATTATTCAAGAACAATTATGCATTCAACATAAAGATTCTAAAATTCCATTTAAAAGCTACTTGATAATCCCAAGTAATACAATGATAATGATAAAAAATAAAACTCAAAACATAAATTGTTACCTCCAATTCCAAGAACAAGGAGAATTAGCTATCCATGAAAATCAAGAACACCAAGAAAAATCAGAAGAAAGAAGAAGCTATGGAAAAATATGTGGAAAAGTTCATAAAAAAAATTGAAAAAGTAGTGTATGTAAATTAGTATTAATTCCTCCTTAAAATTACCCACGACACTTCAAAAAACACAACTGCAGCCTTTAATAATTCCTAGGTTTTCATTTGCATTTGCATTTTGTAGAGAAACAGTTACCACCTTAAGCCCAAACCAAAGCCCAAACCGCCTTGCTGCCTGAAACCCTCGGCCAGTCCACCATTTGGCCCAACTGAAGAACACCAAGATGGCCGGCCCCTTGCAATTGCCTTGGCCGAGCCCCTGTGCAAACAAAGCCTGCCTTGCCTTGCCTTGGTTTTGGACCACTAAAGTATTCGTTTCGTCCCATAATTGCAACGTCCTTTTTTTTCCGCATTTTAGACATTATAAAAATTCTGTTGCACTTTCCTTGAACTTCCCTATTTTCACTTTGTCCCGAAACTTTAGATAATCATTTTTTCAACTTCCAAAATTTACACTTAGATCCCTGTACTTCCAAAGTGGCACAAAATGCTTCGAATTCGCTTAATCTTCATTTAAACCCCTGAAAACTAGAAGAACACTAAAAATACCCATTAAAATACACAAAACTCAAGGATTAAGCTAAGTATAAGTCCATAAAGTATTCAATGGATGAGTGTAAAACTCACTCATCAATTTCTTTTGGGTGTGTAGTTTGATCAATCAATGTATTCCAGAAATAGTATTGTTGGGGAAAACTTACAAATATTGATTGGGTGTGGACAGTGTATGTCCTAATAAATGGTCTAATGATTGTATGGACAAAATGTCTTGAACTTGAATGCTTGAAGAATTTCAGCACTTGTAGTTCATGAAAATTCTTTTCTCAAAGTATCTAATGCACCAACCCTCTTCAATGCTCTAAGGAAGGTATTTATAGTTATCTTCAAATGCAGTTGTTATCTTTGAAGGGGTTGAGAAGATGACTTGGACTAGCAAGCATTAAATGAAAAGATCTTCTCCATTAAATGCTAGAGATATGAATTACAAGCACACTTGAATTATCCAGTAGTTAAGAAGCTTGTTGTAAGTACTGGTAACCTGACCACTGACCATTGCTTGAAGTAGTTACTTTTCAGGCAATAATATGGTTTTTATCAGCAACTGATATACCAACTTTAGCTAAGTAGGTGAGGTCAATAAATGCTAAGTCAAACTTGATATGGGAAGCTTATTGAATAAGCTTAACTGACTTGCACCATCACTGGTTGAGTTGAGTGATGCTGGTTTAGTCCTTAACCGGCTGTAAAGATCATAACAATTGAGGTGTTGACCGGTTGAGTGAAGGGCAGCGGTAAGGGCAAATGAGGTTAACCGGTTGAGCAGGTCAACCGGTGAAGGTTCTCCTTAACCGGTTAAAACAAGTTACATATTCTTGGATAAATCAAGGTCTTCAAGTCTTCAGGTCATTAGAGAGAGAAATACAAACTAAAAAACATTGCCACTAGCACTAAGGGGATCCTAAAGGTACATAAAGAATTCTAAGTAGTCTAATTAAAATTAGGGGTACTCAATAATGAAAAACAAGGGGCTTATAGACGTAGTGACGAATTTTACTGACCCAGGATCTAGAATAGTTTCGAAAAAGAAGAGCAATCTTTTCCAACCATTTAGGATTTTGAGAAAACATGTTTTAAGTAAATTGAAACAAAAAAAAATAATAACAACAAAAAAATAAAAAGGAAACTGCATGTCGCATGAGCTTTCCCCCTTCATCCAAAAAACCCTCCCGAGTCCAAACCCTGCCTTTCGCCCACTACAGCAAAACGAGAGTAGTTGAGAGTCCCCGGGTGCCGTCTTTTCAGCATTGAAGTTACAAGGTCCGACAGCCCTTCCGGTTCAGCAGTCCTAACGGTCCATTATTCCCCAATGGCAGGGTCGACAGATAATAGCGAAGGAAATGGGACTCCGCCTCTGGGAAATCTCCAAACAATAGAGGAGGTGCTGCAAGCTTTCGAAACCCTTAAGAAACGCCAAGAAGAGCAGCAAGCTTGGATTGTAGACACCATGCGCCGTCGCAGAACTGTTGCGGTTCCCCAACCCGATGGAACCTTCATTGTGGGCGCCCCAACCCGGAACCTAACACGTGTCCCGAGCCGGAGAGTCCATCTAAGAAAGACCACCTGTAATTTTTGAAAACATTTGACTTAACTTGAAAAGAAACTAAACTTTAACCTTAACATTCAAATACTAACTTGGGGTCATCTCCACTTGGAGGAAAAAGGGATAAACCAACTTTGAAACTTAACTTTAGTTACCCATTACAAAAGTCCATAAATAAAACATTTACAAAAGTTGTTTTATTAACAAACTCCAACAAAGGAGTAATACCTAAAATACAACCCATCTAGAACATAACGTACCCAACAACCCAAAAGACAAGTACAAACTCCGCACCGTCCTCACTGGCCGGGTCCTCCTGTCTCAGTCCGATCTAAAACATTAAAGGGAGAAGGGTGAGAATAAATCTCAATAAGTTATTATGAATGCACAATATGCCAAGTAAGATGCAACACATACAAGGTGCATATAACACATTGGAAAAGCCGTAAACACATTACATTACCTTGGTTTACCTTTTCCCGTCTGACCAATAAGTCGTACAACATCGGGAGATAAAACTCCTCTCATTTGTGAACTTCTTAAGCATATTCACATCTTATAAGACCCGTTTTTCAGGGAACCATATAAGATACTAGCAACTCTGTAAGGCTTTTGGCTCAATACAGATGCTATAACCCCAATCTGTGGCCACAGACGGGGACAGTCACAGGTATAACGTAATCCGATCACATTAGGTCACACTTTCCATAATTGATCGTATTCCGTTATACCCCTAAACATCAACTGATTAACACAAGTTCAAGCACATAAAAGTTACTTGAAATGAAATCCACCAAAGGGATAAGAATACAACAACATGGTAAAGCATACTCATGT
Organism: Adenophora triphylla var. japonica; assembly: GCA_022495995.1. NCBI lineage: Eukaryota > Viridiplantae > Streptophyta > Magnoliopsida > Asterales > Campanulaceae > Adenophora > Adenophora triphylla. The sequence continues at coordinate 398,860 of JAFEMH010001168.1, read as the reverse complement.
TCAATCAATACTATAGTGCAACATTCATTTCATACACTATATATATATCAACAAATGCATATGGACTCAAGTAAGGGTACAAGGTATCATAAACCAACCCTACATAAACAATATGCAATAATATATAACCTCTATAAAGGTCCAAGTTCCATTTACCAAGTTTGATTCACTTTGGTTAAGTAACGAATCAAGGTTATCAAACATTTTCCAAACAATATTTAAAGTACTCCCACTATTCCATTTTAACCAAGTAAGACACCATTATGAAGCTAAAGTGTTCTACTTTAATCTAAGTTAAAGAGGGTTCACTTTGATTCTTGTTTGAATAGGTTTCTAAGCCTTTGAAAATGATTCAGAGACTGCAGGGTAGGGCACGACTCGTGCCCCAGGGCATGACTCGTGCCCCAGGGCATGACTCGTGCCCCAGGGCATGACTCGTGCCCCTTATAACCCCCACCAGATACACTAGTCCCTATGAGGCACGACTTAAGCCAAAATTTAAGGGACGACTCGTGCCCGACTTGTACCCCAGAGCACGAGTCGTGCCCTCTGTCCAGACTTCAGAACAGAGCTGAAACAACATTTCCAGTCCAACCAAGTTGACCCAAACCAAGTTCCTCTGTTTTTCCAAGAGTCAAAACAAGTACCAAACTTCATTTAAACATACCAAAACCCTTCTAACTCATTTTACCCCAAGTATCAAGTGTTAACATCATTTTGCAACTCTTCCTAAATCAAGAACTTAGTCAAATTTACCATGCAAACTCATTTAGCTACTAATTCAACCCATACCTTGACTTTTCATTACCATATCAACCTAAGCAATATTACCATTTCCAAGTTTCAACTCAATTCCTTTTATAATTATTCTTACTCAAGAAAAGTTATTCCAATTTACCAAAACTTCTTTATAAAACATCCATAACAACAAAAATCAAAGAATGAACAAGTTTTGAAAGGAATTCATAATAACTTACTTAAATAGTGAAAAATGGAATAATTAATTGACCGGCTCTAAACGATCCCCTCGCCGCCACGAACAAGAATCCGCAAACCGAAATGAAAACGAAGAAGAATGAAGGCTATAGAATTTTTATAAGCTTAGACTAGGGTTTGGTCTTTATCTCTATGGAAATGATAGTTGAAGAAGAAGGAGTACTGAGAGAAATTAAAATGACTTCTTCTTCAATTACTAAGGATAAGAATAAGATTTTTAATAAAGCTCCTCCATAATTCCACTCAATAGCACTAACACCTCTCACTAACATCTTTTACCACTATGCACCTTAACACAATCTAAACAGTTTATTTAAAGATCCTCATTATTATTATTTCACTAGAACATTTCCCTTTTTAATTTCCATGGATAATTATCTAAATAATTTCACTAAAGCTCCTCTAAGAACCTAAGGAATAAACCAACAACTTTAACTATCAAACTTTGCAACTAAGCACCTCAACTTAATAAAATCATTTTATTAAAAGTTTCCAAATATTATAAAATCATTACACACTTTATATGTTATTCCATTTTGACCCTAAAGTGTTAACATTAATTCATTTTCATCCTAGTTTCATACAATTCATCAAAAGCATAATATGATCATATAAACTTATCAAGTAACACAATTAGCATGAAATGAGATACTACCACCTGAACCCCACATGCTCGACGAGTACTAAAATAGTGCCTAATATTAGGGTTGTGACACTCACTCTCCCTTAAAGAAAAATCCGCCCCGAATTTTATGTAGACTTACTTGCACTCTCAAACAAAAAAGGATACTTCTCCCTCATCTCCGACTCTAACTCCCACGTAGCCTCTTCAATGGTATGGTTTCTCCATAAGACCTTCACTACTGGAATACTTTTAGTTCTCAACTCTTTCACTTGGAATTCTAATACTCTCAATGGCTCCTCAACATAGGACATATCCGCTTGGATCTCTTTGGGAGGTGAACTCAAAATGTGAGAAGGATCGTGGTAATACTTTCTTAACATCGACACATGGAATACATCATGAAGTAAGGAGAAGGATGGAGGCAACGCCAACCGGTAAGCTAGTTCCCCAATCTTCTCTATAATCTCAAATGTCCCAACGAACCTTGGAGCTAGTTTCCCCATATTCCCAAACCTTTTTATCCCGGTCCTCGGAGAAATCTTCAAGAAAACCAAGTCACCAACTTGGAAAGATAAGTCCCGTCTTCGGTTGTCAGCGTAGCTCTTCTGCCTACTCTGAGCCGTCTTCAATCGATCTCGAATTACTTTAATCTTTTCCGTCGAATCCCTAACCAAATTTGGACCCCAAAGCTTGGCTTCACCCACTTCATCCCAACACATAGGCGATCTGCACTTCCTACCATACAACGCTTCGTAAGGAGCCATCTCAATGCTAGATTGATAACTGTTGTTGTAGGCGAACTCAACCAACGGTAGATGATCTTCCCACGATAACTGAAAATCCATCACACACGCTCTAAGCATATTCTCAAGTATCTGAATAGTTCGTTTCGTCTGCCCATCTGTCTGAGGATGAAACGCCGTGCTGAAACATAACTTGGACCCCAAAACTTCATGTAACGCCCTCCAAAATCTCAAAGTGAACATCGGGTCTCTATCTGAAACAATGCTAACTGGAACCCCGTGGAGTCTAACAATTTCCTTCATATACAACTGAGCCAATCTCTCCATCGAAAACTTAGTTGACACGGGAAGAAAGTGAGCCGATTTCGTCAATCTATCTACGATAACCCATATAGCATCCATCTTATTCGCGGTTAGAGGCAAACCCGTCACAAAATCCATTGAAATCCCTTCCCATTTCCACTCCGGAATGTCTAATGGTTGAAGTAGCCATGCCGGTCTTTGATGCTCGGCCTTAACTTGTTGACAAGTTAAGCACTTAGATACGAAATCCGCTATCTCTCTCTTCATCCCATTCCACCAATATCCTCGTTTCAAGTCTTGATACATTTTCGTACTACCCGGATGAATGGCGAACTTAGACTTATGACCATCCTCTAAAACACGTCTCTTGATCTCCGGTGATGAAGGAACACAAATCCGGCCTTGGAAAGTGAGGAGTCCATCTCTATTCAACGCAAAACCCCCGACTTTACCATCTTAACTTGTCCCAATATTTTCTTCAACTCCGGATCAATTGATTGAGCTTCCATCAAATCTCCATACAAAGTTGGAACGGCTCAGACATTCGCAAAAATCAATTCATGTCTTGGATCTCGGGAACTCAAAGTTGACAAGTAGGCTTTCCGGCTCTTTGCCAAAAATAATAGAAGGTAATCACTAAATAAATGTGCAATATACAAAGTCCCGCCTCAAAGGCCCTTTTAAAGCACAAGTCAAATTGTTTGGAAAATACACACATTTTGTCTAAAAATAAATCAAAGGAGGACTACTCAGAGTCCTGCTCATCATCCGAGCACTCGAAATACTGTCCCGCAGCAGTCGGATCCATCGAGGACAGGTAATCTCCAAATTCCTCCAGGCGGGAATACGAGAAAGGCCGCCTCTGCGCATGTGTCTTCGAGGACTCTCCCTGTTCGTACCCCGAGAACGAAGAGTGACGAGCTCCAAATCCCGTCGTCTCACCAGAGAACTGGCCAAATCCCTGCATAAAGTCTGCCCCACCAGCCGTGGAGGCAGACGAGTCTCTCGGCCTAGACGGCCTCGGCTCATGCACAACCGCACTCCTCCGGGAATTACACCGCAGGAACTCCACGAGTCTCCTGGCGAAGTTGGCCCACCCGTCCAGACACCTACAAATCAGGAAAGCCGTTAAAAGACAAACAGACAGTACAAATGCAACATTTGTAGAATGCTACTATCAGGTACAGAAAATCAAAGCACTCACCATAGCATTGGGGTCCAATCTGTACCGAGGCCTCGTCTCGTCCGGAATAGGGATCACCAACCGCTTACGAGAACCATCAAGCCCCTCATATGCCAGCCTAGCTTGAGGGAGTTGGTAGTCTCGGGGATATCCAGGGCCCTCGCCCTCCCTGTGCTGCACCTGCGGGCTCCTCAGCCTCGTCCTCAAGAAGATGTCATAGTCGGCACCCTCTATGATAAACTCGGTATAGAACACGCCCTGTCTATACCGCTCCAGATCCTCCATCGGTATCAATAAAGGATGCTGCATGTGCAGAGGTGGGTCCATCGGCACCAAAGGAAGGGACCCCAGACCATACTAACGGGTCACCCTCTCCCCTAGATACATCGCATCACAGTGAAGCCCCACCAGCAGCTTTCGCCGACGTGTGACCTCTCTGGCAGCCTGAACCACAACGACATTAATCCGGTTCCACCAGGTCAGCTGGATCCACTCGGAAAACTCTCGACTCAGGGCCAGAGACACCTCCTCGTAAGTCAGCCGAGTACCCTCCCTCGACGACACCGGCTTCTTCGCCTCCTTCTGCCAAATCAACATGGCAGGAAACAAGGACTCATACGCCTCCTTGATCTCCCATCTCTGTGGGCGGAACACCTCCAAACCCCACACTTGTTAAGCACATGGAAAGTTATGTCAGCTACAGAGCAGATACATACGAGTACAAAATGAAACAAGGAAGAGAAAAAGACGGGAACTTACATCCAAAGCAAACGAAAAGCAGCATAAGGTGTTCTCCTCTCCCCACGAGAACCTATCCAAGGCGTGGTAGAGCTCAGCCAGTCCAGCCTCCCCCCATGCAAACCCCCTCACGGCGTCCAGATCAGTGTTTCCACTTGTGCAACGTAAAAATAATCGCAGCCAATTCCATGTCATGTGTAGGATAATTCTGTTCAGCCGGTGACAACTTCCGAGAAGCATAAGCAATCACTTTCCCACCTTCCATCAACACACATCCCAAAGAAAGAAAAGAAGACTCTGAGGAAGATGTCTGGGATGAGCCTTCGCTTCATCGACTTTTCAGCGATGAGATCGAAATGCCGAACAGTGACAACTATGATTGGGGACAGCAATGCAAAGCCTTTTGACCCTCTCATCCTCTCAAGCCCATCAAAAATGCCGTTGAAGAACTGGGCTACCTTTTTCGGACCTACAGCCAGCAAGGAGGAAATGATTGAGAAGCTTGGTCTAACCCCTCGTCTCCTAGAGTCTAGCTTCGAAAAAGTCCAGAGTCTGTTGTATTTGAATTCGAGTCTCTCGAGTCCTCTGACGGCCTTACGCCCGAGGATTATGAGTTCATAGCCAACAATGTGTTCCCCTTTGCATTAAATGAAAAATTCAACCTTTCTGAGTATCCCCTCATTGCCACTTTAACAAATGATAAATTAGCTAACAAACTAAAAACAGTTAATAATGATTCACTTGATAAAGACGCAAACACATTAAATGAACAATACATTAAACAAATCTTTAAGCATGTTTTCAAATGAGAGGAAAACCGGGCCCAAGCTGCCGATGAGGTTTTAACCAAAGTGAATTTGGGGACTGCTGAAGAGCCTAAAGAGATGCAAATTGGAGGTTTCTTCACCGGCACCGAGCGAGAAGCATTGACTGCATTGCTCAAAGAATTTGTAGATGTGTTCGCCTGGTCCTATCGGGATATGCCCGGCTTGGATCCCGCCATAGTAGAACATCGGATTCCCCTGAATCCCAAGGCCAAGTCCGTCAAGCAGAAACTACGCCGGATCAAGCCAGAATGGTCTTTGCAAATCAAAGAAGAAATCGAGAAAATGCTTCGCGTCGGATTCATAAGGGTGATCGAATACCCAACCTAGCTCTCCAACATAGTCACGGTTACCAAGATCAATGGAAAGGTGAGCTACCGTGTAGATTTTTGGGATCTTAACAAAGCGAGTTCGAAGGACGATCTTCCACTGCCAAACATAAACATGATGGTCGACACTACAATTAATTTCGAAGTTAAGTCCTTCATGGACAATTTTCGATTATAATCAGATCAAGATGGCTGAAGAAGATCAAGAGAAGACCGCCTTCACAACCCCATGAGGAACTTACTGTTACGTAGTAATGCCTTTCGGATTGAAGAACGCTGGGGCTACCTACCGACGGGCAGCGACATCACTTTTTCACGATATGATCCACAAGGAAATCAAGGTGTGCATCGACAACATGATCATTCACTCAAAAGGATTAGACAGACAACATCTCACCGACTTGAGAAAATTCTTCGATCGTCTTCGGAAGCAAACTCCGTCGATATTTCGCCTAAAGAATATCGAGTCTTCTCTCCCCCCTACACTCTTAAAAAATAAAAATAAAAATAAAAAATCATACAGTCAAACCTCGTAGGTTCTAGTACTTTTCTCATTCAATCAAGTCCTCCTCGGACATTGTAGTCAGGTCTTTAATTTTCCATACATGAGTTTTCTTTCTTTTCTTGCTAGACATGAGACATTATTTTGCACCCCACATTACATTTAATGAAATGGTTTTGTTATATATGATCACTTGCATTGCTCAACAAGTAATTCTCCAAATGATTAATGCTTTGATTAATTGGCGTGAGAAAGTCAATCGATAGCTCCCTATACACCTTACCATACCCCACACAAAGGCCTCCATCAAGCCATACACTTTCCAAAATCACATCCCTACCATCACCTTGACCAAGTCAACAACGACAGCGGCATCATGGAACAACAAGTATTGCTCATCATTAAATGATTGCTCTCATGTGAACAATAAGTTAGGGGATTTTCCTTCCCCCTCATGTGCATCAAGCAAGTTCAAGCAGGGGCTTCAAAAAAAAAAAAAGGAGCCAAGGACCCAGCACTGCTAGTCAGAAGCTCAACGGAGGAAGGCAAATGCAAAAGCATATCATAAGTCCTTAAGCTATATTCAAATTCTTTCTCTTCCCGTGAGAGCAACGGTCAAGAAGCAATGGAATCACTGAAGTAGCCGTCAAATACGACTTGTCAAGGAATCACCTTAAGGCCCGTGCCTCATTATTCAAGCCTTTTTGCCAAAGGTCGCACAAATATTTATGCCCTTGCCCCAAAGCCAAACACGGTTCGGCCCCGAACTACGGCGACCTGAGCTCCTTGTCTTAAGGGGAACGTAGGCAACCAGAAATGGTCCGGTCATAAACACATGCAAATCCACAAACCCGGTCTCACCAATGACCTCTCCTATACACAAAACTTCTCTCACTCCTGATCCAACTCGATCCTTGATGCCGGTTGACTTTCTCCTCATGATTAATCAAGCATATCAAGTTTAGTTGTTGAATAACCCGAACATCAACAAAGGGTTTTAAGCAAACATGTGATCATTGTGAACAAATCAAGTTTTCAGATGTCTCGATGAGTCTTCTTTTTCTACAAAATAGGAAAAATAGAGCTAAACACCGATGTTCTATCAGCAAGGGCTTCCATACACTTTTACAAGCTTTTCGGTGCCATACTCTCTCAAAAGAGTCAAACCCAAAAGCATGTTTTTTGTGCCTACATCAAATAAGGCATTCAAATAATAAGGGACCAGTTCCCACCTTTTCAAAAAATAATATATACGCCCTTGCGAGTGTACAATGCAAGTCATTTCTTTCACAATTTTGGTTGACTTATTGATTAAAAAAATATATAAAGGTATTGAAGAACATACCCAGATAGATTGAAAACCCTATAAGGGCAGTCTAGGCAAAATCAGGGTTGCACCATTCTCCCCCTTCTTTGTCTCCCCTTCTCTCACAAAAAGAAGGTCAAACTACGGAGACCTGAGCCCCTCAGTCCGTCCGAGGGGAACGTAGGCAGCCTTCATTGGTTCGGTCTAAAAAACAAACAAAACTCCAAGAGTTGATGCCATCAAGGCTCAGACAAGAAGCAAGCAAGAGATTTTGCGTCTCGATAAAGCCTTAAAGCAAATCACAAATCATTACAGTTAAAACACTTCTTGATGAGTTCAAGCACGGTCTACTCTCGACTCACAACATGCTAAGATAACATAAAATATCTAGTAATTAATGTGTCTGCAATGACAATGAATGGATACTCAGAGCTCAGAAAGTCATTCCATGCCACTCGCTCTTGTCCCTTCAGCGGTCTTTCCTTTCTTCCCTCATCCCCGATGAGTCTTCTTTCATTCAACTTAAACTATCTCTATCTCCCTCCTTCCAAGATCAAGAGTCCTCCCTGTCGGGACAAGCAATCCAATTGCTCTCAAAGCTTCATTCATCCGTGCCTCGGCTCGAATCTCCTCCTTATGAGTCTGTAAAAGGGGACCCCTCTCCGCCAATCTGTCAACTATACTCTCGTAGTCAAACAAAGCATTCCTGGTGATATCCTGAGGGCTAGCCCAAGCTTCTGCACTCCTAAGGTTGTAACCAGGACAACAACCTGCCCCAGAATGGCCTCACACCTGCTCTCCAGAGTCATTTGAGCTTGTTCAAGGTGCCGCTCATACCAATCCAAATACTCAGTGGTCAGAACAACACTCTTTTCTGCACCTGAGAAGTACCCAAGGAGGAAAAGTGGAGTACTTCCATATCCCCAAGAAAAGAAGGAAAGTGGATGGATCTGCCATAAGAGAAAGGAGTTACCTCCATAGTAGCTATGTCATTCCATCCCAACAAAGGCTCCTGCCTCATCCTAAACTGCTTGGAAACAAAGACAGAATGTAGAAAGAAGACTGAGATAGCCTAGGAACCCTGACAACATCGAAACATTCCTGAAGAGCCCTCATAGTTTCTAACTCCCAATGAGGAATCCACCAACGAATGTGATGCATGCCGAGCCTGGCCATCCACCTTTCCCATTCAGATTGATCCATCTCCAAGACCAAAGGCCGCTGAGCAAATGTCCATGGACTAAAAGATGTCGGAAGCACAAGCATAGCTTGAAGTCTCTCTCGCAACCATAAAGCAAGCAAAGCGGGGCTTCCTCCGCGCATGAATCGTTCCCCCATCGCCAGATAGTCTATACCATGGAAGGTTTTCCCCCAGAACCAAAGGAATGATATCCTCGCTCGCTCGGCAGTGGCCTACCACATCCAACAAAGCGTTGTGGCATATCCCGAGGTAGCTAACCAAGAAAATAGTGGCTATCACGCATAAAGCAAACATGCCCATGAGACGTCACTCCCGTCGTTGCTCATGAACCTGCCCAAGCTGCCTCAACCCCCATAAATACAAATATTTTGTTGCTCTCCTCACTAACATACACAGAAAAGAAAAAAAAGAGTCCTACTCTGAGTCATCGGCAGCACCACCTGATAATGACTCCCACATCTCGGCGCCTCCGCCAGCCACCTCATCATCCTCAGTGAACTCAGCACCTTCCTCAACCGGATACTCCGAGAAGTCTACAGAAGTAAGAATGAAGAAGGAAAAAGAAGACGAGCCATCCCTCCTCTCCTTGGCCAGCACCTGCGATGTCCTCGACTCTCCTCCTCGCAAAGGCCCCGTACTCCTCACCATCTAGGACAAAATCCTCGGCATCCACCCCGACCCGATATATCTCAAAGTCCAGGTAGCCCATCTCGGAAGGGCCCAACATATGAATCGGCAGATCCCTCGGAGCACGAGGTGCAACACCATTGCCATGCTGCCAGAAGACTCTCTCTCCCAAATAAATCACATCATAAGTCGGGACCCGCACAGCGCATCCTATCCCAAAAATCCATTTCAAACAAATCTTCCCTACTGAAATTACCCGGATTCGGCTCGCGCGCGGGCCCCGACATCTTGCATTGTCGGGAGGTGTCGCTGCGTTTATTTGTAGAGTCGCCACGCCGTTTTAATTTAGCCCAAAACATTGAGAAAAGGCTTAGTTTAAAAACTGTTGTTGTGTGATGAGATTTTTGAGTTCAGAGGTCAGGTTACGCCTCGGGAAGAGAATAGCAGAGCTCACCCGAGTCGCCTTGTAAAAATGAGTCTTTCGATACCCCTTTTTCTTTAAAAGTTGTGTGTGTGTGTGTATGTGCTTTTAAAAATGCATGTTGTATATGATGTCTACATTGTATGTTATGTAAAGAAATAATTTGAAATAGTAATGGAAGGAAGCCTTACCAATGTTGGTTCGTGTCTGTCTTTCACTTGGGAATAGTGTTTGAGTGTGAATAGTGTTCTGGGACGGATCGGGATTGCTTCAGGATGTATTGGTGTCTACGGACAGAGCTTCGGCGTGCCTCGGAAGTGTCAGGTGTGTCCTCGGGCAGAGTTTCAACGTGCATCGGGATCATCAAGATTGTTGACTGGACTCGGGCAAAGGTTCGGCATGCCTCAGGATCGTCGGTTGTGCTCGGGCAGAGTTTCGGCTTGCTTCGGGATGGACTGAGATTGTCCGGCAGGGATTCGGGATGGACCGAGGCACCTCGGGATGAACCGGAATGCCTTAGGATGGACCGGCAAGGTTTCAGGATGGATCAGGAAGGCTTTGGGATGCCTTGGGAGTGCCTCAGGGCAGGTCGGGAGCGTCTCAGGAGAGCTCGGCAGGGCTTCAGAGCATCGTGAGGGGCCTCAGAATGCCTCAGAGGGAACCGAAAGGGACCAGGATTGCCTTGAAGGGTCTTAGAGGAGAGCCTGAAGGCTGGGGGAGAGAGAGGAGAGAAGGGAGAGGTGTGAGAAATGAGAAGGGGAGCTCTCTATTTATAGGGGTGAAAAACTGGCCAAAGTTGTCGCGGGACATAGTCTATCATTACCAATTTTTTGGTTTTCCTGGATTTAAGAGAATATTGTGGACTTTAAGGGGATTTTGCAATTATGATGTCTGGGTGCAAAGTGGTCCGCACGGACCAGTCTGCAGGCTCAATATTTTGCAAAATTCCTAAAAAGTCCTTTTGCCTTGTTTTATCTCAGAAAGGTCCCACCTTGGTTTGGTTGGTTTTTTTGGGCTTTTTGAAGGCTACGGGTGTTCGGGATCACGTTTGTGTGAGTCCGCGGTGTTTCTCGTGCGCTTGAAAGGGAGCAATCCAGATTGGGGTACTTACAGAAGCCCCTCGAAGACGTCACTTATAAAGGAAGTAGGGTCGTCGATAAGATAAGGGTCCCAAATCAGGATCGCTTGCTGGGAGAGAAGGTGACCGTGTAGGTCAATTCGTGAGGACGTGGTAATGTCCTGAGGCGATCGCTCGAGTCGGCTGTGAGGACGTGGTGGTGTCCTAAGGTGACCGCTTGGGTCGGCTGGCTGGACCCTTTGATAGGATTCCTACGTATCCCGTATGGGAATCAAGCCTGATTGTAGTTCGTGTGTGGGGGGGTGTGCATTGTCATGCATGAGGACGTGTTATGTCCTTTGACTAAGACTCTGTGCGTGGACGTGTCGGTGTCCTGAGGGTGATGTAGACGTGTCGATGTCCTGGGGTGACCGTTTAGGTCGGATGGCTGGACCCTTTGACATGATTCCTACATATCCCACATGGGAATCAAGCCTGATCGTAGTTCAGAAATCGTGAGGTTATCGTGTATGCGGACGTGGTGGTGTCCTGAGGTGATGCAGATGTGTCGGTGTCCTGGGGTGACCATTTAGGTCTGATGGCTGGACCCTTTGATAGGATTCCTACATATCTCGCATGAGAATCAAGCCTGATCATAGTTCAGAAATTGTGAGGTTATCGTGTATGCGGATGTGGTGGTGTCCTAAGGTGATGCTGTTGGTGTCCTGGGGTGACCGTTTAGGTAGGATAGCTGGACCCTTTAACAGAATTCCTATGTATCCCATATGGGAATTGTTGTGGGTATTTTTCAGCATGGTGACATCCTCAGTTGCTCCTACATGTGAAGATGTTATTCCGTAGTAAGTATTGTTTAATATTTACTTATCTGAATTTTATTAATATCTTTATTATTATTTTCCAGTAAATAAGGGAGAAGAATGCGGGATATTTCCAACCATGTTCAACACATCTTCAACGACGAAGAAGACTTGGTCTCACGAACGTTGAGAAGATAAACTTGAATCCCGAGATTGTAGGAACAACCTTTACCCGTTCATACTTACTTTTATTTAAGGGGAGATGGAGACGAAAAAACATGCTCACACACTCTACGCACATATTTCTTGTAATCCTCTCCATCATCTTCCACAGTTGTAACTCAATTATTATAGTGAAACTTTTAAGGTTGGAGACCTAACTCCCGGGGTTTTTTCCGAAGAGGTTATCACCTCTAAGGTTTTCCTCGTTAACAAATCGTGGTGTCATTCTTTCTTTTCATGTCTTTGTTCCATTTAGTCGAATTCCATAGTCCCCTCCTTATTGTTTAAATCCATACACTTGTCAAAGTTAAGATTCAGCATTATTGTTTTTTCTACCAAAATAATTTGGCGCCCACCGAGGGGCCTAGTGGTTTATCGGTTATTTGGATCATTTTCTAAGTGAATTCATCATGTCTGCACCTCCCAATGTGTCCGCCGCCGGCAAGGGTCCCTCCGTCGCTCCAGCATCAGGAGGAAGAACCAGCTTGTTGCCGCCACCTCCTCAGACTGGACCTCAGCAAACTCAACCTACAAAAACTCCACAAAAGGAAGCGACAATGTAGATGCTGACATACGGACTATCCTAACCAAGTTGAATCAGAGGTTGGATCAACAAGATAGCAATTCCAAGGTGTTGGCCAATTCCATGATCAAGATGCAGAGGGATCAACAGCTCATCGCTTCGCGGCTTGAAAACGTCTCACCATTGCGCGCAAGGAACCTCAACTTCGACAACACCGAAGGATCTACGCTTCAGAATGAATTTATCCCAATGAGTAGTCCACCTCAAACTCCTCAGCTGACATCCTTGCCCGGGGACACCCCAATGACGCCACCTTCCGCAGGATTCACCCAGTTCATCCCATTCATTGACAAGACCACTGTCACAACTACCACGGACAACTCTGGTTTGCTAAATAATCTTTTCAATAATAATAATTTCAATCGTATTCCTATGGCTGACCCTTTTGCAGGAAACCCACTAGCTAAACATATGCAGGATCTCAGGGAGCTGATAATGAACGTGCCAGGCATAACTCCTCCAATCCAACCAGTGACTCAGAACTGCTACAATCAATCCCGGTTTGTCCCAGCAATTGCAAATGTTAACATCCCAAAGCATTTCAATGTTTCATCTATGAAGTTGTATGACAGTACCACAGACCCAGAGGAGCATGTTGCTCACTATCAAGAAAAGATGGACATAATCCATATTCCGCTTCAATTCCGAGAAGCTTGCTTATGCAGGGGATTTGGATCGACCTTGGCTGGACCAACTCTCAAATGGCTGATCAGGCAACCCCTAGGATCAATTGGTTCATACGCACAACTTATCAACATGTTCTATAACCAATTCTCGTGCAGTCGACAATTTGAGAAGATGACAAGTGATCTCTACAATGTGACCCAACAGCCCAATGAAACTCTGAAAGAATATGTTCACCGGTTCAATAAGGAAGTGCTTAAAATTCCCAATCTTGACATGTCAACAGCCACAGAAGCATTCAAAATGGGACTGAAGAAAGATTCACAGTATTATCAAAATTTGGTGATGACTCCTTGTAAGCGGTTGGAAGAAGTCAGGAGCAGGGCATTGAGATTCATAAGATTGGAGGAAGATGAGCTGCGAAGATCAAAGTCCTCGTCCAAGTTGTCGACATATGACCACCCTGACAAGAAGACTAAATCATCCCATCGCAGGAACAACCGTTCCAACCCTTATCCGAGAATTGATACTAGCAAAATTAATTCAATAGACGGTGAGGATGAAGATAGTGATAATGTGCCTAACATTTCTGATTATTGTTTTCCTGTTGACATTTCAGGTGTACTCTGTGCAATGGGCAACCTGGGGGATAAAGCCAGATGGCCAAAGAAGATGGATATGACCACGGGATGGCGTGACAAATCAAAATGGTGCGCTTATCATGAAGACTTTGGGCATGTTACTGAAGATTGCATCGCACTAAGAAAGGAGATCAGTTACTTGCTCTCGAAGGGACATCTTAAGGAGCTGCTGGGATCCAGAAAGAAGAAGGCTGAAAGTGCGGAAGCTCCTCATGAAGCCGAAAGACCAGTTTCTCCCCCAATATCAACAAAGGTGATCAATTTCATTAGTGGAGGTTCAGAAATATGTGGCACATCCTATTCTTCCGCAAAGCGACATGCTAAGGAGTCAAAAGAGGAGAAGCCAGAAAGACAACCTAGGATGTCGACCCCCTGCCAGGATCCAATCACCTTTGATGAGAGTGATCGAGATAACTTGCTGGAACCCCATCACGACGGCCTAGTTATTTCCATGCAGATCGCCAATTGTACAATCCGGCGCATCCTGGTTGATGGGGGTAGCTCTGTCAATCTCATTATGTTGAGTACCCTCAAGGAAATGAACATCCCAGAATCGGAAATCATCAAGAAATCCTCAGTATTGGTAGGCTTCAGTGGTGAAGTCAAAGAAATGGTGGGGGAAATAAAGCTTCCAATCTACTCAAAGGGCCTCAACACCATGGAGCGCTTCTGTGTAATCGATTGTGCAACATCCTACAATGTCATTCTTGGAAGACCGTTGATTCATGGGATGAAGGCTGTACCCTCCACTTACCATCAGTGTGTGAAGTTCCCAACACCTTGGGGTGTCGCCAAAATATACAGTGATCAGCAGGTGGCCAAGGAATGTTATAAGACTTCAATGAAGGCGTCGACATCTCCAAAACAAGCATAGCAATTACAGAGGAAAGTACGTGAAGTCCTGGAAGCTAGGGAGAACGATGTAAAAGAAGTATTGCTAGACCCTTCCAACCCAGACATCAAGGTACTTATTGGCAGCGACATCCCATCAGATATAGAAGAGAAGCTTGTGGACCTATTAAAAAGCAGAGTAAAGAGTTTTGCTTGGAGGCATGATGACATGACCGGCATCAGCAAAGATGTCATCACTCACAAACTTAACATCGATCCTAGTTTTAAACCAGTGCACCAGAAACGTAGAAAATTTGCAGAAACAAGAAACCAGATCATCAAGGAAGAAGTAGAGCACTTACTCAAAGCCAATATGATCCGAGAGGTAGATTATCCAAGATGGTTAGCAAATGTGGTTGTGGTTGAGAAGAAGAATGGGAAATGGCGAGTCTGTGTTGACTTCACCGACTTAAATAAAGCTTGTCCAAAAGATCCTTTCCCTTTGCCTCACATAGATTCGTTAGTTGATGCCACCTCCGGACATGAGCTCCTCACCTTCATGGACGCATCCTCAGGATTCCAACAAATCCAGATGGAACCATCTGACCAGGAGGACACCGCCTTCATAACGCCCACAGGTATTTATTGTTATATTGCTATGCCTTTTGGACTAAAAAATGCAGGTGGAACATATCAGAGGCTCGTGAACAAAATGTTCAAAGATCAGATTGGGGACACAATGGAAGTATATATTGAAGACATGGTAGTAAAATCCAAGAAAGCCGAAGATCACATAAGCAACCAATCTCAAGCCTTGACATCTTAGATTGTTTCAATATGAAACTTAATCCAGCTAAATGCAACTTTGGAATGAAGGCAGGGAAGTTTTTGGGTTATATGGTTACTAAAAGAGGCATTGAAGCTGCCCCAGAACAGATACATGCTATTATCAACCTGTCGTCACCTCAATCTGTCAAGGACGTCCAAAGATTGACAGGAAAGATTGCTGCACTCACCAGGTTCATTTCAAAATCCTCGGATCGATGCAAACCTTTCTATGACATCCTAAGGAAGAACAAGAAGTTCCAGTGGGAGAACCAACATGAAGAAGCCTTTCAGGAGCTCAAAACTTACCTGTCGACACCTCCATTATTGGCCAAGCCTCAGGAGGAAGAACATCTTTACATCTACCTAGCAGTATCAGAAGGCGCTGTAAGTGCAGTCTTGGTGACAGAACGAGATGGTAGTCAGCAACCCATCTACTATATAAGTAAGACACTTTTAGATGCGGAGACCAGGTATTCTCATTTACAGAAGTTAATTTTAGCTTTGATAACTGCTTCTATTAAACTAAGACACTATTTTGAAACATATACTATAATTGTACGCACTAACTATCCTATTAAGAATGTTATGAGAAAATCAGAGATGTCAGGTCGAATGGAGAAGTGGTCTGTACAATTAAGCACATACGACATTAAATATGAGCCCAAATAGCAATAAAATCTCAAGCTCTAGCTGATTTTGTGGCTGACTTTAGTCCATTCATGCAACAAGAAGTGGAATTGGAGGTTCAACAACGTCAAGATGATGACATCCTGAAGATCTGGACTCTCTACACAGATGGTGCTTCTAACATGAGAGGTACAGGTCTTGGAATTGTACTAAAATCGCCACAAGGGGACATAATACCACAATCCATCAATTGCAGTTTCAAGGCCACTAATAATGAAGCAGAATATGAGGCATTAATTGTAGGTTTAACAGCGGCCCAGGACTTAGATGTCAAGCATATCAGAGTGTTTATGGATTATTTGCTAATTGTTAACCATTACAATGGATCCTACATAGAAAAAAAATGCAAAGATGATGACATATTTGGAAATTGTAAAAATTCTGGCAGCCAAATTCAAATCATTTACTTTGGAACAGATTCCACGAGAAGAAAATTCTCAAGCAGATGCCCTGGCAAACTTAGGTTCAGCCTTCAAAAGCATTTCACAGACAAGTATCCCAATTGTGCATGTTGACATCCCAGCAATTGATCATCTTGAGCTGTTCGTTCTAGATGTCGACGTACCTTCCCCTCCAGTAGCAACTTCTTGGACAGCTCCTATTATCAAGTATCTCTTAGATGATACGATCCCAGTCGAGGAGAAAAATGCTAGAGCCTTCAGGGTAAGAGTATCTAAGTATTTACTTATTGATAACCTTTTGTTTAAAAAATCTGCTGCAGGTCACTACTTAAGATGTCTAGAAGCAAACCGAGCCCATCAGGTTCTCAAGGAACTGCATGAAGGACAGTGTGGAAATCATACCGGGGGCAGAAGTCTGCATACCAAGGCTCTGAGGATGGGCTATTTTTGGCCCACAATGAGAAGAGACGCCACAAACTATGCAAAGAAATGTGACTCCTGTCAACGACATGGGGACATCCTGCACTAGCCAGCTGAACTACTGCATCCTATCCTGTCGCCATGGCTGTTTATGGTTTGGGGAATGGACATCGTAGGAAAATTACCCAGGACACCAGGAGGAAGAGTATTTCTATTAGCTATGACAGACTATTTCTCTAAATGGGTAAAAGCTGAGGCGTATGTACAAGTTCGTGACAGAGAAGTTATCTCTTTCATCAAAAGAAATATATTCAGCCAATTTGAGATAACTTCAGAGATAATTTGTGATAATGGCTCCCAATTCGTTAGTAAGAAAACCCAAGATTTCTTGACATCTTGGGGAGTCAAGATGGTGACATCTTCACCTGTTCACCCTCAAGCCAATGGACAGGCAGAATCTAGCAACAAAATAATCATAAGCAACTTAAAAAAGAGACTAAACCAGAAGAAAGGACGATGGGCAGAAGAGTTACCAATGGTTCTATGGGCTGACAGGATGACATCTAAGAACGCTACTGGTCAAACTCCCTATTCACTTGTATTTGGAACAGAATCAGTTATTCCAGCAGAAGTACTTGTACCTATGGCCAGATATAGTTTGTTGACATCTGAACATAATAAAGACATCTTGACATATGACTTGGATACCGTAGACGAACTAAGGGACATGGCCAAAGTTCGGATGGCAGCATATCAACAAAGGGTAGCCAGATCTTACAACAAAAATGTAAGGGTTAGAAGGTTTCAAGTAGGAGACTTAGTCCTACGAAAGGCATTCCAAAATACGAAGGAGCTCAATGCAGGCAAGCTCGCCCCAAAGTGGGAAGGACCATACCTAATAGATGCACAGGCCGGGAAAGGAGCATATCGCCTGTTAACCTTGGATGGCCAAATGATACCACGAAGTTGGAACGCCATTTACCTTAAAAGGTATTACATCTAGACAATGCTCCCCTTAAACTCAACTCCTCCCAGGTATGGACAATCCTTTATTTATTTGTAACCATTCAATTCCCTATTTACTGTTTTCTTACTTTTTGCAAATCAAGATGTCACTAACACAACTTGTGGAGAGGCGTCAATATAGTTGACGTCCATTTTTAACATGTCTTTGTCTTGTGAGGTGTTGACATACGGAAATAGGGACATGTCAAAAGTACGCAAAGTCAGAAGGACAACGAATTCTCCTCCGTCAGAGACTGGCCATCTCTTCTCAAGTAAAGGTACACAATCCCTTCTAAGGTTTAAAGAGTTAATTACCTCTTTCTTAAGATGTTAGGTTACCACACCTTCGCCTGGAGCGCAAGTTATCTCTTTAATTGAGGTGTGGGGTGGGCCTATATGAGTAAACTCATATAGCTTACCCATTCCCACTCAGTTAAATGATTGATCTCATGTTTTATTCTTATGGTTATGACATGTACATGTCATCTTAAGTGTCTACAACTTTGACATACTATCATGTCACCTTACGAGCATAACAAATGACCATCCAAAGAAAAATTGCATCCAAAATGAAACAAGCCTTGACATGCTTGAAAATTACCAAACCATAATTAAACATAAGTTACCATAAGAATACCCTTAAAAAGTTAAAACCAACATCCAAACTGCTAAAGTTAAAACGCAAAAGTGTTGGACCAACCCAACACATAAAAGAAATTGTCTTCGGTCCTTATGGACCTATTACATAACCAAACAAAATAAAAATTGTCTTTGGGATTCCTCCCCAGTAATACCAGCAAAAAACCAGAACAAAATTATTTTACCTTTTTCAGGTGGCATCCGCCTCATGTGTTGCTTTGGGAGTAACTTCTCCAACCTCTGCTGCATCCTTTACAATCGCTTCAAGAGGGCTTGATGACACCTCACCCTCATCTGCTGGCTCACCTGTCAGCTTGGAGAAGTAGGCATATTCCTTATTGATATCCCAATTCTGAGCCTTTCCTTCCTGGAACTCCTTCATCATCTTGATCTTACACTGGGAAACGGTTTTAGCAGCAGCCAATTTGCAGGAACCTTTCACTTCTGCAATCTCCTTAAGGTGATCCTCCTCACTTTTTGCCAAATTGTTCAATAGGTCCTTTACCGTCTGCTCCTGCTCTTCCATCGTCTTGACTTGTTGCTCCAAGGTCTTCTCATGCACCTTCACCTTGTTCTCTAACATTATCTTCTCCTTCTTAACCAAAGCAATATCAGCTTTAGATTTCTTCTTCAGCATCTCCATTTCTTTCACTAAATCTTCCAAATACCCTACAGCCTGTAAAATAATAACTTGACATCAAAAGGTGTTATGAAAAACTTTTGAAACAGTCAAAACCCAGTTAGTAACATCTTACCCCAGCTGCAAAACTCATACATTTCTTCTTGAACTCTCCTACTGGCATTCCTTCAAAAGTATCTCCAACATCAATCACCTCCTCTTGAACAGCCTTTCTCTTTCTCACCCTGGAGCCAATACCTGCGCTCTCATCTAAAACAGGGATCTTCTTGGGAACTGGCGGAGGTTTCATATCAATCTTAAGAGCGGGCTCGTCAAACATGGCTTCAATGTCATCAAGATCAAAATCCGATCCTGAAATGACTGGTTTGGAGACTGCATTGACATATGAATATTGTCAGGAAGTGTAATGCATCAAATTGATAAACTATAGTGAAAAGACAACATGCTTACCTGTAGACATAATGACAAAAGTTGACGCTTTTTGATCTTCCGGAATAACCAGAGGTGATTCCAGTAGTCCCTTAGGAGATCTCTTGTCCAAGGAAAGCTTGAAAAATTCGTCAATTTTGGCCAAAGTGTCCTCGGCTGGTGGAAGTAGTTCTCCCCAGTCAATATCTGAAAAGAGGTAAGAACAATTATGATTTCAGTTTGTTTCAAGAACAGAAAGTCACAAAGTTAGGAATTCAAGTACCTCCCTTGTTCCATTTGCTTGATATCTCATTCCCTTCTCCAATGGATGCCCTATCAACAAAGAAAAACCTATTTTTCCATCCCCTATCACTAGAAGATGTGGTGCTCATTAAGGAGTTCCTACCTGACCTTTTCTTAAAAAGATATCTTTTTGAACCGAAAGGTTGGAGGTCGAACGAATAGGCTATCTCATGAAGCCCTAGGTTTAACCCATTCTCCCTGTTTACTTTGATAATAAAAGCAAAAACTCTCCAAGCCATGGGCATCAATTGAGGATAGGCAAGTTGGGTCTTTTGAAAGAACTCAGAAACCAACGATGGGAAGGGGTAACTAAACCCTAGAAGAAAAGGATACTCAAGAAAGCAAATCCATTTGGCGGAAACAAAGTCAGACCTAAGATTTACAGAGAAAGGGTGAAAAATCGCACCTTCGGGGAAGTAACATTGTTGTTTTAGTGATTCTATTTGGGTATCGCTAAACAAACAAGTCTCCTCATCCGGTTTTGCAAGGAGATTTTCACAGACAAAATCAGTGAAACTAATCTCTATGGGACCTTGTGGGGATGGGGCACTCTTAGTTTTGGATGAACTCCACCTAGTTCTACCCATGGTTGACAGACAAAAGAGAGAAATAAACAATGGATGAAAATAAGAAATGGAGAAACTTTTACCTCAAAGAGGAACAGCGCCGTAGCAAGCAGGAATGAAAAGGAAGGTTTGAGAAGCTTATTAAGCCTTCCAAGTGGTTATTTAAATTAAAAAAGAACTCTATTTCCAAAAAAACACTTTTTCCTAAGCATTACTCCCCAACCGTCCATTATCTCCACGTTTCACAATACCCGTCCCATCATGCAAGCTGGCAGTTGAGCATTTATTGGGAGAAAAACATTTGCCTCTTCAATTGCCAAGATAGCCAAATGTTTTTGGGGATAAATTGTTGTGGGTATTTTTCAGCATGGTGACATCCTCAATTGCTCCTGCATGTGAAGATGTTATTTCACAGTAAGTATTGTTTAATATTTACTTATCTGAATTTAATTAATATCTTTATTATTATTTTCCAGTAAATAAGGGAGAAGAATGCGGGATATTTCCAACCATGTTCAACACATCTTCAACGACGAAGAAGAAGACTTGGTCTCACGAACGTTGAGAAGATAAACTTGAATCCCGACATTGTAGGAACAACCTTTACCCGTTCATACTTACTTTTATTTAAGGGGAGATGGAGACGAAAAAATATGCTCACACACTCTACGCACATATTTCTTGTAATCCTCTCCATCATCTTCCACAGTTGTAACTCAATTATTATAGAAACTTTTAAGGTTGGAGACCTAACTCCCAGGGTTTTTTCCGAAGAGGTTATCACCTCTAAGGTTTTCCTCGTTAACAAATCGTGGTGTCATTCTTTCTTTTCATGTCTTTGTTCCATTTAGTCGAATTCCATAGTCCCCTCCTTATTGTTTAAATCCATACACTTGTCAAAGTTAAGATTCAGCATTATTGTTTTTTCTACCAAAACAGGAATCAAGCCTGATCGTAGTTCAGAAATCGTGAGTGCATTGTCATGTATGAGGACGTGTGATGTCCTCTGACTAAGACTCTCTGCGTGGACGTGTCGGTGTCCTAAGGTGAAGTGGACGTGTCGGTGTCCATGAGGTGAAGTGGTGAGCGAACGTGTCGGTGTTCTAAGATGAAATGGTGAGTGGACGTGTCGGTGTCCTAAGATGAAATGGTGAGCGGACGTGTCGATGTCCTAATGATAATGTTTTGGGACATTTATGCGGTCTTTCAGACTGGTTAATTTAAAGCCTCCCGGGCTATGGATAATGATTTGGGTAATTTATGCAGTCTTCCGGACTGGGTAGTTTAAAGCCTTCCGGGCTATGGATAATGATTTGGGTAATTTATGTGGTCTTTCAAACCAGGTAGTTTAAAGCCTTTCGGGCTATGGATAATGATTTGGGTAATTTATGCGGTCTTCCGAATCGGGTATTTTAAAGCCTTTCGGGCTACGGATAATGATGAGGACGTGTTATGTCCTCTAACTGAGGTTGTGTCATGCATGAGGACGTGTTATGTCCTCTGGTTTAAGTGATGTCGTGTATGAGGACGTGTTATGTCCTCTGACTGAAGTGATGTCATGCATGAGGACGTGTTATGTCCTCTGACTGAAGAGATGTCATGCATGAGGACGTGTTATGTCCTCTGACTGAAGTGATGTCATGCATGAGGACGTGTTATGTCCTCTAACTGAAGTGAAGGTTCAGGAGTATGAACCTAGTGTTTGGAACTGGTGGGAAGCATGCTTACCTCGTGTTTTGTCCACTGGGGAAAAGTTCGGGCTTACTTTGATGGCCAGTTTTTGTTTCGTGTTTTGTGTTTTGGAGGCATTTTGTGGCTTAAGATTTGTGCTTGAAGGCGTTTTGTGCCTTTTGTGTTTGTTTTGCCGTTTAGTGGGCGAGGTTCGGGCTTACGATGACGGCCGGGGTTAGTTTTACCGTTTAGTGGGCGAGGTTCGGACTTATGATGACGGTCGGTGTTAATTTTGTTGGGTTAAGGACCAAACTGCGTGAATCTTGCTGAAAATGGCCTTTGGACGGCCAAGGGCAAAGATTGTAAGGGCAAAAGGGGGATTTTGCCTGAAAATGCAAAGTGGTCCGCACGGATCCACTCGCCTTGCAAAGTGGTCCATACGGATTGGTATGGGAATTTGATTTTCCCCAAATCAAAACCAGACTTCAGCAACGAACACCAACTCCATTTTCTTCTTCTGTTCGAACGAGAGAGAGAGAGAAAGAGAGAAAATTTTTGAATTTTGTTCAAAAATTTCCTAGGGAATTCTTTTGAACTGCATGCTTCGGTAACTTGTACCTTATGCTATTTCCGTATGTATATTGTGAAAAAATTGCCGTGTAGGGACGGACCTTTTGTAAAAATTTATGTACAATGGGTGCCGTGTTTTCGTGAAGGACTTTTGTTTGAAAACATGTGCCGTGGGTGCCGTGTTTTTGTGTCTGTCTTTTGAAAAATTGTCATGTATCGTGTTTTTGTGACGGACTTTTTGAAAAATTGCCGTGTAGAGACGGTCTTTGTTTGAAAATGTGCCGTGTTTTTGTGACGTACTTTTGAAAAATTGCCGTGTAGAGACGGTCTTTGTTTGAAAATGTGACGTGTGCCGTGTTTTTGTGACGGACTTTGTGTTGTAAACGTGTACCGTGTTTTTGTGACGGACTTTTGTTTGAAAATGTGTCATGTATGCCGTGTTTTTGTGACAGACTTTTGTTTTGAATAATTTACCGTGTTGGGATGAACTTTTTGTGATTTTGTGAGATTGTCGTGTTGGGATGGACTTTGTGATTTGTGTATATATATTTTTTGTATATTTGCTTAAGTACTGCTATTTACGAACCTTTGCTGTGTTTACCTGCAGGGTGAGGTGCCTTCGTCTGGGAAGGCGAAGAAGATGAAGTCACGGGGGTCCCTTGAGGCCGTCGTGGAGTTGTGGCAGAGCCTGCCCGATATTTCTCGAGATGGGAGGCCTAGTCCTCGGAGGCTAAAGATCGCTACTAGGCTGAACGGGTTCGTGGAGAACCTTGCCGGGATAGCGGAGACGCAGAAAAACAAAGGCGTCTTCTTGGCTTTTTCTGAGTACTGGTGGGACACCACGCATACCTTCCACTTTAGCTGGAGAGAGGTGACGATGACTCCTACCGATTTTGCGGCGATCACCGGTCTTTTCTTTAAGGGGGAGTCGGTGAAGTGGCGGGACAGGATGTCTGATGGGGAGCTGGCTGAGCTGCTTGGGTTTGCGCCCTATCCCCGTAAGGGTTTGGGTATGGTGTACTACGATGTGGAGGCACAGATCACGGCCAACATCGGGGCTTATCGCCGGGGCACTGGGGTAGTGACGGCAGAGCAGCTGGCGCGCTCTTTTCTGTGGTTTGCTCTCTTCGAGACTTTGTTCTTGAATCAGGCCTCTTCCGGTCTTTTCCCTTTGCTGGAGAGCCTGGTGGATTTGGAGAGGGTTTGCGAGATTGCTTGGGGCGAGGTGGGCTTGGCCGAGCTCTATTTTTCCATGGACCGATTCAGCCGGGACGCGGTCAGTTCCCTGGGATGCTTTGATTTTGCACTAGAGGTATGAGTTTATTGCTGTTTGTAGTTTAGCATTTTGTCATTTCTCCGTCTTCTTTTTCTTTTTCTTGTTATGAGCACTATCTGCTTTTTGTTGCAGGCATGGTGCTATGAGATCTTCCGGTGCCAGTCGTGGGACTGGGAAGATGAGGCCATGTTGGGCTATCCCGCCATGCTGTGCTGGGCCCGCCCTTTGAGGAAGAGGAGGACGAGTAGGGGAAAGGTCACTGTCACATATAAGGATGTGCAGGAGTACCTGGAGAGGGATAGTCCGGAGGGGTTTGAGCTGTACCCTTGGACGCGGTATGGCGATGATGAGTTGGAGGGTGCCCCCGGGGTGACACGGCAGAGGAAATTGATGCGGGGCCTCACTTGCGATGCCATGTATCTGGGGGAGAGGGTCTTCTGGCAGCAAGGCGCAGGTGTGCCTCCTATGGCTCCGAGGAAACCGCCCCTCGGTATGATGAGTCCTCTTGATATGGATGTGATGGAGTACGGGAGGTAACGGGATGGCGTGAGCGCCGAGGAGTTCATCTTGGAGGGCGAGGATTATGCGGCCTTTGTTAGGCGGAAGCTGAGGATGCCACAGGTGTTTGCGCGGGAGAGGCAGAATGGCCCACCACATCCTCCAGATGTGGCGGTGCCTGGGTCGGACTTCACGTATGTTCGTGGGGACTCTTCGAGGAGGAGGGTGATTGTGACCGTCCCTGAGCATGGTCCTGCTGCTTATCGGGTTGACCTGGATGCTCGGGTGAGTGTGCTTACTCTTTTCCATCTTGGCATCTTTTCTGTATTTTTCTCTTTTGTTGAGTATGATTGTATCTCTTTTGCTGAGCGCTTCTCTGGTTGTTTGCTTGCGCAGGTCTCGGGGCGATCCTCTGACACGCTGACCCGTCGGTATGTGGGGTTAAGGGCTTTCACGAAGAAGCTCTTGGGGAAGTTGTCTTGCAGGTTTTCACGGAGCGCGGTGGCGTTCGAGTCAATGCCTTCGAGGAGGTCTGTGGATACTCCTTCTTTGAGGGCTGAGCCAGGGCTA
This sequence comes from Adenophora triphylla var. japonica, assembly GCA_022495995.1. Taxonomy (NCBI): domain Eukaryota; kingdom Viridiplantae; phylum Streptophyta; class Magnoliopsida; order Asterales; family Campanulaceae; genus Adenophora; species Adenophora triphylla. Next base: position 373,804 of record JAFEMH010001168.1, on the reverse strand, counting down.
TAGCCTGAGGTGCCGGTTCGGGAGCGGTAATGTTTTGATGTGGGGACATCTTCGGGGGCCCAGAGGCCGCAGACCCTTTATCAGTTCTTTCCTCCGTCGGGCGCACAGGGTGAGGGTTCGTCCTCGCATCCCTTTTTTGATCCTTTCACCGGGTTTGATCCTTCAGAGTACTTTGAGTACTCGCACAAGGAGGGGGTCCAGTATTCTGATGACGAGGATGTGACTGGTGAGTTTTTCGAGATGCCGGATTTCTCATTTGTGGAGGTTGACGATGATGAGTCGGAGTAGGGCTCTTTTGCTTTCCCTCTTTCCGTTGTTTTTTTGTTTTGTAGAGCAACATACATTTTTGTATCTGTACTAAAACACTTGTATTTGCACAGCAAAGTATTTTATTTAAGATGTAATGACGTATTTGTGATTCCTGGGATTGACCCTGGAACTGTTGCTAGCTTATTTTTATTTTGTGCATGCCGCATGAGCTGGGAATGCATTTGTGGCTAGTGTATGGTGGCCGAAAATTGCTTTGGTCAGGCATTTGAGCAGTTGGGGGTAAGGTCCCGCGAGGGCAGTAGCCATTTTGCAGTTTGCTGAAAATCTGGGGCCAAGCTGCAAAGTGGTCCGCACGGACACATCCAACATGCAAAGTGGTCCGTGCGGACGTGTCTTGCTTTTGGAGATTAAATATGAGTCACAGAAAGTCTGGTTTTCCCCCATTTCCCATTTGCAATCCCTTCGAGTCTTCTTCCCCATTTTCTCTAGAAACCTCCTTTTTTGCCATGGATTTTTCGTTTGTTCCGAGAGTTTTTTTGAGGCTTTCGAAGGAGAGGCGAGCATACTTTCTTGAGAGGCTCAAAACATGGATGAGGCACCATATGAAGCACAATAAGAGGGCTTTTGAGGTGAGATTTTGACTCTGCTCGGTTTGGTCCCTTAAGGAGCTAGTTCCTGATTGGGAATTGTTGCGGGCTACTGCGAAGTTCTGGGATGTTAGGAGGCACACTTATAGCTTCTCCTATAATGAGGTCACGCCCACCTTTGAGGATTTTCGAGCTTTGATTGGAGGACCGGAGGTGGAGGCCATCTCGCTTCCTTTGATTGGCGGTGCGGCCGTGAGCGTGAAGCTCGCATGCTTTCTTCGAACTTCATTGGAAGAAGTGCAAGGTATGACTTTTGATTCTGGTCATATTGACATTTCTGCACTGCCTGAGCGGTTTATGAGTGATGATGAGAGTGACATCTCGTGGATGTATTTGCTTTGTGCGAGATGGCGACTCTTTTCATCGTCAGTTCCCTTGGGGTATGTGACGGCGCTTTGCTGGATGTGGTAGGGCACTGCCGAGTCAAGGAGGATGTTGCTCCGTTGGTGCTGGGGAAAACCCTTCACGGCATTGATCGCCTGGCGACTGGGGATAGGTTCATGAGAGGGGGAAGCCCCATTTTGCTCACCTTGTGGTTGCGAGAGAGGCTTCAAGCCATGCCCTAGTCTTCGGTGTCTTTTAGCCCGTGGACGTTTGCTCAGCGGACTCTTGTATTGGATATGGATCAGTTTGCCTGGGAGAGATGGATGGCACAGCTTGGTACGCATCAAATTCGTTGGTGGGTCCCTCACTGGGGGATTGAGACTAGGAGGGCCTTTCAGGAAGGTTCCTATGTTGTCAGAGTTCCAGGTTTGTCTTGGTCCTCCTTCTATATTTCGTCGCTCGTTTCCCGACAGTTCGGGATGAGGCAGGAGCCTTTGCTGGGCTGGGATGACATTGCCAATGTGGAGCTAGCTTCTCTCTGCATGACAGCTTCAGATGTCTTTTTGTATTTTATGAGGGTATGGAAGTATTCCGCTTTCCCTCCTGTGGTGCTCCTTCGACGTCGGGAGAGTATTGTGTTGACCACTGAGTACCTGGATTGGTACGAGCAGCATGTCGGGCAGTCCCAAGTGGTTTTGGGAAGCAGGCGTGAAGCGATTCTGGGGCCAGATTGCCGTCTCAGCTATAGCCTTAGAAGTGCCAAAGCCTGGTCTAACCCTCAGAATGTGACGGGAGACACTTTGTTTGACTATGAGACCAGAGTTTATCGACTGACGGAGAGAGGACCCCTTTTGCAGACTCGCAGGGAGGAGATCCGGGCCGAGGCACGGACGCATGAAGCTCTGTGAGCTGCTGGATTGTTTGACTCTACGGGGAGGACCCCTAATCTCGAAATGAGAGAGACAGAGTTGGCTCGCGTGGAGCGAAAGAAGACTCGGCGGGGACGAGGGAAGAAAGGGAAGAATGTCGAAGGGACAAGCGCAGGTGGCGCGGAATGACCTCCTAAGTATCCATCCATTGCATTGCAGACACATTATTTATCAAATGTATTAAGCTGTCTTTTAGCATGTTGTGAACTTGAGAGTAGACCTTGCTTGTACTCATCAAGAAATGTTGTAACCGTTAGTGATTTGTGAATTACTTTTAAAGCTTTGTCGAGACGCAAGATCTGTTGTTTGCTTTTTGTTTGAGCCTTGGCGGCGTCCAGCTTTGGACCTTTTGTTTGTATTTTGTGGACTGAAGCAGTCTGAGCCTTGATGGCATCCATTTTTGTTTGGATTTTGTGAACGATAATAAGAGGCGTGCTCGCGATGGCATGGGTAGAGGGATCAAATCCTTTTGTGCTCCACATTTTATTTTTTTCAGGTACATGGTGTGATCATGTTGGGCATTCAAGTGCGTTTAAGTTTAAGAAGTTGATCAAGGGGAGGAAGGGGCGAATGGTCGACAATGGAGGGTCAACGACTACAAATTCATGTTCTTTTTATAAAGGCCAGGATTCGGGGGCGAATCCTTTTCAAGTGGGGGTATATGATGTAGCAAGAACCAGCACTAGGAACAAGGGCTCAGGACAGGATTCTGGAAAATTGCTCGGGTCACGACTCGTGACCACAGGCACGAATCGTGATAGAATTCAGCGCGAGTGATAAAATTGGGACGAGTCGTTTCACGAGTGGAATGGCGTGAGCACGAGTCGTGACGAGAAGCACGAGTCGTGCTGGTGACGGAAAATCAAATCGGGTGTTTCCTTTTTCTGGTTTTTGACGATTTAATTTTGGTTTTTTTGTCTTTTCCTTTTCCAAGTTGTTTTAGGGTTGTGTTTAGGGTATAAATACTCTCTTTATTTGTTTGTTTTGGGGATATTGATTTATTAAAAATTTTAATTATTGCTTTGCAATTTGGGTTTTTCCTTTGGGTCTTAATTGACTTGCAGAAAACTCTCACAAGAGATTCTTGTTGCAGTTCTTTGAATTCCTTGTGAAGATTCTCATCTTCTTCGTGTTTACCTCTTCAAACCCTAATTCAATTGTTGATTCAATTCAAATTGGGTCAAATAGTTGTTGATTCAATTATTTGCCTATCTTTTTTTATTTCCGCTGCAACTCATTTACATCAATAAGTTTCAGAGTTATAATAATTGGTTATTTGTCCCGAAATCTATTTTTACAGCAGAGGTGCATGTAGAATTATTCAAAATCGATTAAACTCGCAATAATCATAACTATTTTTCCAGGACTCGGAATTGAGTCTCATAGTCAACATTCATTAGTTTTTCATGTTCTATCCAAGGAGATAGTTACTTGGTATCATAACTTTTTGTATTAGTATCATAATTGTCTTTTAGTAACTTTAGTAATTTGAAAGATGTTGAAAATGGTCAATCTTTGATAAGCAATATCTAATTCATATGAAATCAGTTTTTATTGATTATTAGATATAACTTGACCAGTTCTATGAGTACTTTTCATCTTTAATATTTTATGAATATGAATCTTCAATCATTGTTTAGATCGTTCAGAATCGGTACAGTTGTTTTGTGTTTATAAGAGATGTTATACATTGTTTATCTTGAAGCATATTTAAAATGGATACTAACTCTTGAACCTTGTGCTCTTTCTATCTTAGACTGAGGAGAGGTTGAGAGATTTGTACCTTGTTTTGGAGTAGCTTGACATTGGGCATTTGGCCGACTCGAAAGTGTTATGGAATTGACTTTGGAATTCTTTGTTATCGTTTATTTTCACTCTCTGGGATGGGTCTTGAAGTATATGAACTGATTTGTATCAATCGATTATCGTTATCGCTTTGTTAAATTGAATTGTGATTTCATACACTATTCTGGCCTCATTGTTGCCAGGTTCCTTTACTGTGAAATTTGTGCTCACCCCTTTGTTTTCTTTTCCCTTTCCCAGGTGGAGGTTAGAAGAGAGCTCTTGATGGTTTGGAGCTAGAGATATGATCTATAGTTGGGTCGTGTCTCCCTTTTAAAGCTTGTAGTTAGCTTATTTTTATAGTTAAACTATTGTAAAGTTCTAGCGTTTGTAAACTAGTTTGTGATTGTAATATGTTTGGGTCAATCAATCGAAGGTTAGAAGCTCTGATTTACTCGTATAGAGTGTTGTAAATTATGGTTTGTTTAAATTAAATGATGGAAATTTTAGTTCAGGTTTTCGTATCGATTCGTTATTGTTTCGTTCGTCACTCCCCGAGAATTGTGAGATCGCGGGATCTGGGGTGTGACATAGCATATTTTGATGACCCACACATGTCTGACCGAAGGTGGGTTACATCCTCTGATATTGGGTGTGAATCTCAAAATGCATTCTGCAGCCAAGTTATCATAGTTATCACACACAGAGCAGTGGTGAAAGCCACTAACAAACTTAGGTTTGATAAACTTTTTATCACTCTTAGGTTCAGCATTGCTTACTAGTTTAGATGACTTTTTCATCACAAAGTTAACCCTTTTGAATTTGACGTTTTCCTTCTAGGTGCGGTCGGATTTCCTTGTGGGGCAACACCTCCGTTCGAAGATGAAGCACAATCACTTTCAGGTTGAACATTGTTTAAGGTAGGTTCATATATGACTTTATTTTTCAACTTTTGAGTATTGCTCCCTTCGTCCCACTTCAAGAGTCCTACTTTCCCTTTTGGTCCGTCCCAGACTAAGAGTCCCATTCCATAAATGGCAAATTTTAAACAGTGTTTCGGAAATTTATACCCTTATAATGTAAATATATTTACAAAAAAAAAAACCATTAATTATTCCCTTATAATGTTAACATATTTACAAAAAAAAAAACAATCAAAAATAGATTTTATCATAAATGTTTTAACTTTTACATTCTCCCTCCTCTAATCTTCTACTCACTTGCAATTCTCTATTCATTTTTTAAAAATTTTCTTAACAAGCGTGAATTACTACTCTAGGACCCTTGAAGTGGGACGAAGGGAGTACCATTTTGGTCTTTAGGGTAGATATAATGGATGTCTAGTTTATTTTTTACTCCTGCCCTTTACCGTTTGGCTACAATGCTTTTCCTTGTGAGTTTCAGAAATTTGTCTTGAAAATTGCTCATTCTTTTTACAGCAAGATGAATACTTAAAATTGTCTATAGTTTGAAATACCAAGCCTTCTTTATCGCCACTAAAATTTAGGGATTCTAGTATTTGATCCATATTGACACAGATTTGGTCCACTCATAAATCACCTTTTGAAGGTTGACATTTTGAGTAACCAAGTCATCGTTTCTAATTTTAAGTGCGACAACCTTGGTTTCCAGAGTGAGGTTTAATTAAGCAAGATAAGTCATACTTTTTATTTTATCCTTTAAAAGTTTAAATTCATACCTCAGCAAATTTTTCTCCATTTTAAGATGAGAGATTTCATCAGTTCAAAGTGTTAAAGCTTTCTTAAAATTTTTGAACTTCTGGATCATTATTTCAGCTTTCTTGAACAACTATTCTTGTTCCATAAGATATATATATCTTTAACCCTCTTTGTAGAAATAGGGGTTGAGACACTTTTTGAGGGAGTGTCATTTTTGTTGGAAAAATGGGGCGAGAAAAACAATAGTTTCCAATCTTTCGACTATGGGTGAGTTCTAAGTTTCTATAAGCATCACCACTAGCAACTATCTAGGTTTACATAGGGACAACCTCATCATCTTTTTGAAGCGATTTACTTGAACCTTATCTTCAGAATCTCTATAAGCATCCTTGGCAACAATGAAGAGATTAACCTCTTCGATTTCATCATCATTGCTTCCTTCATCAGAATCAATTTCCAAGTAGCAAGTTCCTTTGAGTTCTCTTCTTTTTCAGCAACCATTCTCTTTCGACGAGAAAATTTGAAAGCAGAAGTTTTCTTTTTCATTTACTTATACTTAGGTTGAGGACACTCAGAATCAAAGTGACTAGGATTTCTACAATTGTAGCAAACAAGGTCAGCTTTCTTCTTTGCATCATTCGTACTAAAAAAAGTGGATGGAGGTTTGGAAAACGGTTTATTATTTTTGCGAAACTTTTAAAAACGTTTACAAACATGGCAAATTCCTTATCATACATATTGATGAGAGAAGAAGTTGAAATGGTAGAATATGAGGTAGGCATAAAAGATGATTTCTCCATATGGTCAACAACATACATAAAAAGCGATTTACCTTTCCCTTCGACCTCTTCAATGTGATCTAACTTCAGTTAATGGACTTTAAGATTTGCATACTAATTACTAAAAGTTCAAGTATTCAAATCTTTAAAGTATTCGATTAAAGTGACTTTGTGTATACATTTGGAGCCCAGAGCAAAAAGGAAGTTCATGTTAATTTCTTATCAGTCAAAAGTTTAACAAGAGTAAGGTAAAAATTTACTACCTCACAAAGCGGTCGTGGGTTTTACGCAAAATTTCATTTGGTAGTCTATTGAATCTGTTGTACTTTCTTTCATTTGCGAAATTCTTGTTTTTCTTGCACAACGTATCACCTTCAAGGTAGCTTTAATGGCATCCCACATTTGCTTTGCGACTGGGCACTTTATGACCTTCTGATAGGTGGATTTCAATTAAGGTTATAGAAATGATGTTTTTGGCTTTGCCACCCAATGCAACATATCTTTTCTCTTCATCACTTCATTCAGTCTTTAGTTTCATAATCTCTGAAATGACAATGTTGATTGTTATATCAGGATTGGCCTTCATTGGAACAAATGAGCCATTGGTCACACAATCAACCACATTTCATCAATTGACTACAGATGGATCAACATGCGAGCTTTTTAGATATCTAAGTGGTATTCATCCAAAATAGGAATGTGTTAATAGTTAATTGTTTCCATAGCTTTTGAAGTTATCATGACGAATCATACCAGGCTGCTAAGCTTGAAACACAAAGGATAGTTTTATAAAGGTGCTTGCTCTGATACCACTTATTGGTCTTATAAGCACAGCAAGGGTATGAAAAACACCTAGGGGTAAATAACTGTATAAATTTTTTCAACCCTTTTCAAAATTTAACCAAGGCTTACACAACTTACCGTGCGTTCAGATATAGGACCACGGTAAGATGGTGTAAAATGCACAGCAAAAATTTTGTCTAAGTAAGAAAGAGTGCGGTAACTAGTAAGTTTGGCTGAAAGTGTGGTAAGTAGCAAGTACTAAGGCAACAATAATTAAAACACAATTCACACAAGTTTGAATATCTGTAGAGATAAAAAATAAACAAACAATAAGCAATATTAAGAACAATAAAAACAAAGTGCAGAAAGTATTAACAAGCTATTTGGAGAGATTCAATCGTAAATAATTTACGTCATCTACTAAGATGGCCAGTCTTAGATTTTCTAAGTAATGATAGTATATTAGATCTTTGAGGAGATTTTACAAGGATTACAATAAATAAAAAACTCAAATCTAACTATCTATTCTATGAATAAAATCCTAGACTAAAACTTGTGTTTACCGAGTGATACAATTGTGATTGAATCCAAGGGAGTGTGTGTGTGTGTGTGTGTGTGTGTGTTTGTGATCAGAAATCAAGAGCTCTTTATAGTTTGTATGATTTAGAGCTTGATAAGTCTTGTTGTGGTTACAAGGCTTGGCAGATCTGGGTAGGAATATCTTCTTAAAGGCTTGAAGGTAAAGTGTTTGAATATTCAAATGACTCTAGAAATTTGGGTTTGAGCTTCAACACTTTTCTTGAAGATTCAACAACAAAGTCTCCAGCTTCTTTAAGTTTAAACACCATGACTATTTATATTCATGGGTGAGCAACTAGCCGTTTGAAATCCTTAAAGGATAAACATTAATGACAATTTGTTGTTGATGTATGATTGAAGCACATTTTATTCTTGTCTTTTTGTTGCAGAAATTGGTGTAAAGGTTGTACGTCATTATACGAATGAGGATCGCCTATCACCCTTTTGAATTTCTGTTGTTTAAACTCTTCAACGGTATATTTATGTTTGAACTCTGAGTTGTGTTCAGAAGTTAACCTTGTTTAATTATACCAAATATTTGTCTTCACACCAAGAGCAGCAACTAAGTAGAGCACACTAGCTTTCAGCTATGCGGTAGGTTGTCTGACAAGTTGTGCATAGTAGCTTGTAGTTTCCGCGGTCGAGTTGTCCATCAAGTTGTCCAGTAGGTTGTCCGACAAGTTGTCCATGGTAGCTTGTAGTTTCTGCGGTCGAGTTGTTCATTAAGTTGTCCAGCAAGTTATCCAGCAACTTGTCGTGGCAAATACAATTTTGCTTGTTGTCATTAAGCCAATTTTAAAGAGAACCATCTTTTTCAAGGCCAAGTAAACTAAAATGGACTTAACTAAATTGACGTATACAACTTTTTACATAAAACCCTAAAGTCCATATAAAGATAAAATTAGGTTATAGTATCAATCAAATCAAGTAATAGGAAATGGTTTATAATGAGCTTACCCAACATGAGTATTTCATTTCAACCATAAAGTCCACTAACCAAAGAAATTAATGATTTCCTTAGTTGCTAGAAGAATGCTTTAGATCCGTAATGGAGTATTTCATTTTTTTTTCATTTCTACCAGCAACATTTCTCAAATTATTCTTTCAGATCTGTAATTGTGTTCAAATACAATGGTTCAACATCTTTCTTGTTTGAATTTTGGACTGACTTTATGAATTTTTATCCAAATGAGTCTTATACATTAAGTATAAGAGTAAAATGAGTACGATAATTAAAGTATAAGAGTCAATATTAATCAAATAAGAGACTTTTTTTTATCTATTTTTAAGCAAATGTGAAAAGATATGAAAACAAATGACTCTTATATTGCACGTATAAGAGACTGACTAGTCTTATACTTCAAGTAAAAGAGTAGATACTAATTAAATATAAGACTTTTTTTTATTATTATTATTGTAAGAAAATGTGAAAAAAGTGTGAAAAAATTACTCTTATGCTTTTTTTTCATAATAGGCGAATTGCTCTTATACGTAAGATATAAGAGATCAAAGATTTATTTGAAATTTTGAAAATCTACTTATCTTAAAACGATTTATGGAGAAGCCAATTAAAAACCAAATTGCGAACGGATGATTTCGATGATAGGAGATAATAATTGTAATGATTTCAATATTAAAATATTTAATGCTAAGAAGGGATGTTTATGAATATCAATAAATTTACCTATATACTCGATTCATATGCTCCCTCCGTCTCAAAATGTTTGTTCCATTTGACTATTTTGTTAAATTTTGACCACAAATATATGACAATTTAATTATGTTCATGAAATTTTAAAAATTCCTATTGATTCACCATTAATAATATTATCAACAACAACTTTTAGAATTTCATGAACATGATTAATCTCTCATAAATTTGTGGTTAAAATTCAATAAAAAAATTAAATGAGACAAACATTTGGGGACGGAGGTAGTATTATTGTTTATATTTTTTTTATATGTGTATAATACTTACCAGGCTCCATGACATAAATTCTGGTTTTGCCATGGGTTTATGAACTCCCTCCCTCCCTCCCTCCCAATAGAAGCTTTCCATTTTGTCATTTTGGATGTCCCGTCAAAAGCTTTCACTTTCCCTTTTTGGCAAAGAAATCTTTACTATTCCCTCCACTCATTCTCTCTCCTACATTATTTTAATACTCACAATACTATTATAATTTACTATTCCCTCCACTCATTCTCTCTCCTATTTTCAAATTACACTCACAACGTTTTTACTTTCCCCTCATTTTCTTAATTTGCATGCAACCCAAAAATTGGACAGCTACAATTAGGACGGAGGGAGTATATACAAGTGCATGGGCGCCTGGGCGGACCTGGGTAAAGAGGGATTTTTTTTTTTTTTTAAATTTAACTACTTTTCACTCTACAAATACAATTATATTCCTTTTATCCCACTAAAAATATATTTTATTTTAGATACGGAAATTAAACTTTTATTTTGCACATGGGGATTAAGTGTAACTGAATAATTATTGTGAGCATGTAGTGTGTCCCGTTGAATAAAAAAAATTAAAATATTTTTATTTTAGAAAAGTGTAATTTTTAATAAGACACACAAATAGGTAAAAAGTATAACTTTTAGTGGAAAAGTAAGAAGTATATGTCGAAGTAAAATATTTTATATTTATAATTTCTTATTTGTGGGTGTGAGTATATGTAAAAAATTTTAGTACGTGCAATTATATTATACATATATTGAGATAAACTGATTATTATTTTCAATATTAAAACAGATAATTAACTATATTTATTTCTAAATATATTATTACGTATGAAAAAACCATCAAATTTTTTTTTGAGGGGGCTGCTCCCAAACCCCATTCATCTTTACTTAGTTTTTTTCTTACTTCACTTTTTTTAATTTCTACGTCCGTCACTAATATACAAGTTTCTACTACTATTGCTTAAATTTTATTTTCTTAAATATGTGAAACTAAAAGTGAAAATGAAGGAATGGTATTTATGCATGACAATCAAAAAAGAGATGATGGGGACACACACCGTTCTGCCAGCCTTTTTTTTTTTTTTCTTGACAAAAACGCGTATTTTTTTGAAAACTAACGGTATAAATTAACGGTATAAATTAACACGCTCATCTAATACCAAAAAAAAAAAAATAAAAATTGAAACATACGATAATTAATTACAATTTAACGTACAGTATTATAATAATATAAATATTTTTTTGAACCTTTTTCGGTCCTTTTATTATTACATTGAGAGACAAAGAATAATATTGCATATGACGTACACACTTATACATATGAATTGAATACCTTTGGAAGTCACATGGGAGAGTCAACAAAAATTTGCCCCTTCCAATGCAATTTTCCCTAAAAATAAAAATAAATTAAAAATAACTGCACTAATTAATATATAAAATAATTAATATAATGTCACGGTCAGTAGTATTGTCTTCAAGAATTCTCTGAAGATCATCTAATGAATGAAAATAGTTAATAAGAACTCCAAGATGGGTAGATTTAGCAAAAATCCCATAGCCGAATTTCGCCTTCTTCGTAAAAATCCTCAACAAAAGTTGGCTCGAAAAATGACCCGTTGATCATATCGTTGTACTTTGGTGAATCAAAGTTGTACCATGGAGCAACCATTGACATAGGTTCATGATCACTATCCGTACAGAATGAGTTGGTGGGGACCAACGAAATTTCATCTTCGATAATGTGATTGGATATTGGGGAGGAGGAGGAGAGGGACGGCGAATAAGATGATGACAACGAGGACAATGGAGAGGGGAGAGAGTAAGTAGGCGGTGATGGCGCTGTACTATTGGCGACAATGGTAGTGGAGGTGGTGGTGGCATTATCAAACAAAGCATTAGCTGCGGCAGCAGCCACCCTTTGAATGGACTTGGGGGACATTGGATTGGTGGCAGCGGTGGCGATGGTGGTGGTGGGAAGTGGGAAGTTGAGGTTGGTGGCTGAGGTGCCTTTAAGGCAAATTAGGGCAGCATCATAGGCTCTAGCTGCAGCCTCAGCAGTGGAATAAGAACCTAACCAAATTCTTGTTTTTTGATTGGGTGCTCTTATTTCTGACACCCATGAACCCCAACTCCTCATTCTCACTCCTTTATACTTCTTCTTGAGGCTCATTGTCTTCGGCGATGGCTCAGATTGAATCTCCTTTTTTACCATTTTTGGATGTTGTAATAACTTTTTGTTATAATCGGACACAAAAGATAGCACAAAAAAAATATCCAAACAGGATTTAATCTAGCTTCTTTTTCTTGATGTTGTTGTTTGAGTGTGTGTTTTTGTGTGTGTTTGAATGTGATTGTTATGAAAAAGGAGGAAGAGTTTTGATATTTATAGATGGGGGTTGGGGTAAGACTTTTTTGGAGTGAAGAGATTCTTAAAAGGACCAAGTAAGCTTCTTAGTGAGTAACATAAAATTGGTTGCCAGATGTTTTCCAGTTCTTTATTGAATTAAATAAATGAATGTCTCTTTCTCGTGTGAAAGTGACTATTTTGACCCTAACTCCAATATTTAATACTTCCTTCGTCCCAAAATGATTGTTCCACTTTTTTTACATTTATTACGAAAAAACTTTGAACAATAATTTTAGGTTAATTTAATTATACAAATGAAGATCTAAAACTTGCAATTGATAGTATTATTGATGGTGTATCAATAATGAGTTTTAGATTTTCATTTGTATAGTTAAATAAACTTAAAATTATTATTCAAAGTTCCTTTATAATAAAAGCAATAAAAGTGGGACAATCATTTTGGGACGAAGGGAGTATGTACTTGTGATTTGGTTACGGGCAAGAGTTGTAAATTAATTAATTACTAATCCCTCAGTCCGATCTAATGGTTTTTGTTTGAACTGATACCGAAATTAAAAAAAAATGAAATGTTGTGAATATAAAAAGTAAAGTATGAAATAAAAAGTGAGTATGAAGTTTTTGTTGTGCTAATAGCTAGTGGATCCCATTATCCATTTTAATTAATAAAATAACTAAAAATCTTAATTTATAATAGAATAGTTTTTACTTTGACAAATTTAACAACATAGAATAGTAAAATGGACAAAAAAGTCAAATATCAATGAACATGTAATTTGAGGTTAAGATTTTCAAAGGCAACACATATTTGAGATGGGGTAATGACTTAGTTTTCCTAATTAACTGGCCATCAATTAACCATGGGTTAGCATAGCTGTCCATCTATTTACCATGGGTTAATATAACTATCCTTTTCTGAAGTTTATTGTAATTTAAACAAATATTGACCCTTCTTTTTTATGTTTTAAGTTTTTAAAAACTGTTAAATTGATCAGGCACTTGGGTCAATCCACTAAAAGATGGTGATAAGCATAAACTCAATTGCTCGTTCTAAACCAGCACCGAGCGCTTGCTCAACAACTAAGACGGAATTTAGCTCTCCCCACCAGAGGTACCAACGAGGAGCTAGTGCTCACGAACCAAGCTCGTCCCATGCTTGACTGTAGTGATGTATGTGCTCGACTGTAGCGATATGTTTGCAGCCCACGCCCCCAAAGAATTCTTCTCTACTCAACACTTATTCAGTTATTCTCAAAACAAAGGGTGAGTGACAGATCTATAATTAATACTCCTTCCGTCTCGCTAGTTACCGCACTGTTACTGTTTGCGCGAAAATTAAGAAAAAAAATAATGATATAAATGTTGTGAGTGTAAAAGTAAAATAGGAGAAAGAATGAGTGGAGGAAATAGTAAATTATAATGGTGTTGTGAGTATTAAAATAATGTAGGAGAGAGAATGAGTGAAGGGAATAGTAAAGATTCTTTGCCATTTTAGGAAGTGTGCAGTTTGTAATGGGACGCCCAAAATAGAAAGTGTGCAGTTTGTAGCGGAACAGAGGAAGTATTCAATAGTTAAATAATAGTTGTATTTATTATAGTTAAAGAATTATTATTCATTTGAAATAGTTATGTTCCACTCTAAAGTTATTATTCCAGTAAAAAAAATACTTCCTATATTTGTATTATTTGGTTGATGTAACATAATATAATTGGTGTCTGTAAATACTACTCCGTCTATTTTAAATAAATGTCAATTTTTTTTTTTAAAAAAATACTCTTAATTAAGAGAAAATTGGAAAAAATTTGAAGGAAAGGAAAAAATATAAAAATGATTATTTTCAGTGACACTATATTAAATTTTTACTCAAGTTAACTAATGGCGATAGCGTTAAGAGAATGAAAGTTATGTCACGTAAAAAAATACTCCCTCCGTCCCCAATTTAAGTGCACACTTTTTATTTTGGGCGTCTCAAATTTACGTGCATATTTTCTGAAATGAAAAGGAATCTTTACTATTCTCTCCAATCTTTACTAGCGCCTAGGCGGGGACTGGTCAGGTCGGAACCTAGGCGGGGCTTAGAACTAGGCGTTGAAGAGGGACCTAGCGCCTAGGCGGGGCCTAGGCGCCTTTAAGCGGGATCTTTTTAAACACTGCTCGTTCTCTCTCTTATTTTATTTTTACACTCACAACACTTTCAGTATAATACTCTTTTCTTAATTTACATGAAAAATCAAAGTGTGCATTTAAATTGAAAAAGGAGGGAGTAATTTCTAGTAATAGAACGTGGCATGTCAATGGAGGATAAGGTAACATGCATGGGGGCCTGCAAAGATTTGAGATGAGACCAGTCAACCAACATAAATTTTTTACTGTCTTAAAACCCTGAAAATGATTGAAATGGCTCTATATTAATTATTTTTTTGACTTACGAAACAATTCTTAGATAAGAAGAAAGCGACTTTTCCTGAAATAAGGTTATCATGAAAGAAAATAAAGATAGAAAGGAAACATGGAGATATGGAGAAAGTATTATACCTTTTAAAGTGTAAGGTTACAATTTAAAAATAATTGATACTGATGTGAATATCACATGATATTTTATATATCATATTCAAGATTTGTTAATTTTTAATTTGAAATAATATCTTTAACACGTTCTTTAACGTGTAACAAACTTTACTAAAGCTTACGATGTGTATTTAACAATCGGGTGGTGCAGACTTATTAATCAGGTGGTGCGAATTAACATCATGTGCCGTTGAATCTGCACGTGTAGTATATCTGCTCTAATATTATCTTAAAGTCTGAGGTTTCACCTTAAAATCAATTGATGATAAATGAAGTGACTCAGGGTCTTTATATATTAGAGCCGGTCTCCTGTGAGAACATGGGATCCGTCTCATGCATGAGACGGGTCGACCCATGACCCATGGGGCATGACCCGCCACGTGGCAGCCTTTTATAGGCCAATTTTTTTTTTTTTAATTTTTTTTTATATTTTTTTTTATATTATTTTTTTCAGAGCAAAAGTAATAGTTACCATCTCTTAATGTAATGATTGTATACATATAAAGTAACATTGGTCATAAGTAAACGTAATACCTGTTTTAAAAAAATAAAAGCTCGTTTTTACCCATTTTTTTCAAATGTAATACAAACTATATGTATTATTTTTGAAATGTAATAACTTATGTATATGAATGTAATAGTTTATACAAGTAAATGTACCACTTTGATAGATGAAATTGTAACATATTTCTATAGATAATGTAATACTTTTACATGAAAACATATAGATACCTATACATATGTGTTACAATTATGTACAAATACTATTATATATAAATAACACGTTTGTTACATTTTAGTTATAATAAGTATTACTTTTGCCAAACGAAGAAAATATAGGAAAAAACATTATTATTTTCTGTATATATGTATTACTTTAATGTATACAAACTATTACTTTAATGTATACAAACTATTACTTTATGTTGGCTGAAGGATTGGGCCAAGGCAAATGTGGGCTGATTCCAGCTTGGGCGGCCGCTGATTCCAGCTTGGGCGACCGCCCATATGCAAAAAGCTTGGACGGAGGCGTGGGTTGGCTTTGTTGGGCGGGTGATGGGTATGAAATCGACCCGTCTCATGGATGAGACGGGTCATGCTGTTCTCACCCAAGTTTTTGTCTATATATTATAGGCAAGGTTCGTCAATTCCTGATTTGAGTTAATATCTCTTACATGATTTTTATATATTATATGTAAGGTTCGTCAATTTTCGATATTCGATAATATCTATTAAACGCCCCCTCACGTGTAGCGTGATTTGCCAAATCTTACAACGTATACTTATTAATCGGGTGACGCATAGTAAAATCGTGGGCCGTTGTACCTACACGTGTAATAGACCTACTTGATATCATCTTAAATTTTGAGGTTACAGTTTAAAATCAATTGATAATAATAGTAGTGACCCTTAATCTTTTATAAATTATATACTCCCTCCATCCCAATAATAACTTCACTCTTTTGGGTGAATACGCAAATTAAGAAAATTGGTAAATGAAGAAAAATTTGTGAGTGTAATAGTAAAATAGGAGAGACAATGAGTGAAAGAAATAGTAAATTTGAAAAGTTTTGTGAATATAAAAGTGAAATAGGAGAGAGAATGAGTGGGTGAAATAGTAAAGATTCTTTATCATTTTAGGAAAGATGAAACTTCTAACGGAACGCCCTTTTAAAAAATTGGTAAAGCTTTTATTGAAAGGGATAGAGTATACGTAAGATTTGTAAATTCCGAATATCATCGGATAATACAATACGTATAACAATATAACAATACCAACGGCCAACTTTGACATTAACCCCCCACATGGGTATCCCATAGACATGTCCAAATGGTTCCGATTTCGGTTTTCGGTTTCGAAATCGTCGGTTCCCGGTTCTCAAATAGCCGGAACCGTATTCGAACCATATTAATCCGGTTCCCGGTTCTATCCGCCGGTTCCGGTTCCAACGGTTCCGGTTTCATCACCATCTAACCTTTTTTTTTAAATCCAAACCATTTAAGACAGTAAATACGCTAACTAATCTGTTTTTTTTTTCACTTGGGGAATATGTTTTTTGAAAGAATGGGAAGTTGACAAAATTTGGTTAGTATATTATTAAAGATAGAATAAAAATTCTAACAATTTTTTTAGAATTTAAATAAAACAACACTACACTACAAGTACAAATACTAAATAAATGCTAAATAAATGTTAAATAAATATTAAATATTACATTTAAATTACATTGAGTTTCGGTTCCCGGTTCCAGTTTTCGGTTCCGGAACCACCGGTTCCCGGTTCCGCCGGTTCCTCGGTTTTCAATATGGTGGATTCGTATTCGAACCGTTTCAATCCGGTTCCCAGTTACGCTCGGTTCCCGGTTCCGGCGGTTCCCGATTCTCGCTGATTCCCTGTTCCGGTTCTACCCGCCGGTTCCGTCGATTCCCGGTTCTATTTGAACATGTCTAGTATCCCATATTTTTATTTTAATTTCTGTCAGACACCATCTTATAAATTCATTATTAATATTAGGCTATGTACAAATGGGGAATTGAAAAGTGGGTTAAAATGGATTTCAGTCAATTGAAATGCTACAATGGCCGGATGAAATGGGCTGATTTGAAAAAATAAGTTGAAATAATTCATCTAACTAAAAAAAAAAAATTGTGTGATACGTGGCGTAGCCTGATTGGGCCGTTAGAGGAGCGTGCTCCTCACCGCCTGGGCTAGCGCGTGAGGAGGTGCTTTTGCCTTCTTTTTTTTTTTTCTGAAAGCTGCCATGTGTCAATTTGTTATTGGTCTGTGCTTTATCATTTTTTTTACCCAATTATTTAAGCTTAATTATCTCATAATAAATGATTTAAAAATAAAAAGAAAAATTCACCAAAATTCATCATTTTTTTCCCTACAAATTGATATAAGTTTCATTTGATTTGGATACAAAAAAAAAAAAAAACACTCATTTCTCAATTATCATTCTTCATTTTAGTCTTTATTTAAAAAAAATCATTATTTTTTTTCTATAAATTGATGCAATATTTTTTAATTAAGTGTGAAATATTTTTTTTAATTATAAATAATAATAATTATTATTAATTTTACTAACATAAAAATAGAGAATATAAATAAAATAAAAGTGGTGAAATATAAAATAATGAGTTGGAGAGAGTTGAAATTTAATTTAAGTTAGCTATTGTAAAAGATTAAATGAAATGGGTAGATGAAATATTAGATGAATGAGAAAAAATATAAAAAATGTTAGATAAATTGAGGGAGTGAATTAAAATCATTGTGGGTAGTCTTAGTAATAATTATTACAAATAGTGTGTTAAAAAGTCTAATAAGTGGAGGATTCCGAAAGAAGCAGCAGCTTCCAGGAATTTTCAGCTTAATGCTTTAATACTCCCTCCGTCCCACCTCAATTGGTCCACTTTTCTTTTTGGGACGTTCCACCTCAATTGATTCATTCCTTAAATGGAAAGTTTTTCTTATATTAATACCCTTATCATCTCCATATATTTACAAAAAAACCATTCATTATACCCACTTTAACTTACTATTCCTCCCACTCATTCTCTCTCCTATTAAATATTTTTAACTTTTACGTTCTCTCTCCTATTCCTTACCACACATTTAACTTTTACATTCTCTCTCCTCTAATTTCTTTCCACTTTAATAATTTTTCTTAAAAACCGTGTCCCACCTCAATGGACCAATTAAGGTGGGACGGAGTGAGTAAAATATTAATATTACTAAAGGAGTGTCAAATTTTACTGCTGAGTTAAATGAAGAGAGAGAGAGATAGAAGAGAGGGGACCCGCATGATGCAGTACGGAAACGAAACCTCCCGTGGGCAGAGCGTGCCTGGGCCACTGGCAGTTCCAGCTGGTGCTTAACTGTCTCCCAAGCTTAAAACCGCGTCATTGCCTAACCATGTTTAACATCTGCCTTTTTACTCTCCTCAATAAACAGCGAACAATAATTAACTTTCCAATTTCTTTGTAGTAACTCTCAAAAATGCTTTTTTAAATGTCCGATGACATTTTTATTAATAACTGAATTTTTTTTAATATTTTTTTGAATATTAGACTCAAAAGTTTTGAATATCAATATGAAATTTCTGAATATTAAGAAATCTTTAACATTGATATCTCTAAAGTTTGTTTGTTATAACCTTATTCAAATTTGTTTATTTAATTTATATTCAAAAATTTAATATTAATATTTAGAAACCTTTAATATTGATATTTATACGATTTGTTGGTGATGGTATTATTCAAATATACTTGTTAATTTATATTCAAAATACTTTAATATTATTATTTATAACCTTTTGAACTTGTTATCCAGAAAATTTGTTAGTTATTACCTTATTCAAATATACTTGTTAATTTATATATATAAGGATTTAATATTATATGGATGATATGTTCGAGAGTTAGAGATCTAGAATAATTAGTTTTTTCGGTTGAACCACTATCAGTTAGTTAATCTTGATCGTACATATCATTCATATTGTTGGTTTTGATGCCATCTAAATTCGTAACAACCTAGAAAATTTAACAAGGAAAAATCATTAATTTTTGTGACTAACTGAAGGGCGCGACCGCGCCCATCTAATGGGGGAGATCGCGCGGAGTTGCTGCCTAAAGGGCACGATTGCGCTCCCCGATGGGGCGTTCGCGCGTTGTCCCGGATTGGGCATGATTAGCGACAGATTTTGTGAAGGATTAGAAAACCCTGCAGGTAGGGATGGCCAAAACCGGTTTCGGGCCCGATTTCGGTTCGAAATCGCCGGTTCCGGTTTGGCAAATGGATGACCCTTAACCGGCCCGGCTGACTCACGGTTCCGGTTACTCCGGTTCCGGTTTTCTCCCCAGTTTGCTCCGGTTTCGGGCTTTTTCGGTCCGGTTTCGGTCAATAATGAATAAAGAAGCTAAAAATTATTGAAAAATAAGGAATTTCCGTCCGGTTTCGGTTCCGATTCCGATCGTGTTCACCATTTATGTGAACCTTAACCGGCCCTTATTCAAAACGATTTCGGTTACCCCGGTTTCGGTTTTCGCGGCGGTTCATGGCGATTCCGGGCTTTTCCGATCCGATTTTCCGATTCCGATTTAGCCATCCCTACCTGCAGGGTTAGAAATAGGCAATATAAATAAGCCATATTCCCTAGAAGATTTTATGATATACTCCCTCCATCCCACTTCAAAGAGCCCATGGTAATAGTTCACGATTTTAAGAAATTTTTTAAACAATGAATAAAGAATTGAAAGTGGGTAGAAGATTAGAGCAGAGAATGTAAAAGTTAAAAACATTTAATAGGAGAGAGAATGAGTGGGAGGAATAGTAAGTTAATGAATGGTTTTTTTGTAAATATGTTAACATTATAAGGGTATAATGAATGATTTTTTTGTAAATATATAAACACTATGAGGGTATAAATGTCTGAAACACTATTCACATATTTCCATTTATGGAATGAGCTATTTGAAGTGGAATGTCCCAAAAAGGAAAGTGTGATCTTTGAAATGGGACGGAGGGAGTATTTCCTAGTGTGATTGAATGTGCGCTCGCCCGAAAAAAAGAAAAGGAGTCGCCACGCCGTTTTTAAGAGGAAACATTGAAAACCTTTATTTAGAGAGAAAAATATGGGTTCGGAGGTCAGGTTACGTGTTGGGAAGAACCGAGAGTTCACCCAACACGCCTCGTCCGTAGACGAGTCTTTCAATCAAAAACATCCAAGTAAATCCAAAGTGTGTGCATACATTGATAATAAGCAAGATGTGGTAAAATACGTCTTATTGATTATGAAAAGAGGAAATACAAATTGTGAGCCCATTATTTAGGGAGGCCACATCCCTGAATACAAACAATCTTAAAACAGATTACAAAAGAAAGAGGTCTCTACAGATAGGTCACTTATGTCGCGTGACACGTCGTATCAGTGACCAAATATGTCGCGTGACACAGGATCACATGGAGACGAAGGTGTCGCGTGACACATATGGACCATCTGCAGAAGACTTACAGAATGAACACAGAATTGACAGAAAGCTATACAGATCTAATCAATTAGCTAGATTACGAACGAAATACAGAAACGAGACTAAATCAACCCAGGGAGTGTGGATATGGGTAGATCCACACCCCCTTGGGGCTCAAGCACCAAATTCAACCAAATCAATCAATATGAGCTCAATTACACAATTTATGTAAGTTAAACAGAGAGATTGCGATTGGGATTCAAGAATTCCGATAGCTAGGATCCGACATCGAATCCAAACAAAATAGAACTATAAAATTGCAAGGAATTAAATGAGAGAGAGAGAGAGAGAGGGTTAGGGAATTGTTACCCTTGTTGATTCCACGAATTCTATATCTAGTCAGATATAGAATCCTTCAATTCTTCGTTGTAGATCTCACAGCTCTGATCCAAGGGTTCCAATTGGTGTAGGTAGAGAATTGGGTTTGGATGAGAGGGATTAGTGGGTTGGAAGGTAGGAGAGGGAGAGGTTTGTGCTTGGGACGCTCGTTACACTGCTATTTTGGCAGAGTAACAGTAGGCTAGAATTCGGATCCCTTTCAATGAGGGAGGGTCTTATTTATAGGCCGCAGCTTGATCGCCTTAGTATGTCGCACGACCCTACGCGTCCACTTTTTATGCCTCAAGCTGTCGCGTGACACAAGGTGGCTCAACCGCTTTTGGCGCCAAAAACCAGTTTCTGGAACATTTCGGGAAAATATCCAAAAGGCCCAACAGGTTTTATTCCCAAGGGGTCCTTTGGCATGAATGATGTACCAAAAGGTACTTCCTTCGCGGGAAACTCATGGAACGTTTCTGGAAGTCTCTGGGATAGGCCGGAATTTACCAAAACGCCCCTTAATGCAGTTTTATTATATTAAAATGCATCGAAAAGGTTGCGAATTGGATTGGCGTACTTACAGAGCCCCTCGGCAACGTCACTTTTGGAAAAAGTGGGGTTGTCGATAAAATAAGACCCAATCTCAATGAGCGGCTGGGGTTAAGGTGAAGGGCTAGAAGGGTGAGAAGGGGAAAATTATGGCTGGACCTTTCTGAGAAAGGATTCCTACGTATCCCTTTAAGAAGGGAATCAAGCCAAATCGTAGTTCAGAACACAAGACTGGAGGGGAAAACGACAAACCGAAGAAGTGAGAACTATGGTGTCTCAAACCAATTTTGAAAATATTATGAGAACTATGGTGTCTCGAACCAATTTTGAAAATATTGTGAGATCTACGGTGTCTCGAACCATTTTTGAAAATGTTGTGAGAACTATGGTGTCTCGAACCAATTTTGAAAATGTTGTGAGATCTATGGTGTCTCGAACCAATTTTGGAAATATTGTGAGATCTATGGTGTCTCGAACCATTTTTGAAAATATTGTGAGATCTATGGTGTCTCGGACCAATTTTGAAAGTATTGTGAGATCTATGGTGTCTCGAACCACTTTTGGAAATATTGTGAGAACTATGGTGTCTCGAACCAATTTTGAAAATGTTGTGAGATCTATGGTGTCTCAAACCACTTTTGAAAATGTCGTGAGATCTATGGTGTCTCGGACCAATTTTGAAAATGTTGTGAGATCTATGGTGTCTCGAACCACTTTTGAAAATGTTGTGAGATCTATGGTGTCTCGAACCATTTTTGAAAATGTTGTGAGAACTATGGTGTCTTGGACCAATTTTTGAAAATAATGTGAGAACTATGGTGTCTCGAACCACTTTTGAAAATGTTGTGAGATCTATGGTGTCTCGGACCAATTTTGAAAATAATGTGAGAACTATGGTGTCTCGAACCAAATATTGTAAATAATGTGAGAACTATGGTGTCTCGAACCAATTTTGTGAGAACTATGGTGTCTCGAACCAATTTTGAAAAAGGATATGGTATGATGATTTGACGCTTGCAAGAAATATGTGTTCATACCTGTGCTGTGCTCATTCGCAGCTGTCGGAAGGTCTTAGACTACCATTGTTGCTTCTGCTCTGCTGGGGATAAGTGTAGCTTCCGGAGGGCTCACGCTACTTCTTTCCTGCTCTCTTGTTGTTCTTTCTTTCATGTCCTGAGCTTTGCTTGTGAAACTGGGGACTTTGCCTTTTTCTGTTTCTTTCTTTCTCAATTTGGTCTGAGGGCCAGTCTTGAGACTCAATTGATTATTGTACCTGCGAGGGTAAGACAACAACTCCCAGTGCTATGCCTAAATAAGCTTATCTTCTTAGTAAAGATTAATTTATGTCAGCTTGTTTGCACGAGTCTGTCTGTTCTGGGAAAGCAAATGCGATTATTGGGTTAAAGGTCAATTTTGCCAGGTTTATTCATGAGGTTTTGGGATTGTTTCGGATAGGTATGTATAGTAGGGGTCCTCTCCCGTGAGGTGGAAAATGATATGGCGCAGCTAGGCAAGTCGGGGACGCTCCCGAGAGTACAGATTGCAGCAGGTCCAGAGTGTATCGCGCGTCTGAGACAGCAAGCAGCAGAGGGGGCAGAGAGCCATCCCGGCTTGGTGAAGCCCCGCTGACAGTGCAAAGCAACTGAGGGAATCGGGTAAGGAGAGCCGGAGGGACACCTTAACCAAAGCCCCAGCTTGAGGATATTCCATGCAGCTTCATCGCAGGCAGAGTTATCTTGTAGCCACATAGGCAATTCATCATTTCAAACCGTAGTCAATCAGTCGCTGGACAAGACTCGGAAATGTTTACGCGCAGGGGCACATCTTTCGAATGATGGGAAATGAATCCCGAATTCTGTGTATGACACTCTCGCTTTGGGTTTGGCTCTTTTGAGAGAGTATAAGCATCACAAGGTGTGGAAAGTGTATGGAAGCCCCGCCGACCGAAACGGTGTTTAGCTCTATCTTCCTATGATGTAGCAATAGAAGACTTTTCGGGACACTTGAAAACTTGTCTTATTCGTGCTGATCACAAAGCCGCTTAAAACCCTTTATTGATGTTCGGGTTACTCAACCACCAAAGGCGATATGAGCAAATATTTTTATCAATCCCGAGGAGAAAGCCCACCGATATCGAGAATCGGAAGGATAGACGATTGTATGGGCATGGTCCTTGAAGAGACCGGATTTTCTCGAGATTTGTTTATGATTTCGACCGGACCAATTAAGGTTGCCTACGTTCCTCCATAGGAGGAGCTCAGGTCGCCGTAGTTCGGCTTATCCCGAATGAAGAGAATGAACGATGAAGTTCGGGGATGTGAGGACCTTCGAAGATTTTAAGAATTGAAAAATATGTCCTCTTAGAGTGTCGATGGGAGACACAGATGCGAAGCCCCAGTGGGACGTCCACGGCAGGTGTTTGCAGAGGAGAAATGAAATATGCTCACATACAACGTCAAATGAACGGACGGAATTTGCACAATCTTCAATTTATGGTCCTTTGAGCCGGGATGGACTTGGCTCTGCTTCAAGCAATAATCTGTTTTAGATCTCGACGATATTGGACTGAAACTGCTATCCGGTAGTAACTGCGGCTGGGCTTCGGGATTTCGATCGGTCTTCGGGTGATTTGGGATATCATGACCTCTTAAAATGAGAGGTCGGCTAGGCTTTTTGCTGACTGTACCTCTAAAAATGAGAGGTTGGCTCTTGGGTAGGTGTTTGGGATTTCTAAGGCGAGGGAATTCATGATTGCATCTTTGCTGCTTCTAAGAATGAGAGGTCGATCTTTTGGCTTTTGGTCAAGGTCGAAGGTATGGGTAATGGGAATGTCCTCTAAAATCGAGAGGACGGCTTGGGATCGGTTAGAGGTAATGGTGAGGGAACATCCAAGTTGTCTCTTTATTCACTCTGAGACTCCTCCTGAGTAACGACCGAATCCTTTGACTTTGCTTTCTGAGAGTATCACTGGGGACTAGGCTCTCTTTCTTTTCTTTTCTTTTTTTTTGTACCTTTTTTTTTTTGTATATTTTTTTTATTTTTGTCTCTCTCTTTTTTCTTTTGAGAGGAGAATTTCAGCTAGTCCCCAGGATGGATCATTGCTTTCCATCGTTTTTGAGCTTGGACCAGGTCGATCTTCTTTTGCATCGCGAGAGCCTCAAGGATAGTCCCTCTTCTTCGGGTGATGGCTAAACGGGCTTCAACTAGGCCGATCTTGAAATGAAGGGATATTGTTTAGTGAGGGTAAGGTGATGGTTTTCCTAAGGGTAAAAGGTTTCAACCGCAGTCCCTACCGGATGATCCGAACGAGATCCAGTCTTCATTTGCTCTCTTAAGTTTACTTCGCGAAAGATCCGTGCAAATCCATCGAGCAACGAGATTACGAGGATGACGGAAAGTATGCGAGCATATGGGAATCGAGGTGGGAAATTGGTAAGCCCCACTTTGGGAAGGATATCAGTCGATTTTCTCGCTCCGATCAATTTAAACATTAGCCATTTCAAAGCATTAGTCGGTGAGCAGCACAAGTGATCATTTGGAATAAGACCATTTCAATTGAGTGTAACGTAGGTGTTCTAGTGATGTCTCGAGTCTAGCAAGAATAGAAGCAAATATTTTATTATTGCAAATAAAAGACTCATAACATGGACTTGACAGACTTGCGACCACATAAAAGACACTCTAGAACCTACGACGCTGACTGATTGACTTCGTTGTGTACGGGTGAGATAACCTCTGGGCTTCTGCTGATATCACTGAAGAGGATCGGGGACAACATTGGGGCGAGCCTTCTCAACCTTTCCATCATCAACAAGTCTTTGAATAACCTTCTTCAAGGGGATGCAATCATCGGTGATGTGACCCGGATACTGGTGATATTGGCAATATTTGCTATGATCCAAGTCCGGATTGGGTTTGGTGGGGTTGTAGTTATCAAGTGGCCTGATCATTCCCTGTTGAACCAATCCCCGAAGGCCTCTTCGGTTGTCATTCCGAGATCATCAAACCGATACCGCTACGGGGTGGCCGCTTTCCGGTCCCCCGCCCGTAGATTGCCGACACCGTTGTCGATGGTCATCTCTTTTGCCTTAGGGATCGTTGAACTTGTCGCCCGTGTCGAAATCCACCATTATTGCCAACATTGGTGTTTGATGCAAGGTTAAAGAGTCTCGTTTTCGCCGCGGGCTCCCATGCCTACCATTTCCCTCAAGTCGGGATACCAACCACTTCCGATAGCTTCACGGAGAACCGGCTTCACACACGATAGAAAGATGTCCTTTTGATCCTCGCAATGGGATTGACTCAGAGAGTTCATTCAAACTTAGCGTTCCATCTCTTGTAGAACTCGGTGATTGACTCATCCTGTTTCGAATTGTACCGACCAAATCATCCCCGGTTGTGCGCCATTCAAGGTTTCCACGGTACTTTTCAAGAAAGGCCTCGCAGTCCGACTCCAAGTAGCTTGAGCTTCGACTTAAGGGTTAGAAACCATGCCAAGGCGGAGTCCTTTGAGTGTGAGATGAAAGTGCCGAGCCATAAATTCGGAGTACAACCCATTGCCCCCATAGTCATCACGTATGTGTCCACATGAGTTTTCGGGCATGCCGAGCCATCGAATTGTATTTTGGGCATTTTGAACTTGTAAGGAAGAGGCTCTACTTGCTTTGGGTCAACAACCTTAAGTCCACTTGATCCCGCCGTCAACTTGTCAATTTGTCGCCGCATTTGCTTCAACAAAGTGCGATTACCTGGAGTCATCCCGGAAGTTGAGGAAGAGTGGTAGCGATAGTAGAAGAAGGCTCAAAACCGGGCCGGTTGGAAGAGAGACGACCGAGCCGACCCGGATGCCGGAGCCGGCAAATGATTAAATTGACCGGTTGGGAAATTCCGATTCTCGCGGAAAAGCACGGCAGCTCGTAAGGAATTGACTCGATGTTGCATAGATGACGAGCCAAATTCAAAAGCTAAATCCATTGAAGGCTGAGACATGTATTCTTGAAACTGAGGCTGTCTAGTAGGAAACTGCATAGGTCCATCCTGGCTGAACTGATTCCCGGAGCTAGGATGCTGATTCGGATACTGGGCGTTATTCTGGAATTGAGGACCAAGAGACTGACCTTGCTGATACTGAGAACCTGGAAACCACAGACCTTGATTGTTTGGAAACTGGGACCCAAATTGGCTTAGAGGCATGGAAGCATTGAGAATTGGTGAGGAGGTCAAATCATGGAAGACCGGCTGTGTTCCTCCAAAACCAACTTGAGAGTTCACCGGCAGCCCCTGATTCTGAGCGTAACTGAACTGTGCACCCTGGGTCTGAGGCTGAAAAGGGAGAGAAACATTCCCAGCTCCTAGATCAGTGTCATTAACTTCAGTGATCTCTTCATAAGTTCCATCAGCGCGTCGGATCACAGCAATACATCAGCTTCTCATTGCATCTACGAACTTAGAATGTGCTGCCTCTTCCCTGGCTTGAGCGAGTAATTGAGTCTCACGCTCTCTAGCTAGAGCGGCTTCCAAATTAGCCCTCATCTCTTCCATAGACAGACTATGCATGACTTGTTGATCCGCGGCAGATGAATCCTCATATTGAGTGGTCATACTCTTCTCTGCACTAGACATCTCTGAAATTGAATCGGGTGCGAAATCTGCTGAAACTGCAGCTGCCTCAAGACGCGAACTAAACGAACAATGGGAATCGAATCGCGCACCCAACTTGCCTTATCTGGAGAGGAGAGAGCGTGTATAAAGAGGGGAGTAGAGAATTTTGAGGAGGTACGAGAGAGGGAAGAATACGAAAGGAGACGGACTCGTGCGACACTTATTAATCTTCAAGTAGAAATCGGTGTTTTAAGTCCTAGAGACGGTTGGAAAAGGATAAGCCTTTATTCATACTAACTATACCTCGGGGAACCTAATGACGCAACGTTCGAATTACACCAAATGCTTTGTTTTGAAACATATAATAGGTAATGATACCTAACCAAACCCTAACATCTTTATGGAACGAAAAGGTTCGTCCAAATTTCCAAGGAAATTTGGGCAGCATAACGGGTCTTTTCGAAGAATTTCGAAGAAAAATCCGGCATGACCTCTCGTCGGTACATGTTGGCAATGCGGCATGATCTCTCGTTTAGAACACGCCACGGGAGTGACATGTCCCCACGTGAAATCATGTTGCATTTGGCAACATGCCCACAAGGTGTGAGGTTTCGGGAGAAGGTATAAGGACCTATACTATTTTTCAAAAACAATTCATTTTGTTGTAATTAAAACATTGTGTCAAAAATCAACCGTGGGTAAGGTTTAGTGTGGTGCCACCTATAACGCACTAGGGGTTTAGGTTTGATTTCAGGCGCTCAAGCGTAGGCGAATTTCATGGCCGTCCGCGATGCCGTCAATCGCACCCGAGGGTTCTAAATCTAAGTGATGTAGTGTGCGGATGACTATGTTCTTTTATTTTGCGAAAAATGATTTTTTTTTTTAATTTTAAAGAAAGAAAAGACAACACACACCCTCACACAGGATAAACAGGGAACAACAATCAATTGAGTCACGCTTGATCCAAGGGACTGCCCTCAAACCAGTCTTCTGATGTTCTGTTCAGTGGCCACCCTTTGTCGCGTGACACGGGACAACCAGAGACAAAGGTGTCGCACGACTGGGTGGTCATCGAACCAAGCCAGCCTCTTCAATCATCAAATCAGCCCTCGTTTTATCATAGCAAGAGCAACACAAAGAGAAGACTAATGCACAAAAAGTGACCACAAGCACAAAGGGCTCACAAGTTTCATAATCAACAAGATGTATGAACCACAAATGATTATCGAATAATGCACACAAAATGGATGTATTGGATGTTTTGACTAAATAAAAGCTTGACCCACTCAACACTTGAAAAACAGGTTTTCAAATGTTTCATCCCCAGCGGAGTCGCCACTGAATGTGCGCTCGCCCGAAAAAAGAAAAGGAGTCGCCACGCCGTTTTTAAGAGGAAACATTGAAAACCTTTATTTAGAGAGAAAAACATGGGTTCGGAGGTCAGGTTACGTGTTGGGAAGAACCGAGAGTTCACCCAACACGCCTCGTCCGTAGACGAGTCTTTCAATCAAAAACATCCAAGTAAATCCAAAGTGTGTGCATACATTGATAATAAGCAAGATGTGGTAAAATACGTCTTATTGATTATGAAAAGAGGAAATACAAATTGTGAGCCCATTATTTAGGGAGGCCACATCCCTGAATACAAACAATCTTAAAACAGATTACAAAAGAAAGAGGTCTCTGCAGATAGGTCACTTATGTCGCGTGACACGTCGTATCAGTGACCAAATATGTCGCGTGACACAGGATCACATGGAGACGAAGGTGTCGCGTGACACATATGGACCATCTCGCAAGACTTACTGCAGAATGAACACTGCACTGACGTAAAGCTATACGTATCTAATCAATTAGCTAGATTACGAACGAAATACGTAAACGAGACTAAATCAACCCAGGGAGTGTGGATATGGGTAGATCCACACCCCCTTGAGGCTTAAGCACCAAATTCAACCAAATCAATCAATATGAGCTCAATTACACAATTTATGTAAGTTAAACAGAGAGATTGCGTGTGAGCACCCCAACCCGGAACCTAAAGCGTGTCCCGAGCTGGAGAGGCTCAATCTAGTCAAACCATCTTAGTTTTTAAAACATTCATTTGCCTTTAAAAGGAAACCACTCTTCAAACTTCCAAGTAAAAATCAATTGGTAATATCTCTACTTAGAGGAAATCCTACCACAACTTTAATAAACCGTAATCTGACCAATTACATTGGAAACCTTAATTAATATTTGTTTTACAAAAGAGTTTTCCATACAAATTATAAAAGAGGAATACTTAACAAATACTCCTAACAACCCACTCCTATACTTAACTTGTCAAGCCCCAAAAGCAAAAGTCCACAATGGTATCCCCGGCCTCACTGGTTCGGGTCACCTGTCTCGGAATCTAAAACAGTAAAGGGAGAGGGGTGAGAATAAATCTCAATGAGCTATTATGAATGCAGCAAGATGCCAAACAAAGTGCAACACATAGCATGGTAGCACATAACACATTATGAAAGCGGTAAACACCTTACGTTACCTCATTTTACCTTTCCCGTCTGAACAATAAGTCGTACAACGTGGGAGTAAAACTCCACTCTTTGGTGAATTGCCTCCAGCACATTCACCTCTTATAGGACTCATACCCCAGAGATCCATATAAGAAAAGATACCTATAATAGAGTATCCAAAATAATATCGCTAACTGTAAAGCTTTAGGCTTAATACAGAAGCATTCCCCCTAATCGCCAATCGCAGCAGTATGTAAAGCCTTTTGGGTCAATACAGAAGCTTGCACGCCCACTCTGTGGCCACAGAGGGGAAAGGTCACAGGTATAATGAACCTTCAATCACTTATAGAACAAATCAGTAACTGATTGAATTCCATTATACCACCTGAATGTACACATGTTCAAGCACATAATAGATACTTGAAGTAAATCCACAAAAAGGGATAATCATATAACAACATGGAAATGTATACTCATGCTCATCAATTTCATAGTGCGACAACCATTAAATACACTATGCAGGGTATCATCAATAACCATGAATGATAACAAATAAATCCACAGATGGAATAACCATGCAAACACATAATAAGCATATCCACACATTGGGATATCATAACAACTTGTCAAATAATCCATACTTAGGATATCAAGGTAACCATATCGTCAATAATTCCACAACTTGGAATAACCATGCCAAAAGGTGATACATACCCATTACCAATTAGTTCACTAGTGAAACCTATAGCTTCTACACCATTGCAACTATTCACCAAAGATAAGGAGTAAGTGAAGCCACTATATATCATAAACCATTCTTACATGGTCATTATACAACCTTAATAAAGTTCAATGTCTATTTCCCAAGTTGGAATTATTCTCCGAACCATTATTTAACTATTCCCACGATTCCACTTTGACCAATAAAGACGTCATGGCCTAGCCACGGTATTCCATTTTAACTTAGGTTAAGAAAGATTGATTTGTATCCGGGTTGGTTTAGGTTCTATTAATTTATAATGGGTGGGAGTCATGCCACGAGGTTATTAGTAAAATCGGCAAGAACAGAAACTGGGGAGGTTCAGGTGAATGGGCGACCGCCCATGGCCACTTGGGCGACCGCCCAAGTGGAATTCAAAGGAGGAAATGTTGCTGGAGGTGTGGGCGACCGCTCAAGGAGACTTGGGCGACCGCCCAAGGTAGGTTTGTAAGGTTCACATGGTCTGTCAACATGGGCGGCCGCCCAAGCCCCCATGGGCGACCGCCCAAGCGGCGATTCAACAATTATACAGATTTCAATTCCCCTTTTACCACTTTTCTTTTCCCCTTCTAAATCTTCCTTAGACCCAGGAACACCAAAGGAATTTCTAACTTTACAAGATTCATTATAAATTATGCACAACCCAAATAATGTAACCTAGATTAGTTATCATCCAAATCTTCCACTCATTTCACTACCTTATTCAAGTTTAACCCATTAATCTACTTCATCCATTTCTTATACCCTAGGTCATCTTCCATGGACATTAACCTCTCTCCTTTTCTTTTACCAAATCACTCAACTCTTTTAAAGTTCCTAAAGCATGAAACAACCATCAACATAGCAAGAACAACAAGTAAGAATTTATGAACATTCATAAGAAAGGAAATCATAACAACTCACTTTAGGATTTTAGGATGAAAAGATGATCTTCAAAGCTTGATTGATTTCTCTAGTTGTCCCAAGACCAAAATCACTCTTTGATTAGGAAATGGAGGAGGATTGCTCTTGGTAGGATTTTAGTAGAGCTTCCATGGATGCTTCCTTTTGAGAAGGAAGAAGAAGAAAGTGAATGAATGAAGGATGAGGAAGTAGAGTGAGGAGGATGAAGAGAGGGGGGGGGGGGCGGATAAGGAGGGAGTAAGAGGAGGGGTTAGGGAAGGACACTTGTCAAGCTTATGGGAGAGCAAGAATAATTTGGCCCCCCAACAAAAATCTAAAACAAAGGCTTTCACTTTAATTAAATTTGACCCTTCCCCCTAATATTAAATTCCACCCATTTTAACCTCCCTTTACTATTTATAAATTTCCATTCTTATTATTTCCCCAAGTTTCTTTATTTGATAACCAATAAATTCTCAAGAGGTTCCAAATTCACTTCTCACCCACTTTATCTTAATTTAAGAATTTTAAAGGCATAATTGAACACATAAAGCTAACATAATTATTAAAAGCATATAATATAATATTTAAAATTAGTGCCCATGGTTGGGGTCGTTACACTCACTCCCCCTTAAAGAAAATTCGTCCCGAATTTGACTGTCACTTACCCTAAGGTTCAAATAGCAAAGGTTACCTTTCACACATTCTAACTTAACATTTTCAATTAGATTTCTCAATGGCATGATTCTACTATACACTTTCACAACTCGAATACTCTAAGACTTCAATTCTCAATTAGTCTCATCAATGCTATGATTCTTTCCAAGATTCTACTTTCATTAATAATGTGATATTACAACTTAATATTCTGAGAATACCATACAATCATCATTAACCCGATTTTTTTTTTTTTTTTTTTCACGACCTCAAAGGAAGTATATTTAAATGAAAAGTATTACATCTTATGTCACCCAATACATTACGATATTACATTTAGAACTTCAATTACTCTATAAGCTGCCCCAAGTCGGTCTATAAGTCAACTCACCAACATTTTCTAAAACTTCAAATG
Source organism: Adenophora triphylla var. japonica (assembly GCA_022495995.1). NCBI lineage: Eukaryota > Viridiplantae > Streptophyta > Magnoliopsida > Asterales > Campanulaceae > Adenophora > Adenophora triphylla. The sequence goes on along the minus strand of JAFEMH010001168.1, from coordinate 341,416 downwards.
GATTAACAAACTTTGGCGCTAAATTACCTTAGGCCTAGCTTCACTAATTTCACCCCAACAAATGGGAGATCGAAATATCTTCCTGAACCACGCCTCATACAGTTTTATCTCGATGCTAGAATGATAACTGCTATTATACGCAAACTCGCTAAGGTTAATTAAGTTTCTCAAGTTGAAAGGAAATCCGTCACACAAAATAACCTATTCCTCAAGAATTTGGGTCGTCATCAAATTTCTTCCTTTCGACTAACTAAATCCTCCAACTCTTAGGATCGGTAACTAACCCCAAAAGGGAGCTTCAAAAGATGAGATTCCACTTAAATCACACCAATAATTGTAACCACTCTCGACAAAGGATAGGAAAATTTCGCTCTATCTAAGTTAACTTCCTTGAAACATTCGCTATCGCTTTCCCATTTTGCATAACACTACACCCTGATCTTCCTTTAAATATACACTTAAAATTTCACAAGATTCTCACATCCATTAGGTAAGGTAAGGATCGGGTCCAAAGCCAACCTATTTTCCATCACTTAACAATATGACCCATCCTTATTACATCCTACACCATTTATACGTCCTTTAGAGTCAACCAAAGCAACGACTTTACAATTCTCAAGAATTCCGTAAATTTCTTCGGTAGCACTTGCCAACTCAAAGATCACGGACTCAATCTTCACAAGATCCGCGGTAGTATCCAAGTTTAAGATTATAGAACCCAAAATTTGCAATCCTCTCGAGCCAACTCACACTAGCCAAACTTTGCATGCAGGGACTCCTCCCAAGAAATCATTAACCCTATTTTCAAATGATCCTTCCGGAACTTTACTTAATAAAGGGATCCTCAATTCTAATTACTCTAGAGTCATCAAAATAAGGGTTTAAAATTTTGCTTATCATACTCAGAACCAACACATGAAATATACCGACGGGAGCACATTTACCATTTACTCACAACTAGCACATAAAATTTTTGAAAAGACTTCCTATGCAAGTCTAACATATACCAATTACCCTTTACATCTTAATTCAAAAGTTTCACCTTAAATACCCACATATAACAAGAATTTCACATTAAGGTTTACCTATATCAAATGCCAATATAAGCAATTTAGGCATGGAAAAAGGAGACTCACTTATTATGATAGTCTACCATTATACAACAACTACTTAACCCTCCAGGTCAAGTATATCTAAAAATCATAATTTAATAATTATACCAATTCAACCGGCAATACATGCTCAGCCATAACCACATCACCATCGTGGTAAACCAAAGAAGGTTCGAGGTATTCTCTCATAAGAGCAGAATCCTCTAACAATAAAACAAAATTTCAAACAATGCATGACACATAGAAGCAAAACACTATGCCACACATAATGATATGAAACAGGATCTATAAAATATGACCCCTAACTTCTGAGACAGGGAATACCTCTAGTGACCTCTGAGGGATCTATCTCTCCTGAACCCGAAACACCTACTCGCCCATAGACCTTCTCTTTCGGTTCCCCTTTGCTATCTCTCTTGGTACTACCTCTTTGTCGTCCACCCTGCTGACCGCTGCTTGAAGCTCGCCCCCACGTCATCCTTGGGCAATTCCTCCTAAAGTGTCCCAATGCTCCACAATTTAAACACTTGCCTTGCTTACTCCAACACCGATCTTCGGTATGTCCAACCTTCTTGCAAAATTTACAAATCATCCCATACTGTTTGGGTATTGGCCTAGACGAAGAAGCTACCATAAGTTCCCCTCTCTTATTCCCTGAGGCTGAAGTCCTTGGTTGTCCTCTAGTGACTTTGGATCCTTGTCCTAGATACCTTGGGTTATTTCTAATCCCACCTTCCGATCTTCCACCATTTTTCTCAATGCTATCCTTGATCTCATATGCTCTATCTAAGGCTGTCTGATAATTGGTGAAGCTATCAATCATTAATTTCTTCCTATACTCACTCCTCAAACCTGTTACAAACTTCTGAACCCTTTTCACTTCATGCGATACCAAATGAGGGCAACACCTAGCTAATTCCTCAAACCGGACTGAATACTGATCTACCGTCATGTTCCCTTGTTTTAGTCCTAAGAATTCAATCTCATTCTTATCCCTTGTAACCATTGAAATGAAGTAGTCCTCGAACTGTTGAGTGAAATTATCCCAAGTCTGGGGCGTATGATCCCGCTCCCAACTTCTCTTCAAATTCTGCCACCACTGATCAGCTGGACCTTCAAGTTTGAAAACGGCATACCTAACTTTCTCTTTGTTGGGACTTTCTATAACCTCGAAAATCCTATTCATTTCTGCTAACCATTTTTCTGCCTTAAACGGATTCGGATCTCCGTTAAAGCTCGGTGGGTTCATCTTCACAAATCTTTCTAATCCATCACTTTGGCATCCCTCAGGTTGATTCGGAACCGATCCCCTAGTCTCCATATCCTGTACAAACATCCTGAATAATTTCATCATCTCTTCATTCTGAATTCCACCTATACCCATATCTCCTTCATTTTCTAGAACTTTCCGCTGGTCATCCTCGCTTCCGGCCATTAGAACGAACTCCTGCATTAAACACTCGGCGTCAATTTCCACACATTCCCCCTTAGTTTAGACATCTACCCTTGACCTCTAAACTAAGCTCTGATACCAACTGTGAGCACCCCAACCCGGAACCTAAAGCGTGTCCCGAGCTGGAGAGGCTCAATCTAGTCAAACCATCTTAGTTTTTAAAACATTCATTTGCCTTTAAAAGAAAACCACTTTTCAAACTCCCAAGTTAAAATCAATTGGTGATATCTCTACTTAGAGGAAATCCAACCACAACTTTAATAAACCGTAATCTGACCAATTACATTGGAAACCTTAATTAACATTTGTTTAACAAAAGAGTTTTCCATACAAATTATAAAAGAGGAATACTTAACAAATACTCCTAACAACCCACTCCTACTTAACTTGTCAAGCCCCAAAAGCAAAAGTCCACAATGATATCCCCGGCCTCACTGGTTCGGGTCACCTGCCTCGGAATCTAAAACAGTAAAGGGAGAGGGGTGAGAATAAATCTCAATGAGCTATTATGAATGCAGCAAGATGCCAGACAAAGTGCAACACATAGCATGGTAGCACATAACACATTATGAAAGCGGTAAACACCTTACGTTACCTCATTTTACCTTTCCCGTCTGAACAATAAGTCGTACAACGTGGGAGTAAAACTCCACTCTTTGGTGAATTGCCTCCAAAGACATTCACCTCTTATAGGACTCATACCCCAGAGATCCATATAAGAAAAGATACCTATAATAGAGTATCCAAAATAATATCGCTAACTGTAAAGCTTTAGGCTTAATACAGAAGCATTCCCCCTAATCGCCAATCGCAGCAGTATGTAAAGCCTTTTGGGTCAATACAGAAGCTTGCACGCCCACTCTGTGGCCACAGAGGGGAAAGGTCACAGGTATAATGAACCTTCAATCACTTATAGAACAAATCAGTAACTGATTGAATTCCATTATACCACCTGAATGTACACATGTTCAAGCACATAATAGATACTTGAAGTAAATCCACAAAAAGGGATAATCATATAACAACATGGAAATGTATACTCATGCTCATCAATTTCATAGTGCGACAACCATTAAATACACTATGCAGGGTATCATCAATAACCATGAATGATAACAAATAAATCCACAGATGGAATAACCATGCAAACACATAATAAGCATATCCACACATTGGGATATCATAACAACTTGTCAAATAATCCATACTTAGGATATCAAGGTAACCATATCGTCAATAATTCCACAACTTGGAATAACCATGCCAAAAGGTGATACATACCCATTACCAATTAGTTCACTAGTGAAACCTATAGCTTCTACACCATTGCAACTATTCACCAAAGATAAGGAGTAAGTGAAGCCACTATATATCATAAACCATTCTTACATGGTCATTATACAACCTTAATAAAGTTCAATGTCTATTTCCCAAGTTGGAATTATTCTCCGAACCATTATTTAACTATTCCCACGATTCCACTTTGACCAATAAAGACGTCATGGCCTAGCCACGGTATTCCATTTTAACTTAGGTTAAGAAAGATTGATTTGTATCCGGGTTGGTTTAGGTTCTATTAATTTATAATGGGTGGGAGTCATGCCACGAGGTTATTAGTAAAATCGGCAAGAACAGAAACTGGGGAGGTTCAGGTGAATGGGCGACCGCCCATGGCCACTTGGGCGACCGCCCAAGTGGAATTCAAAGGAGGAAATGTTCGGAGGTGTGGGCGACCGCTCAAGGAGACTTCGGGCGACCGCCCAAGGTAGGTTTGTAAGGTTCACATGGTCTCGTCCAACATGGGCGGCCGCCCAAGCCCCCATGGGCGACCGCCCAAGCGGCGATTCAACAATTATACAGATTTCAATTCCCCTTTTACCACTTTTCTTTTCCCCTTCTAAATCTTCCTTAGACCCAGGAACACCAAAGGAATTTCTAACTTTACAAGATTCATTATAAATTATGCACAACCCAAATAATGTAACCTAGATTAGTTATCATCCAAATCTTCCACTCATTTCACTACCTTATTCAAGTTTAACCCATTAATCTACTTCATCCATTTCTTATACCCTAGGTCATCTTCCATGGACATTAACCTCTCTCCTTTTCTTTTACCAAATCACTCAACTCTTTTAAAGTTCCTAAAGCATGAAACAACCATCAACATAGCAAGCACAACAAGTAAGAATTTATGAACATTCATAAGAAAGGAAATCATAACAACTCACTTTAGGATTTTAGGATGAAAAGATGATCTTCAAAGCTTGATTGATTCCTCTAGTTGTCCCAAGACCAAAAGCACTCTTTGATTAGGAAATGGAGGAGGATTGCTCTTGGTAGGATTTTAGTAGAGCTTCCATGGATGCTTCCTTTTGAGAAGGAAGAAGAAGAAAGTGAATGAATGAAGGAGGAGGAAGTAGAGTGAGGAGGATGAAGAGAGGGGGGGGGGCGGATAAGGAGGGAGTAAGAGGAGGGGTTAGGGAAGGACACTTGTCAAGCTTATGGGAGAGCAAGAATAATTTGGCCCCCCAACAAAAATCTAAAACAAAGGCTTTCACTTTAATTAAATTTGACCCTTCCCCCTAATATTAAATTCCACCCATTTTAACCTCCCTTTACTATTTATAAATTTCCATTCTTATTATTTCCCCAAGTTTCTTTATTTGATAACCAATAAATTCTCAAGAGGTTCCAAATTCACTTCTCACCCACTTTATCTTAATTTAAGAATTTTAAAGGCATAATTGAACACATAAAGCTAACATAATTATTAAAAGCATATAATATAATATTTAAAATTAGTGCCCATGGTTGGGGTCGTTACATTGCGATTGGGATTCAGTAATTCAGATAGCTAGGATCTGATTACTGAATCCAAACAAAATAGAACTATAAAATTGCAAGGAATTAAATGAGAGAGAGAGAGAGAGAGAGGGTTAGGGAATTGTTACCCTTGTTGATTCCACGAATTCTATATCTAGTCAGATATAGAATCCTTCAATTCTTCGTTGTAGATCTCACAGCTCTGATCCAAGGGTTCCAATTGGTGTAGGTAGAGAATTGGGTTTGGATGAGAGGGATTAGTGGGTTGGAAGGTAGGAGAGGGAGAGGTTTTGTGCTTGGGACGCTCGTTACACTGCTATTTTGGCAGAGTAACAGTAGGCTAGAATTCGGATCCCTTTCAATGAGGGGGAGGGTCTTATTTATAGGCTGCAGTTGGCTGCCTTAGTGTGTCGCACGACCCTACGCGTCCACTTTTTATGCCTCAAGCTGTCGCGTGACACAAGGTGGCTCAACCGCTTTTGGCGTCAAAAACCAGTTTCTGGAACATTCCGGGAAAATACCCAAAAGGCCCAACAGGTTTTATTCCCAAGGGGTCCTTTGGCATGAATGATGTACCAAAAGGTACTTCCTTCGCGGGAAACTCATGGAACGTTTCTGGAAGTCTCGGGATAGGCCAGGAATTTACCAAAACGCCCCTTAATGCAGTTTTATTATATTAAAATGCATCGAAAAGGTTGCGAATTGGATTGGCGTACTTACAGTGATAAAGATCAATAATTCTAGGTGTTCCAAGATTTTTCTTTTCTATCTGTTTCTCTAGATTTATAATTTGCACAGTTGTGAATTCTTGTGATCAAGAAGTTTGTGCATTACATTAGAGATTGTATTCGGTGATTGTCAGTTGATAATAATATTCTTGCCCTCTACTCGTGAACGTAGCCAAGTTGATAAATCACGTATATTGTTATATTGTGTGATTGATTTATTTTCGGTTTTCTACATAGATATGTTATAATAAACTGATATAAGAGCCGATCAGGTTGACAAAGGTTTAGGGGTTTTCCGCTGTAGAAAATGATGGGATCAGTAATTAAATTACCAGTTGACAAGTTCAATGGGAAGAATAGTTTTTCTGTTTGGAATATCAAGATGAAGGACTCGTTGAGAGATAAGGGGTTGTGGGCTCCGGTGGCTGATATAATAAAAAATCGTCAAGATTCAAAGGGCAAATCAGCAGCAGTTTCCTCGGTTGTTATCGCGGGTGCAACAATAGAGGGTTCGGGGAAGCTTAGAAGAAAGCAGCAGATATGATCGCGTTATACTAGAGGGCCCACTATAAGATCATCAGGTGTTTAGATGATGATGTTCTGGCGAAAATCGCAGATACTGATTTCGAAGGTGCTCTGTGTCTTGCGTTGGAAGATATGTATCTGACACGATCATTGACCAACAAGTTGTATCTGAAGCAGAAGGTGTATTCTCTCCGAATGACGGAAGGTACACACATTAGGGATCACATAGATCGATTTAAATCTTTATTATTGAATTGTGTAATATTGATGTTAATGTTGAAGATGAGTATGCTGCTCTTATGTTGTGTGTCTCCTTACCACTGTCATATGAGGGATTTGTGGATTCATGCATTAATGGTAAGGATACGGTTACTTTGGAATAGGTTAAGAATAATCATAACACAAGAGATCTACGCCGCAAGGCGAGCGGTATATCTATTAAATATCAGTCACCAGGATTGGTTGCAGTAGGCAATAGGGGCAAAGGTTAGAGAAACAAGGGTTTTTCTAAAAGGGGTCCAAGACCTGGAGTTATCTGCAGTTATTACAAGGAAAATGGGCATTGGAAACGTGAATGTCTCAGGTTGAATAAAAGCTAGCAGTTTGGGTATACTGGAGCTATGACAGAAGATGACGATGAGGATCATGCTCTAGTAACCGAAGAAGAGAAAGGTATGAAAGATACATGCATTATTGATTTTGGGACTTCTTATCACATGTGTTCGCATAGAGAATGGTTTGCAACTTACGAAAAGATAAAAGGGGGTGATATTTATATTACTAATGGTTCTGTATGCAAGGTAATTGGCATGGGCTCCATCAGGGAGCGAATTTTAGGTTTTAAGTTTTGTACATTGAACAAGTTTAGACATGTTCCTGAAGTAACGAAGAATCTGATATCGCTTAGTCGGCTAGACAAGATGGGATATAGTTTAAAAGGCGAAGGTCGAGCAGTAAATGTGTGCAGGGGTTCGAATGTAATTTTAAAAGGGGTCAAACGAGGGTCCTTGTACGTACTCCAAGGTTCTACGTTTTTAGGTTTAGGTGTTAAGTATCGTACAACAGAGGGTATAGTAGAGACACATGTGAAGGAAACATGTTGCATGGCTTCGTATGGGGTGGTTGACAAAAAGGTGGATTGCAAGTTACTTAAGGTGGAGTTGAACTGGGCAAGCCATGGTTAGTAGGTCAATGTACACAATTGGGAAGCGAGGAAAGAATCGAGAAAAAGGTATGTACTGTTTGGGATTCCACTGATATGGTTGTTTCATCTGATTGTGTTGGCAAGATCCAATGTCGATTGTATTTTCCCAATTGACGGCTGGGGAAATTTTGAGTGCCTACTGCAGTGGCACATTTGGGTGTCTTGGAGACACATTAGTGTGCTCGGCGCAACACAGTTTTGTTGTCCAGGGGGATACATTTGGGTGTCTGGTAGACACGTTTGTTTACTTGTTGAACATGCCTGTTCAACTGTTGTAGCAAGTGTTTTGCTGTTCGGGGTAACACATTTAGGTGTCTAGGAAGATACAAAAAAAATTGGTTGTCCGGAGGACAAATTTGGTTTTTGACATAACACATTTGAGGCAGAGGGTAGTTCTGGTTTTGTGATCAGCAGGTTAGATGTTAAGTTGGAGATTTGTTGGGTTTGATTCCATCTAACTTAGGAACAACTTAGGGGATTGGATAAGAGTAAATCAGTAATTCCTTTGACAAATCGAAGGGGGGTCCGCGCCCAACTAAGGGGGCGATTGCTAGGATTTGCTGCTTAAAGGGCGCGATCGCGTTACCCTTTGGGGCGATCGCGCGGTGTCTCAGATTGAGCCTGATCAGCGACAGATTTTGGGTAGGATTAGAAAACCCTGTAGGGTTAGAAATAGGCAGTATAAATAAGCCTTATTTCCTAGCATATTTTATGATGTAATTTCTTAGTGTGATAGAGGTCAATAATTCTAGGTGTCCCAAGGTTTTTTCTTGTCTATTTGTTTCTCTATATCTAGGGTTTGCACATTTGTAAATTCTTGTGATCAAGAAGTTCATGTATTATATTATAGATTGTATTCGGTGATTGCCAGTTGATAATAATATTCCCGTGGACGTAGCCAAGTTGGTGAACCACATATCGTTGTGTTGTGTGATTGATTTATTTTCGATCTTCTACATAGATATGTTATAACAAACTGGTATCAGAGCCGGGCAGGTTGACAAAGGTATAGGGATTTTCCGCTGCAGAAAAAGATGGGATCAGGAATTGAATCACAATTGACAAGTTCAATGGGAAGAATAGTTTTTCTCTTTGGCATATCAAGATGAAGGCCTTGTTGAGAGACAAGGGGTTGTGGGCTTCGGTGGCTTATAAAATCAGGAATCGTAAGGATTTAAAGGGTAAAGCATTAGCAGTTTTCACGGGTGTTGTCGCGGGTGCAACAACAGAGGGTTCAGGGAAGGAAGATTAGAAGGAAGCAGCAGATCTGATCGCATTAGACGTGAGGGCCCACTCTAAGATCATTAGGTGTTTAGATGATGATGTTCTGACGGATATCGCAGATACTAATTCCGAAGGTGCTCTGTGTCTTGCGTTGGAAGATATGTTTCTGACACGATTATTGTCCAACAAGCTGTATCTGATACAAAAGATGTATTCTCTCTGAATGATGGAAGGTACGCATATTAGGGATCACATAGATCTATTTACATCTTTATTACTTTAATCGTGTAATATTGATGGTAAGGTTGAAGATGAGGTTACTGATCTTATTTTGTGTGTGTCCTTACCACTGTCATATGAGGGATTTGTGGACTTAGACATTAATGGTAAGGATACGGTTACTTTGAAAGAGGTTAAGAATAATCTTAACAACAAAGATATGCGCCGCAAGGCGAACGGTATATTTATAGAATCTCAGTCAGCAGGGTTGGTTGCAGAGAAGCAATAGGGGCCAAGGTAAGAGAAATAAGGGTTCTTCTAAAAGGGGTCCAAGACCTGGAGATATCTGCAGTTACTATAAGGAAAATGGTCATAGGAAACGTGAATGTCTCAGGTTGAATAAGAGCAAGCAATTTGGGTGTACTGGAGCTATGGTAGAAGACGATGAGGAGGAACATGATATAGTAACCGAAGAAGACAAAGGTATGAAAGATACATGGATTCTTGATTTTGGGGGTTATTATCACATGTGTTCGCATAGAGAATGGTTTACAACTTACAAAGAGACGAAAGGGGTGATACTTATATTGCTAATGGTTCTGTATGCAAGGTAATTAGCGTGGGCTCCATCAGGGTGCAAATTTTTGGTTGTAAGTTTTGTACATTAAAAAAGGTTAGAAATGTTCATGAAGTAACGGAGAATCTGATATCGTTTAGTCGGCTAGACGAGATGTGATAAAGTTTCAAAGGAGAAGGTGGAGTAGTAAATGTCTGTAGGGGTTCAAATGTAATTTTGAAAGGGGTAAAATGAGGTTCCTTGTACGTACTCCAAGGCTATACGTTTTTGGGTTCGGGTATCAAGTATCGTACAAAAGAGGGTATGGTAGAGACAAATATGAAGGAATCATGTTGCATGGGTTCGTATGGGGTGGTTGACAAACAGGTGAAGCAGCAAGTTAATTAAGGTGGAGTTGAACTGGGCAAGCCACGGTTAGTAGGTCAATGCACACAATTGGAAAGTGGGGAAGGAATCGAGGAAAAGGTACGTGCTGTTTGGAATTCCACTGATATGGCTGCTTCATCTGTTTGGGTTGGCAATATACAATGTCGACTGAATTTGCCCAATTGACGGCTTGGGAATTTTTGAGTGCCTAATGAGTGGAACATTTGGGTGTCTTGTAGACACATTGGTGTGCTCGGCGCAACACAGTTTGGGTGTCAAGGGGAATACATTTGTGTGTCTGGTAGACACATTTGTTTACTTGTTGAACAGGCCTGATCAACTGTTACAGCAAGTGTTTTGATGTTCGGTGTAACACATTTGGATGTATAGAAAGATACAAAAAAAAATTGGTTGTCCGGAGTACAAGTTTGGTGTTTGATATTACATATTGAGGCATATGGGTGTTCTGGTTTTGTGATCAGGAGGTTAGCTGTCAAATTGGAGATTTGTTGGGTTAGATTTCATCTAACTTATTTAGGGGATTAAATAAGGGTAAATCAGTAATTTCTGTGACATACTGAAGGGGGGCGCCCAACTAAGGGGGCGATCGCTCGGAGTTGCCGCATAAAGGGCGCGATCGCGCGGTGCCCCGGATTGGGTTTGATTAGCGACATATTTTGTGTAGTATTAGAAAACCCTGAAGAGTTAGGAATAGGCAACATGAATAAGCCCTATTCTCTAGCATATTTTATAATGTAATTTATTAGTGTGATAGAGTTTAATAATTATAGGTGTTCCAAGATTTTTTTTTGTCTCTCTTTTTCTCTAGATTTAGGGTTTATATAGTTGTGAATTATTGTGATCAAGAAGTTCGTGAATTAAATTATAGATTGAATTCGATGATTGGCAGTTGATAATAATATTATTGTCCTTTTCCTGTGTACGTAGTCAAATTGTTGAAACATATATATTGTTATGTTGACTGATTGATTTATTTTCTTTTTTCTAAATAGATCTTTTATAACACATACAATTTAATTTGAACCATGCATAATATGAAAATTAGATAGCAATGTCCGTTGCAGGCGATTTTCTGAAGGTATAATCATGGGTTAGGATTATGGGTTCATTGACGGATCCTAGATATGTACGTGCCGACGTGTATTTGATTTTGTCAGTTTATTTCAATCTCAACTATTTATATTTAGATTTAAAGGGTTATTTAAAAGTATTATAGAAAATTTGCTTTGCTTGGGAATCACGTGATCTCGACATTTAATTTTATCTGAGACTGATTTAATTGCAGTTGTACAGTTGAATTATACAGCAATCCTAAATTCCTATTACATAATATTATGTAATTTATCTTATTATAATTTATAATTATTTTTTTGGTGAAAAAATAATGGATCAAACTAAAGATCAAAATGTAAGATTGGGAAGGCACAATGGATTAAAATCGGTGTAAATATGGAACATAGTTGACACGGCAATGTAACGAGGAAACACCCTTGAGATGGAGATCTCGCCGGCAAAAAACCTCGGGAGGTGATTATGAGCACCTGCCTTCCCCCAACGGTAGTATTAATATTCAAGGAGTTACAAATGATGGTGGAGCTATGGTGGATTATTGAATGTGCGCTCGCCCCCGGAAAATTTTGGGTTTCCCGGTTTAAATGAAAAGAAGGAGTCACCACGCCGTTTTAAGAGGAAACATTGAAAACCTTTATTTAGAGAGAAAAACATGAGTTCGGAGGTCAGGTTACGTGTTGGGAAGAACCGAGAGTTCACCCAACACGCCTCGTCCGTAGACGAGTCTTTCAATAAAAAACATCCAAGTAAATCCAAAGTGTGTGCAAATATTGATAATAAACAAAGTGTGATTAAATGCATCTTATTAATTATGGAACGAGAATTACATATTGTGAGCCCATTATTTAGGGAGGCCACATCCCTGATACAAACAATCTAAAACAGGTTACAAAGGAAAGAGGGTCTGCAGATGGGTCATGTATGTCGCATGACACATCGCACCGGTGACCACATGTGTCGCGTGACACAGGATCACTGAGACAAAGGTGTCGCGTGACACATATGAGCCATCTGCGTAAACTAAACAAGACGAACACGTAATCAACGTAAAAGCTATACAGATCTAATCAATTAACTAGATTACGAACGAAATACAGAAACGAAACTAAATCAACCCAGGGAGTGTGGATATGGGTAGATCCATAGCCCCTTGGGGTTCAAACACCAAGTTCAATCAAATAATCAACAATATAAGCTCAATTGCACGAATTACTCAATTTAAACAGAGAGATTGCGATTGGGATTCAGTAATCCAGATAGCTAGATCTGATTACTGAATCCAAACAAAATTAAATGCTACAATTATGAGAAATTAAGCAAGAGAGAGAGAGAGATTGAGAGTTAGGGAATCGTTACCTTTGTTGCTTCCACGAATTCTATATCCAGTCAGATATAGAACCCTTCAATTCTTCACCTCTGATCTGGAAGAATTAAGGCAAGAGGCTCAATTGGTGTGGCTTGAGAATTGGGTTTGGAAGGGAGGAATTGGGTAGGTTTGAAGGTAGGAGAGAGAGAGGGTTGTGTTTAGAGAGGTTCGTTACGGTGCAAATCCTGCAGAGTAACAGTAGGCTCCAGTTGGGATCCATTTATGAGAGGGGGAGGGTCTTATTTATAGGCTGCAGTTGGCTGCCTTAATGTGTCGCACGACCTTACGCGTCCACTTTTCATGCCTCAAGCTGTCGCGTGACACAAGGTGGCTCAACCGCTTTTGGCGCCAAAAACCAGTTTTTGGAACATTCCGGGAAAATACCCAAAAGGTCCAACAGGTTTTATTCCCAAGGGGTCCTTTGGCATGAATAATGTACCAAAAGGTACTTCCTTCGCGGGAAACTCATGGAACGTTTCCGGAAGTCTCGGGATAGGCCGTGAATTTACCAAAATGCCCCTAAATGCAATTTTATTATATTAAAATGCATCTAAAAGGTTGCGAATTGGATTGGCGTACTTACAATTACAAGAGTATGTGTGAACAGTGTGTGTTGTGCTTCCAATCCATAGTCCTTTAAATAAAGAAAAAATGACCTAAGGATAACAAAAATAACAAACCATCCTAGAATCTCGGGATGTTTGTCTTCAGATTTGACTTGGTCTCTTAGCCATTTGAGGAGAGTCTTTGCATGGCATATTCCCACGTTCTTATTTTTCTCCCTGTATAATAGATATAGTAATTATTAATAGAATAATTAATTATCAAAGCATTTTTACCTCAATCTGTAGGAACGAAGATGATGACATATTGAACATTCTCAAGACGTCGCAATCCTGAGATTTTACCCACAACAATTGTCCCCAAAATTGTCTTTTTAATGAAGTTTAAAAGACAATTTTCCACACTCGAACCTGGCGGTTAATTAACTTGATAAGACGTGGGTGAGTTGTAGAGTTTTAATCCCATTTAATGTGCATATTTTACTAGGATAGAGGGAAGTTAGGGTTTTTAACTGAGGTCTCCCTTATTTCTTTATCTCATTTTCTTACGCCTTCTTCATCTTTCTCCCTATTCAACGGCGGTTAAAGCTCTCTGAGGTAATTTCTTTCTTTCTTCTCTCTTTTCCAACTTTCAACATGGTCAAATCCAAGTCAAAAAGAAACATAGCGCCAAAAAATCCCTTGAGCTCAAGCAAGGATGGGGATTTCGCTTGTGAAGGATTGATAGTTAAACCTGATGAAGAGGTATGTATCTTCAATAATGTCCAAATCGAGTCTATCAAGGATCGTAAATGCTTTCCTGATTCTGCAATCTTTTGGCCTTTTGGTGTCTTCATCAAGGCTGATTTTGTTTCTTCCCACTGGATTTGTTTCTATGACTATCCCTTTGCCCTAGGTTTTTCTTTCCCCTTTCCACTGTTGGTGGCTGAATTTTTTCAAAAAACAAAACTGTCTTTAGTACAAGTTATGCCCATGATTTGGAGGATTTTCGCTTGCATTATAACGGTAAACCGAGAATTTGGTTTAGACATAGGTTTGAGTGAGGTAGCGTCAGTGTACGAGCTTCAAACTTTTGGCTCGACACGATATCTCATGTAAACAAGGTCTAGAATAAAACCTTTGTTTGCCAACATGACGGTCAATGATAGGGGTTGGAAGTCAAGATATTTTTTCGTAGAGAAGAATTCTTTGGAGGAGGGTGATACTCTATCAACGAGGTGGAATAGGGAAGGTATCTTCTCTTAAATTTCTAGTTTTCCTTTTTCCCACACTTAACCGAATTTATAATTTCTTCTTTTGTCTTTGCAGCTATTGATTAGGCAAAGCTTTTTCCTCCCTCTGTTGACACTGAGGAGAAGGTGAGGAGACTGCTGGAGTTTACGGAAGAAGAAAGATCATTCAAACCTTTGGAGGTAGGAGCCATTTCTAAAGATTTTGAGGTGCCACCATCCGCGGAGATGTCAACTGGTAAAAGTTTCCTTGATTACTCAAAATTTTATTTGAAGTTTAACTATTTCCCCAGTTCATAACTCTAATTCTCTATTTTGACAGTGTCTAAATATACTGTTGCATTCTCACTAAAAGACCTGCAAGACTTCGTGGGGCAATCCCAAGTGAGCCACCAACTAGTGGTGCAAAAGAAGGAGATGGAAGCACCTTCAGTTGGGGCGAGATTAAAGAAGAGAAAGAGTGGTCCTAAAGAGGTTGTCAATATTGGTACTTTTGAGGAAATGGGTCTGAAGGATATTAAGAAGGAAGCTGTCACCATGGTATCAGTGGTGAGTTTTGATTTTTTCAAAAATAGGTCTTTTAGGAAATTTGAAATGATTCCTCTATACTGACTACCAATTTACAGGGTTTTGATGTGGCAGAAACAAAAATGAATAGTCTGGAGGAGAGAAACAGGGAATTGGTCCTAGAAACGCTGCAGATGAAGAAGCAGCATAAAGAAAGAAAGATACACTGACCAAGAAGGTGGAGGATCTATCAAATGAAGTCGAAAGCTTGCTGAAGGGGATGTCATCCATCCAGGATACTCAACTGCAAGAGATTGAGGACTTGAGAAAGAGCTTGATGGCTGCTGCTTCTAAGAGCATGGTGGAGATCAAGATTCAAATGATGGAGGAATTCCAAGATGGAAGGCACACGGAATGGGATATTGAGCAGCAACGGCACATCCCGGGATATTTGGAAAAACAATTTTAATGTTTTTTGGTTTGTAATTGGTCCATAAGGGCCATAAACAATTTGCTTTTCAAGTCCCATCACACGCCTCAATCAAGGTTGACATCGTGCGCTCCAGGCGAGGTGTTTAAACCTTATTGAGATGAAAGAAAGTAATTTCTTTAAACCTTTGAAGGGATTAAGTACCTTTAAAGGAGGTGAGATGGCCAGTCTCAAGCGGTTGTCTTCATGAAATGTTTTTGAGATGATGACCTCTTGCAAAACAATAACAAAGTGAAAAGATTTCAACATCTATTCTGATGTCATTTTTTATTTGATAGAAGGAAATAGAAAAAGTACTAGGCTTTTGTAAAAATATTTATTTATTTGAAGGAAAGAAAGTAAGAAAATAACTTGCTTCAAAATAAAAAATATGGTCATACCTGACTTTGTCAGCATTAAGATGTCACCTTCTTGGAATGGTGTTGACATCTTAAGGTCGCATGATTTATTTGAATGCTTCATGTTTTCTTGCAAAACAGAAACATATTAGGGGTGGGTGTTAGCTTAGCTAACACCCTTCTTATGCTTAAGTTAGTAAATGTTCAAACAATAAACAAAATTGAAAAGTACTTTTATTGAAATAAAACTGTAAAATTCATACCTTAGTTTTATTTGTATTGAAATGTCGGTATTGAAACTTACATGAAGTAGGACTTGAGGTGAATGGCATTCCAGCTCCGGGGGACCCTTGTTCCATCTAAGGTTGATAGCCAATATGAACATTTTCCTGGCTCAGCATCAACCAAGTATGGTCCTTCCCATTTAGGGGCCAACTTTCCAGCATTAAGCTCTCTTGTATTTTGAAATACTTTGCGTAGGACCAGATCACCAACCTGGAACTTCCTCAATCTGACATTCTTGTTGTAGGACTTAGCAATTTTCTGTTGATATGCCGTCATCTTGATCTTGGCTAAATCTCTTAACTCATCGATGGTATCCAAATCATGAATCAGGTTGGTGTCATTCTGCTCAGGTGTCACCAACCCATATCTGGCAGTAGGGACGACGACTTCTGCAGGGATGACCGCTTCTGCACCAAATACTTAGGAATAATGGGTCTAACCTGTTGTATTCTTTAGTGTTGTTCTATCCGCCCAAAGGACAAACAGAAGCTCCTCTGCCCATCTTCCTTTCTTTTGATCTAGCCTCTTCTTTAAGTTGTTGATGATAATCTTGTTACTTGATTCTGCCTGTCCATTAGCTTGAGGATGTACCGGTGATGATGTAACCATCTTGACTCCCCATCTAGTGAGAAAGTCTTGCGTCTTCTTGCTGATAAATTGAGAACCGTTATCACATATTATTTCGGATTGGATGCCAAATCTGCTGAATATATTTTTTAATGAAGGAATGACTTCTTTGTCATGAACTTGAACATAGGCTTCAGCTTCAACCCACTTCGAGAAATAATCTGTCATCGCAAGCAAAAACACTTTCCCTCCAGGTGCTTTAGGCAATTTGCCTACTATGTCCATTCCCGATGTCATAAATGGCCAAGGGGAGAGTATAAGATGAAGTAATTCCACGGGTTAGTGCAGGATGTCGCTATGTCTCTGTCAGGAATCACACTTCTTGGCAAAAATGGCGGCATCTTGACGCATTGTTGGCCTGTAGTAACCCATTCTTAGAGCTTTTGTATGCAAGCTTCTGCCCCCAGAATGATTATCACACAATCCTTCATGCAATTCTTTAAGAACTTCCTTTGCATTGTCAGCTTCAAGACATCTTAGATATGGTCCCGCAAAAGACTTCTTTAAACAGCACATTATCTATTAACACAAATCTTGAAATTCTTACCCTGAATGCTCTAGCATTCTTTTCATCGTCGGGGATAGTACCATCTTGAAGATATTTAATTATTGGAGAATTCCAAGATGTCTCTATCTGATTATCTGAGACGTCGTCATCTATGCAAAAAAGTTCTAACCTTTCCACGGCAGGGATGTTGACATGGATAATTGATGTATTGGTCTGAGATAAGCTTTTGAAAGCTGATCCAAGATTGGCCAAAGCATCTGCTTGAGAGTTCTCCTCTCGGGATATTTGTTCAAAGAAAAAGATTTGAAATTTTCTTGCCAAAATTTTCACAATGCCCAAATAAGCTGTCATCTTGGCATTTTTTACTGCATATGAACCATTAAAATGATTAACTAATAACAATGAATCACTATATATCTGAATTTCTTTGACGTTCATGTCTAGAGCCACGGTTAGGCCCACGATTAAGGCTTCGTATTCTGTTTCATTATTTGTAGCTTTAAAATCACAACTAATGGCCTGGGGTATGATGTCCCCTTGTGGTGAATTTAGGACAATACCTAGCCCTGTGCCCCTCATATTTGAGGCACCATCCATAAACAGAGTCCACTTGAGTAGGATGTCACCATCTTGGAGCTGTTGGACTTCTGGTTGCATGCTTGGACTAAAGTCTACCACAAAATTCGCCAGTGCTTGTGATTTTATTGTTGTTCTAGGTTCATACCTGATGTCGTATGTGCTAAGTTGAACGGACCACTTGGCTATCCTTCCTGACATCTCTGGCTTTCTCATGACACTCTTTATTAGATAGTTTGTGCGAATACAAATAATATGAGTTTCAAAGTAATGTCTTAATTTGACTGATGCAGTAATTAAAGCTAAAATTAATTTTTCACGGTGTGAATACCTAGTTTCTGCATCATGAAGTGTTTTACTTACATAATATTTTGGCTGCTGGATGCCATCTTATTCTCGAACCAAGACGACACTGACTGCAGTTTCAGAGACGGCTAAGTAAGTATACAACAGCTCACCTTCTTGAGGCTTTTGAGAGTAGAGGAGGTGTTGACAAGTACAGTTTTAAATCTTGGAAGGCCTGCTCGTGCTTTTCAGTCCACTCAAATCTACAATTTTTCTTTAGGATGCCGTAGAATGGCTTGCATCTATCTAAGGATTTTGAGATGAATCGATTCAAGGTTGCCACTTTTCCTGTCAATCTTTGAACATCTTTGACGGATTTAGGCGACGTCAGGTTGATAATAGCTTTTATTTGCTCCGGGCTTGCTTCTATTCCTCTTTGCGTCACCATGTTGCCCAAGAATTCGCTAGACTTCATGCCAAAGTTGCATTTCGTCGGATTTAACTTCATGTTGAATTTTTCCAAGTTATCAAAGGCCTGAGCAAGATCTCGTACATGATTTTCAGCTTTCCTTGATTTTATCACCATATCATCGATGTACACTTCCATGGTGTCCCCAATCTGCTCTTTGAACATCATATTGACTAGCCTCTGGTACGTTGCACCTGCATTTGTTAGTCCAAAAGGCATTGTAATATAACAATAAATACCTGTATGAGTAATGAAGGCGGTGTCTTCTTGGTCAGATGGCTCTATCTGGATCTGCTAAAATCCTAAAGACGTGTCCATGAAGGTTAAAACTTCATGCCCAGAAGTGGCATCGACCAAGGTGTCAATGTGTGGCAAAGGGAAAGGATCCTTGGGACAAGCTTTGTTTAGGTCCATGAAAACATCACAAACTCTCCATTTGCCATTCTTCTTCTCTACCACCACTACATTCGCTAACCATCTCGGGTATTCGATCTCTCTGATCATCTTAGATTTGAGCAATCTGTCTACTTCTTCCCAAATGATTAGATTCCTTTCTTGTGCAAATTTTCGTCTCTTCCGGTGAATTGGTTTGAAGGATGGATCAATGTTGAGTTTATGGGTGATGACATCTTTGCTTATGCCTGTCATGTCTTCATGTTTCCAGGCGAAGCTCTTAACTCTGCTTTTCAAGAGGTTGACAAGGTCTTCCTCGATCTCTGCTGGAACGTCCTGACCGATTAGCACCTTGAGATCTGGGTTGGAGGGATCTATGGATATTTCTTTTGCATCATGCTCCTTTGCTTCCAGAGCCTCATGGGCCTTTCTCTGTAATTACTATGCCATCTTTGGAGATGTCGACGCCTTCATGGATGTCATATAGCACTCCTTAGCTAATTGCTGATCACTGTAAACCTTGACAACTCCCCAGGGTGTCGGCATCTTCACGCACTGATGATAGGTGGATGGCACTGCTTTCATTCCATGAATCCAGGGTCTGCCCAAGATTACATTGTAACATGTAGCACTATCAATCACGCAGAATCTCTCCATGGAGTTGATACCTTCAACATAAACTGGAAGCGTGATCTCTCCCACTGTACTTTTGGTTTCTCCACTGAAACCTACAAGAACTGAGGTCCTCCTAATGATGCTTTCTTCAGGGATCTTCATTTCTTTCAGGGTGTCTAGCATAATGAAATTCACTGAACTGCCTCCATCTACTAGAATACGTCTGACTCTGTAATTAGCGATCTGGAGTGCAATGACCAAGGCATCATGGTGTGGATCCATAACATTGTCCCTGTCAATTTCTTCAAAGGAGATGACATCTTGGGATGTGAGTTGTGACATCTTCGAAAGTCTTTCGGGCTTCTCATCTTTTGGTTGCTTGACAAATCCTTAGCTACAGAATAAGAAGTGCCACATATATCAGAACCACCACTAATAACATTAATGTTTTGGTAGAAAAAACAATAGAGTAGAATCTTAACTTTGTTTAGTGTGTGGATTGAACAATAAGGAGGGGACTGTGGAATTCGACTATATGGAACAAAAGTATGAAAAAGAGATAATGACACCACGATTTGTTAACGAGGAAAACCTTGGAGGTGACAACCTCTTTGGAAAAAACCCCGGGAGTTAGGTCTCCAACCTTAAAAGTTTCACTATAATGATCACGAATACAACTTTGGAAGACAATGGAGAGGATTACAAGAGCTTATGTGTAGAGTGTGTGCGTATGAGCATTAGTCTATGTTCCTTCTCCATTTCCCCTTAAATACAAGTAAGCATGAATGAGTCAAATACGGTTCCTACAATCTCGGGATATAGGCTTATCCTTTCAACCTCCGTGAGACCAAGTCGCTCTAGCTGTTGAAGGTCTGTTGAACGTGCTGGAGAATATCCCGCATTCCTCTCTTAATTACTGAAAAATAAGAATAAGGATATTAGGAAATATTGAATAAGTAAATATTAGAACAATACTTACAGTGTAATGACATCTTGATATGCAGGATCAACTGAAGATGTCACCATGTTGAAAAATACCCACAACAATTTGTCCCCAAAAACATTTGACTATGTTGACAACTGAAGAGGCAAAATGTTTTTCTTTCGAATTAATTGTTCAACTGCCCGCTCTGCCTGATGGGATGTTTAGGTATACGTGGTGTCAAATGGACGGTTGGGGAGAAGGGTCTGGAAAGTAACTTTTTTGAAAAAGAATCCTTTTTCTTTTTAATAACCGCTTGGGAGGATCATTTAGACTTCTCAAAGCTTCTTTTTCACCTCCGTTGGCCCACTGCGTCGTTCATCTTCAAGGTAAAACTTCTCCGTTTCTCACCTTCTTCCTTTGCTTATTTTTCTCCTTTTGCTCTGTCAACCATGGGTAGGACCAGGTTGTCTTCGTCCAATCCTAAGAGTGTGTCATCCCCACAAGGTCCCATAGAAATTAATCTCGATGATTTCGTTTGCGGAAACCTTCTTGCGAAACCAAACGAAGAGACTTGCTTGTTTAACGATTCCCAAATAGAGTCCATAAAACAACAATGCTGCTTCCCAAATGGTGCAATTTTTCATCCCTTTTCCATAAATCTTAGGTCTGACTACATTTCCCGCAAATGGATCTCTTTTTTCGAGTATCCCTTCCTTCTAGGGTTTAGCTACCCTTTTCCATTGTTGGTTTCTGAGTTCTTCCAAAAGACCCAACTCGCTTATGCTCAACTGATGCTGATGGCTTGGCGAGTTTTTGCTTTTGTCATTAAAGTGAACCGAGAAAATGGACTAAACCTAGGGCTCCATGAAATTGCATATTCGTACGATCTTCAACCCTTTGGTTCCAAAAGATACCTTTTAGGAAGAGGTCGTGTAGAAGTTCCTTGATGAGCACCACATCTTCCAAAGGATAGGGGATGGAAGAATAGATTTTTCTTGTTGATAGGGCGTCTATTGGAGAAAGGGATGAGATATCGAGCCAATGGAACAAGGGAGGTACTTAAATTCTTACTTTTGTGACTTCCCGTTCTTGAGACAATCAATTGTAATTGTTCTTGCTTTTATGCGTATATCGACCGGGAGAACTCAAGCTCCCACTCGCCGAAGACACTCTAACCAAGATTGAAGAATTTTTCGTGCTCCCTCCGTATAAGAGATCTCCTAAGGGTTTATTGGAAGCATCTTCGACTATCCCGGAAGACAAAAAGGCCTCTACCTCCGCTATTATGTCCATAGGTAAGCGTGTTGTCTTCTCAGTTTAGTTTGTCAAACTGATGCACTATACTTATTGACAATCTCTCATATGTCAATGCAGTTTCCAAACCAGTCCTCTCGTGGATCTGACTTTGACCTTGATGAAATTGAGGCCATGTTTACAGGCTCTACTGTGAAAATAGAGATGAAGCCTCCGCCCGTTCCTAAGAAGACCCCAACTTTGGATGATAATGCAGGTATTGGTTCTAGAGTAAAGAAGCGAAAGGCTAATCAAGAGGAGATAGTCGAGGTTGGAGATTCCTTTAATGGAATGTCAGGAGGAGATTTTAAGAAGAAATTCATGAGCTTTGCGACTGGGGTAAGATACTGTTAATTGGATATTGACTAGCTCAAAAGTTTTTATAACATCTAGTAATGTCGAGTTATTATTTTTCAGACTGTAGGGTATGTGGAGGAGTTGGTAAAAGAAGTTGAAATGCTAAAGAAGAAGTCCAAAGCTGACATCGCTTTGGTTAGGAAGGAGAAGTTAGCGTTAGAAAACAAGGTGAAGGAACATGAGAAGACCCTGGAGCAACTAAGCAAGTCATTGGGAGAGCAAGAACAAACGGTGAAGGACTTACTGAATAGTCTGGCGAAAAGCGAGGATGAACATCACAAAGAGATCGCAGATGTGAAGAATTCCTGCAAACTGGCTGCGGCAAAAACTGTTTCTCAATGCAAGATAAAAATGATGAAGGAATATCAAGAAGGGAAGGCTGATACTTGGGATATCAATAGGGAGTGTGCCTATTTGTTTAAATTGACAGGTGAGGTGATGGATGAGGGCGAGGTGTCATCAAGCCCGTATGAAGCGATCGTTAAGGATGCACCAGTAGATGGAGATGCTACCCCAAATGCAACACCTGCGGCAGATGCCACCTAAAAAAGAAGGTAAAACAACTTTGTTCTTGGTTTTGTGATGACGTTACTGGGGTGGAATCCCTTAAAACAATTTTAATTTTAGTTTGGTTTGGTTGTGTAATGGGTCCATAAGGACCAAAGACAATCTTTTTTACGTGTTGGGTTGGTCCAACACTTTTGCACTTTTACTGTTGGAAGCTTGAATATTTTATGGTTACTTTAATCTAGTTATAGTTTTCAAGCATGTCAAGGCTTGTTTCCTTTTGGATTAAATTTTTCTTTGGATGATCCTTTGTTATGCTCATAAGGTGACATGATAGTATGTCAAAACGGTAGGTACTTAAGATGACATGGATATGCCATAACCCGTAGATACTTTAGATGACACGTATATGTTATAACCATAAGAATAATACGTAAGATCAATCATTTAACTGAGTGGGAATGGGTAAGCTATATGAGTTTACCCATATAGGCCCACCCCACACCTCAATTAAAGAGATAACTTGCGCTCCATGCGAAGGTGTGGTAACCTAACATCTTAAGAAAGAGGTAATTAACTCTTTAAACCTTAGAAGGGATTGTGTACCTTTACTTAAGAAGAGATGGTCAGTCTCTAACGGAGGAGAATTCGTTGTTCTTTGCGTGCTTTCGACATGTCCCCATGTAATTGTGTCAATACCTCATAAGACAGAAACATGTTAAAAACGGACGCCAACTAAGGTTGACGTCTCTCCACAAAGTACGTTAGCGATATCTTGATTTGTAAAGAATTAAAAAGGTACATAGGAAAAAGAAAGGTTGCAAAAAATTAAAAGACGATCCATACCTGAAAAAGATGAGTTCATGGGGAATTTTGTTTAAATGTAATACCTTTTAAGATGAATGGCGTTCCAACTTCGCGGTATCATTTGGCCATCCAAGGTTGCCAGGCGATATGCTCCTTTCCCGGCTTGTGCATCTATTAGGTAGGGTCCTTCCCATTTTGGGGCAAGCTTGCCTGCATTGGGCTCCTTTGTATTTTGGAATGCCTTTCGTAGGACTAAGTCTCCTACTTGAAACCTTCTAATCCTTACGTTTTTGTTATAAGATCTGGCTACCCTTTGTTGATATGCTGCCATGCTGTAAGTACCCAAATCCGGATCGTCGAAATCCGTCAGAAAGTTAACCGAAATCCGTTAACTGGCCCGCTCCAGGTTAACCGGAACTCGTTAAAATCCCGTTCTTTGTGAACGAGACGTCCGGGGCGCCGTGCATCCCGACGTCGAACCGTACTTAACACGTGTCATCACACGTAAAAGCACGGCTTTCCACTGAAAAACGCATTTTCCGGCACTTTCGGGG
The DNA here is from genome assembly GCA_022495995.1 of Adenophora triphylla var. japonica. Lineage (NCBI taxonomy): Eukaryota > Viridiplantae > Streptophyta > Magnoliopsida > Asterales > Campanulaceae > Adenophora > Adenophora triphylla. Next base: position 317,396 of record JAFEMH010001168.1, on the reverse strand, counting down.
CGTTTCGGACATTTCCCGGACTGTTATTTTAAAAAACGGACGAAAGCGGGACCGGGGAACAAATTCCCATGAAGCTGGTGACTCAGAGGGGCACGTGGCAGCCATGCCACCTCCCTCTAGTCACCCTTCAATCAAATTCAAAGGGAAAAGACCAAAATGCCCCTGGTTTGCAAGCCAAGTCCGTGGGACTCACTGTGCACATTTTACGAAATTGCAGGCAAGTCCTTCAAATTCTCAAAATACCACAAAACCCCCTGGATTCGGGCCAAGTCCGTCCAGGACTCCTGCGCAAATTTCACCTATAAATAGAAATGGTGTCAAAGCCAAGGGACAGAATTTTACACCAAAAATCACCACCCCCAGCGCCTAAGCTGTTTTCACCCCTTCCGAGCTCCCGTTCTGTCTCGATTCGCGTGAAACCTTCGTATTTCGATCAAATACGCCCCTTACAACTTCGAAACAACCTTTCGAATCACTTTCCGTGTCCCGTACACACCTCCCGAGCCAAAGGAGTCGACCCTAGCCATAGGTATAACTCCCTCTCTCTAAATCTCCCGTTCCGTCTCGGTTTACGCGCCAATCGCTATAACCGTTTCGAACGTCGTTATCGAAATGTAGACGCCTCCGTCTAACGGGGTCCGATACGTTTTAGCCCCTCGATCCTCTTCTCTTTCCGTAAGAGAAGTAATCACGGGTTAAAACGGCGTTCCGACCCGTTCCGTTTACTTTTATGTCATTTACCATTCGGATCGATCGATTCGTTGATCGTCATTTACAATTCCGAGCCGTTTGGCCTCGTTGATCGTCATTTACAATTCCGAGCCGTTTGGCCTCGTTGATCGTCATTTACAATTCCGAGCCGTTTGGCCTCGTCGATCGTCATTTACGAATCCGGATCGTTTGATTCCGTTGATACCGCACTTTAAATACTGTCATTTACAAAGTCCGATCCGTTTGGATCGTGATAGTATTTACTTTTCAAAGTCCGAGTCGCAACCCGATTCGTTGATCGCATGTCATTTAATACGCATTTTTCCCGTAAAAATCGTTAACAATGTAATGCCCGGTTCAAAACCGGAGTTCGTCCGTCGAACTCTCTTTCAAAACGCGCAAAATGACGTTCGGCCTCCGAACGCTCATCTTCAAACTCAAAGCCGCCATTTGACACTTAAAATCATTTAATACGCATTTTCCCGTAAAAATCGTTAACAATGACTCGCACGGTTCAAAATCGACGTTTGCCACGCAAACGCTCATTTCAAACTCAAAATCGACGTTTGCCACGCAAACGCTCATTTCAAACTCAAAATCGACGTTTGCCACGCAAACGCTCATTTCAAACTCAAAATCGACGTTTGCCACGCAAACGCTCATTTCAAACTCAAACCGACGTTTGTCATTCAAACGCTCGTCTTTTCAAAAGTCACCTAATCAACGTTTGTCATTCAAACCAAGATTAAGCTTGTCATTCAAGCCCCCATTTCAAAAGACACACACACACACACACACAATTTCGAGAAAGGTAGAAAGACTCGTCATGCGAGGCGTTTCGGGCGATCTCGTAATACTCTACCCAAAACGTAACTTGACCTCCGAACCTAACAATCTCTGGTACAAAAAAGCTTTTTACTCGTTTTTGCTGCCAATAAAAATGATCCCCATTTTCAAAGCCTTTTCCTAAGTTTTTGCTACCAATAAAAACGACACCTTTTCACAATAGCCGTTTCTCAACGTTTGGGCTCAAAATACAAAAACCGCGTGGCGACTCCTCATTTTGTTCCTTCCCATGAAGCGAGGTCTCGAGACACCTGACCCCTCCGCGAAAGACAACCGCCTTTTCCGCGCCCCCGCCCGCGCGCGAAAAGATCGGGTAATTTCGGTTGGCGACTCCTGGGGACAAGATACTTTTCTCAAAGCTACCGATGTTTTCTAAAAAGCCTTGAGTGGGTCAAACTTTCGTTTACCCTTCCTCGTTTCCGTGTGTGTGAGTTCCTTTAAACCTCGAACGGTTTTTGTTTCAAAGGCATTACATTGTCCTCTTTTCAAAATCTTACCATGTTTGTGCATCCCCATTCATGTTTGATTTTCATCTTTGTCTTTTGAGCTGTGCATCATAAATTCTTTAAGACACATTACGAAAAATCTCTGTTTTACTCGAGAAAAAGAATTTTAGTGACCGCACACTACGCGCACTTCGCCTCGGAACACCGCACTTCACGTGCACTTGCGCCTCGGTACACTGCACACTACAACCCCTAACCCGGGATGGCCTTATCGGTTGCACTCCGATTGGTGCCGAGACACCTTTCGGGCGCACGGGGTCGTCCCAAACATCCCATCCTAGCCCGTGTAAGCCATGCACTCTTTGTGTCACACTTTGTCCAAGACCCGGTTGGTTTTTGGCTTAGCTCGTGTCATAAAGCCTAAGTGTATGTTTTCACGCCGGGCCCCGCTCCGAGTCAAGCTCGAGAGTTTTGAGACCGAAGGTCGTTCCCGACCCGAAGTCTTGAGCTTTTCGGCCTTGACTTTGACAGAGCTCTGTAGAAAAATATACCCAGAAGGTTGAATGTGACGCCGTGTCACCAAACCTCGCCGTATGTATCGTACCCGGCCCTTTGACTTGGCCAACGCTAAAAAGCTAAGGTCTCTCGCACAAGCGAGTCGGGAGAGGTCATGCCCAAATTTTGGCACGATCCCCGCCTTAACTTAAGGACGTTGACTTCGGCCGTGGCCCGTACGTCACACACGTTGAAAGTTTGCGTGATCGGCTAGCCTTAAGTTCACTTTTTCCTTTGTCGGTGGAACTCGCTTGCCTTATCGGACCTCGCTCGGGATAGTCCGTCTGAGAAAGATGATCTACAATGGAAACGAGGGGCTTATAAGCGTAGTGACGAGATCCGGCGATTAGAGCTCTAGGATTAGTTGCGAAAAGAAGACACGCTCTTTTCCAACCAATTAGGACTACGAGAAAACGTGCTTTAAGTAAACATTAATCGGTAGCGCACATTGCACAAGCCCGAAAACCTTGAGCCAAATCCCCTTTTCGAAGCCTAAACCCTTCCTTTCGTTCCACTGCGACGAGCGAGAAAGTGGTTCAGATTTCCGGGTCGGCGCCTTGCCGGGATCACGGTAACGGCGGCGTCGGACGGTTCTTCGGTTCCCTCGGTTCCCTCGGCCGGAATTTCCGACATGTCTAGCTCACCGAGAAATCGTGACGGGGAAGGACCCCCGCCACCGGTAACGAGATATGACATTGGAAGAAGCCATCCGGGCTTGTGAGGTTCACAAGAGGCGAAAGAAGATCGGCGAGAATTTTGTGGTACGGCTTACGAATGAGCGTGGTATAGCGGCTATCCCCGGTCGGACGGTACTTTTGTCTGGTCGAGGATGACGATTCCCGAAACCGAGTTCACCAAACCTTCAATCGGGTTCCTCCCCGCCAACTTACGGGATGCCTTCCAACCAAGGAAACGGCCGACCTAGGCTCCATGTTGCCACCTCTCGGGGCAACCCTGTCAATTTTGGTCGGCCCGGTGCTACGCCCATCACTCAATATCACCGGCGCACCCATTTGGACCATCTCGAGGATGCCAATATCCCTCAATACCCTCCGGGTTCGTCCCGTTGCCTATACACGAATCCACTAAACAGGGGACAAACCCCGTCTGATTCGAGAAAAGGCTCCCGTATATTCTCATATACCAAGCCTTCCACCTCCAATCACTACCGCTCACGTGGTAGCACCCGGCGCCGAGCCTCACGGTCCACCACTTGGACCCGACCTTAGCACTGGATGGTCGAGCGGATGAAAGACACAGAAAGCCACCATGAGCGGCTCAAAGCGAAACGCTCAAATCCACGAGATCAGGGAATGGTCACGCCTCTCCTGCCAAGTTCGAGAATGCCGGAGATGGACCGATTCGATGGAACCGAATGTCCTCAAACGCACGTCGACACCTACGTTCTCGGCATGAGAGCAAAAGGAGCAACCCTCCGGCAAATGGCCGACCACTTCCGGCATACGCTCAAAAGTTCGGCGTTACGATGGTTTCGAGGGTCAAGCACTGCGGATCGCCACACACAGGAACGAGATCGGTAACATCTTCTGGAGCAGTGCAGATCCAACTTAGAGTGGGAAACAAGTCGCGAGGACTTAATCACCACGAGCGAAAGCGGATGAAAGTGTTGGGGAATTCTACAAGAGATGGAGTGGAAACTCTCAGAGATCATGGAGCCACTCTCCAAAGACGAGCAGATGCGGATCTTCAAGTCACGCTTAAGACCGTCCATCGAGAACTCTCATCGGTCACAATTTCTTCCCGGATCTCGGGCCATGGTCAATGCCGGCTCACGGTTCGAGAAGGATCTCAAGGAAAAGTTGGCTCTTGCACGGCCATACGAGATACCGCTCAACGGTTGCATTCAATCCCGCACCGGCCCCGGCAAAGGGAAAGATACGTCCGTCAACTACGTCCATCGGGGACAACGGTCGGGTAACGAAACCCGGTCCACAAAGCAACAATTCTACTCGAAGCGGCTGTCGTACACTTCGACAAGTTGGACATGCCACGAGCAAGATCTTTGGAAGGGTTAATCAAGGAGGGTCTCCTTAAGCCCGTTGCCAATTACAAACCCAAAGTTCCCGTAGCCAATGCGGACAAGAGCAAATCTTGCGCCTTCCATCGGTATCACGGCCATACCAGCGACAATTGTTTGGGGTTACGATACGAAATCAGAACTTGATAGAAGAAGGCAAGTTAGAGCGCCCCGTGGGCCCAATACTGATCGGGAATCCCTTTCCAGAACAATAGCGTGAATTCCATTGAGTGGGTGCCCAAGAAGAGTGCCACGAGAACCGGTTTCTCCGCCTCTTTCAGTGGATCCTCCTCTAATGTCCACATCGGCTACGATGTTTGCGGCCTTTCACTTTGCACAGGTACGAGTCTCGAGAAACCGTCAGGAGCAATCCTCCGAGAAAACAAAAGAAGAAATCCTCTCAACGGCAAGCGAGAGAAAGATACGAAGCTGGAGATACCGGTGTAGGTACACTTGGAGAACCCTCGGGAGGTTCGACTACTACGTCTTGTACTCCGGCCGGTCCTCTTTGCCTCCAGGCCATGCGGCTTTAGAGCGAGACGGGGGTGGGAAAGCCGAAAAGTCCCACTGAAACCAGAATTCGAGGCCACTGGGACACTTTGGAATACCTCGGATCTTGGTAATCTTCTTGCCGGTCGAAGCCTAACCCTCCGCGGGATCGGCCAAGATTCAATTTGTCCGGCTTAGAGCTCGGACCGGTAAAGGAAGATCAAGGTCGGCTTGGCAATCGCACTCGATCAATGTGCTAACCAAGGGCGGCAGCCGCCACGGGCGGCCTCAACACACTCCTGAGGTTCCACCAAAGGCTTTACCTCGCAAGAGGAAGACAGGAAACGGATGGGTGGATGACTCTCCTTCTACGGATAGAGACGAGATCTACGACTCCCGTACGTATGGCGGCATGATCACGTTACGTGACGAAGACTTACCGAGAGACGCCTCGGGGCACAACGAAGCTCGTACATCACTCTCAAACTCAACACCATATCACTCCCGGAGTATTGGTAGATAACGGGTCAGCCGTTAATGTCCTCCCTCTCGGCATGATGCGAGCTCTCCGCATCCATGAAAGCCACTGATTCCGTCGGCTCGGACTATCGAGGCCTACGACAACTCGTCTCGTCCCATCACAGGGACGGTGACTCTGGAACTACGGTTCGAAACCCAAATGGTGCCGGCAAAATTCCACGTGATGGACATTCCATCCGAGTTCACGGCTCTTTTGGGACGCCCTTGGCTACACCACATGAAAGCCATAGCTTCCACTCTCCATCGGTGCGTTAAGTTCATTAACCGGCGGGGAGATCTTGAAGTCATCCGAGGGGATAGTTTCCTCATAGGAAACGAAGCGAGACGGTAGCCAAGCGTGTCCGCACTCGGGCACGGGGTTACCTCCTTCGAATCAACCAAGGGACTATCGGGGCAAATCTCATGAGAATCCTCGGAGTCAGGAGATGCCAACTATGTAAACGTACTCGAGCGGGCGGACCACAGACGATCCGATACATCAAGTTCAAGCTGTCGTTTCCAACATTTGGAGGCGGGATTTGGAAGGAAACGGCGAACATCGCCATGATGCGGGCACGTAAACCCCGATCTCCAATCGGAGATTCGTCGGCATTCTCCAAACAAACTCTCTGGCCCCGCCAGTGAGAGATCTTTGTGATAAAGGTCAACAAGCACCGTCATTCTCGTGATGAATGCATGGAAGTTGTATGGAAGGTCCTCTACGAGGAATTACCCTCTGCACCCCTCTTCTCCAACGAAGAGCATGATGTTTTCCTAGCTGCTCCAGCAACGCAACCGGACGCAATACGTCCCTACACCTGGATTGAACGGTCGGATGACGATGAATCTGGACTCTCCGGAGTCGAAGATGCGGCAGACCCGCAAGCAGACCTCTGCATTCACATGCTCAGTTTTGAGGACGGAACTCCTTCCGACCAAGGTTCCAATACCATGGAAATTGTCAAGCTCAATGTCCAGTACGGGCAGCTATCCGATAATTCGAAGCATGTGATTCACGCAACGAGGAATCCCTCTGATCAAGTAAAGGACGACGACTTCGTCAATATCATCTATTCCAGATATCCTGATGAGGCCAAGGATCCCGTCCTTGTTATCGGGTCTGCAACACCAAGGTCACCCTCGATGGCTGCTTTGCTCATGGTAAACGAGGCATTGGCCAAGCGAGCTCGAGCTCATCCCTACTTCCGAGTACCGGCCCGGTGGCAACCGGCCCGTGCCGTCGGTCAAGCTTATACCCTCAAGCGCCGCAGGCGAGGGCGGCAGCGAAGGAGACCAAGCTCCTCACCTGCTACAAGTCGAGATCGACCTCGGGAACGCTTAGGCGGCCACCCCGAAAACATACGTGAAAGTTTTCCCCGCAAGGCGAGTCGGCTTCCGACATAGGAAATGACCACCTCGGCATCAACATGCTCCAGTTCGATTCTACTCCCGGCCGTCACGGCCGGATTCGGACATCACGCCGATCATTGCTAGCTTTGATAGACTTGGCGATCGAGCGAGATCACGAGACCGTCAACATTGCGAGAATTCAATACCCCGTGGGGTCAATCAACGAGATATGGGCAAACTTCTTGGTGATCGAGATCAAGGAAGGCCGCATGGAATGTCCCGGTCCGACTTCCTTCGTCAATGTAATCCAAGTGTTCCCGCCATTCGGCGATTTGAATGTAATCACGGTTACGGACACTAGCCGGACGATGCGCACCTACGGAGGCTGCCTAGGTCTTGCAAGGAAAGCCCTCATGGAACTAGCCGCTCAAGAAAGTCGTCTTTGGGACGAAGACCAAGCTCGAAAGACCTACGGGGACCAAGCCCTTAAAGTGTCACGGGCGGCTTCGGACGAGAAAGCTAGAGGCCACTCTAGAGCCGGTTCGACCTCAAGAGTTTTGCTCATGGCAACTTCCACGACTACCGTTTGTTCTCATCCAACCCCTCTGCCAGGCAAGGGCGGTCAACGGTCCCAATGACCTAGGAGATGGAACGACACGGCGAGAACGAATCCCGGCGCTTACCTTCCCGAGGAAAGCAAGTTCTCTGTGAAAGCGACGATGAAGACGATGAAACCATTCTCTTCCAAGCCGGGCATGAAGCCAACAAAACCGGACTCCCAAGGGTCACGGGAGGATGGGAACGGATCATTTCCGCACTCAAATTGAAAGGCCAACTCGGGGAGGAAGGTCTATTTAAAAACGAGGAGGAGGATGGAAATTCGTCTCGAGCAACTACTCGGGGAAATTCCACGATCTACGGCCTTCGTTTACGAAACGATCAGCTGGGACGGCAACCGGTCACATGGGCCGATGTTCGGGAAGCCGTGTACTCACCTTCCGACATACCCGCCACTCGGATAAAGCAGAGAGAAAACTCTCCCCGATGGAGGTTTACCTAGACTGCCGCACGCAGTTCAAAGAAGCACCGGCTATTCTCACATGGGAAGAAACGCGAGCACTAACTCTCGACGCGAGGCTCACATTTGCAAGAAGGTTGATCTGGGCCCAGAGTGGAGGAAAACTAGCAAACCACGAGTATCGCCGGACCCAACTCGAGAATGCCCTGAGTATGCTCAAGAAGAAGGAAAGGAACGCGATATACCGTGAAGAGATCAAGGAGACCGTTCGTTTGAGCCGAGAACTCTCCAACCTCCCCGGAGGGTCGCAACGCATTCGGTTCGAGGCAACCACTATTGTGCACCGACATTCGAACAATCCGCGTCAAATTGTAGGCTACCTCCCCTTGAGAGGCATCCAAGCCGGCATCCCGGGAGAATCCGTCAAGCCGCCGAAGCTCCCGGGAATTCATCCACAATCAATGAGTTGAGGAAGACATATGGCCCTATGCTACGAGGAATCCTCCTCTAACTATGGCTCAACTCAGCGGCCTTTGTTCGGGAAGGGACCAAACCCGATGTCGGCGTTCTAACCCGATCGGGTCAAATCCATGCATTACCACCTAAGGCCACCAAAAAGCCGACGGAGCGTAATTGCAATCCGGCCAGCCCGAAGACGCAAATTCCTTGAAAGAGGACCCGATCCTCACTCGGCTCAAGCGGACTCGGGCGAACATTTCCCTTTGGTCTCTGCTCACCTCCTCTTATCCTCACAAGCTCAAGCTAGAGGAAAGCTGGCCCGTACCATGGTCCCCGTGGGCAACCCCGAGATGAAGTCATTCGGATGATCGGCAACATCCACTATGGCAACATTATCACCTTCACAGATTTGGACCTTCCAAAATTTGGGGCGATCACAACGAGCCGCTCTACATCCACAGTCCAGTTGGATGAGCGTCGCCTTCCGCGTGTTGGTAGACGGAGGTTCCGGAATGAATGTCTTGCCCGCCAAGATGATGGACACCTTGACATCAAGCCCGCGAGATCTTAAGCCTTCGGTCCACCTTTGTCAAGGCCTACGACTCTACTTCCCGTACAGTTCTTGGGGTTGCTACTCTCAACATCTGGTTCGGCAAGCGGGTGATCCCCACCGAATTCCAAGTGTTGGACATTCCAATCACTTTCACAGCCATCTTGGGGCATCCCTGGCTGCATCAAATCAATGGTGTGGCATCCACCCTTCACCACTGCCTCAAGTTCATGCAAGGCAACGAGCTAACCACAGTCTACGGCGACAGTGTCACCACCGAGGGGACCAGCACCAACGACATTCCATTGTTGGAAATCAAGCATAATGACGATATGCCATTAACTGGATTCACTCTGGAGACCTCCAAGATCCAAATATGCAACGTGGACCTTCCACTGTCTCACGATCGATTCCTCCCGCCATGAGGATGATGAAACTCATGAACTTCATCCCGGGGCGGGGCTCGGCAAAAGGCTGCAAGGCCAACACCAAGTTATTGAAGTCAAGGACCATACCACGTTCCAGGGGCTTGGCTACGTGCCAACACCGGCTGACATCAAGGAAGACAAAAGGCTCGCCCGCACCAAGGCAGCCGCCCGCAAAAGGGGAACCTCCGACGGCACACCCAACATCCGACCTTACAGTTTTGACCTCGCTCATTACTTCACCAAGGGAACCGACAGCAGAACCGAGGGGACCAACAAGGGAACCGACAGCAGACCGAGGGGACCGAGCAGGAACCGACAAGAACCGAGGGGACCGACAATGAACCGGCAGCAGAAGCCGAGGGGACCGACGGTGGACCGATGAAGATGAGAAAGAAGCGAGAAATAGTCAACACCAAGACTACGGGAAGAATGGAACGGCTAGCACGGGACCTCAGCGTTTCGAGAGGACTCAAAGCTAATCCGATAAGAGGAGCGTTCCTCGACATCACGGCTCTACTGGACCAAGCGCCACCACGAGTCCGGCATGAGTACACATTCAAAGGAATCCCAGACTTGGAGGAGCAACTCAGGTACTCTCCGTGGGAAACAAGTTGTTCGGATCGGCCGTCGAGGCCACATTCGAGACGGTAAGTCCAAAGCGAAGGAACCGGAATTCATAGAAGACGCTCTCGGTGGACCGGCTCTGAGAGTCTGTTTGAAGAAGTCATGGAGTTGCCCAACTTGATCGGCGGGGCTCCGACAACGGCATGATCGCCATGATAGGGACGGAGAAGCCAAGCCTCTCGATCCCCGCACCCTCATCAAGCATCCAGCAATGCCGGCTGAAGAATTGGGTAACTTTCACCGGACCAAGGGCAAGCCGGGCGGGAGTGGAAGACAAGATGGGCCCGCACCCACATCTCCCTTAAACCCGGTCTCAAACCCTGCGAGTCAGTCCTTGTCGAGTCCAGTCCTACGAGTCATCCAACGGCCTTACGCCGGAGGACTATAATGTTGTAGCCAATCATGTATTCCCGTTCTTGTTTAATGAAAAGTCGACCTTTCGGAGTATCCTCTCATTGCCACTTTAACAAGCGATAAGTTAACAAACAACTTAAAAGACGTTAATAATTCAATTGATAAAGAAGCGAGACACATTAAACGAACAATACATTAAAGAAGTTCTCGAGCGTGTAGTTGACCAAGAGGACAACCGGGCCCAAGCCGCCAAAGAGGTTATGACAAAAGTGAACCTGGGGTCGGTGCAAGAGCCTAAAGAGACACAAGTGGGCGGTTTCTTCGCCGATGCGAGAAAAAGAAGCCACGATAAGCCTCCTCCGGGAGTATGTTGACGTGTTCGCTGGTCATATCGGGACATGCCAGGACTCGATCCCTCAATCGTGGAGCACGAGAATTCCCCTGGATCCGAATCCAAGCACATCAAACGAAGGCTGCGCAAGATCAAGCGAGTGGTCCTTGCAAGTTAAAGAAGAAATTGAGAATATGCTCCGAGTTGGTTTCATCGAGTGATTGAGTACCCGACTTGGCTCTCCAACATCGTGACGGTCACCAAGGCCAACGGAAAGGTCGGATCTTTGCGTAGATTTCCGGGATCTCAACAAGGCCGACCCTAAAGATGATTTCCATTGCCTAACATCGACATCTTTGAGTCGACACCACGGCAAATTTCGAAGTAAAGTCCTTCGTGGACGGGTTCGTTGGATACAACCAGATCAAGATGTCCGAGGAGGATCAAGCCAAGGCGCCTTCGCCTTTCATGGGGGACATGCGTTACACGGTCATGTAGTTCGGTACGACAGCTGGGGCTACTTACCAGCGGGCGGCGGCCCCTCTTCCATGACATGATTCACGAAAGAAATCGAAGTGTATGTCGACAACATGATCATCCGCTCCAGGAGGATCGGACGTACGGCACATTGTAAGTGCTCCAATTTGAGCTTGTTAGAATTTTCATTATAAAATTAACGAAAGTTATAACAATTACTAACATTCCTAACTATCCTAACTTTCCTAACAAAGTGAGGGTAAAATGGGCATTGTTATTTAAGGTTAAACCTTAAAAAGAATCTCAAAAAAGAAAAACAAATGAAGAAAACCAAATATAGCAATCTTTGGAAACAAAAGCTGGTGGTCAATTTGAATTTTGAAAAAGATTATTCTTCTTGTCCAAAGCTGAAGCTGCATTTAATGAACAGTGCACGCTGCCTGATCCTATCCGCGCGGACAAGTATGTAATTTTCAGAGGGCTATAAATTGAGCCCTCCAGTCACAGAAATAGGAAGGAAGAACACAAATGCAACGAAGTTCTGGCGAAATATAGAGAGAAAACAGTGAGAATTCTCAAGAATTGTCACCTTTTTCTTTCCAATCTTTCCCAACTCATACTCATCCACTCACTCTCATATTAAAGCCCTAAACACTCATACACTCAAGCCAAACACTCAAGAACACAAGGAAGATTGGTAAACCCTCCTCTTCCTAACCCTAAATCTCATCCATGCATGCATCTTCAAACTACAAAATGTAGTTCTTTCATCTTCTTTCTCTAGATCTAAGAAGATCACCATGGAAGACCATATCCATGGATGATCTTATACAAAGATCAACATTATTTTCAAAAGCTTTTCTTGCTTACTTGCAAAAATGCACTTTCAAAACCCTAAAAAACCATTTTCAAGCACTAAATCTTGATTTCAAAGGGTAAAATCCCCCTCCCCAAGCAAATGAAATGCTTAGTCCTAATGTACCCCAAGGATGGTTTGGTATAGTTGATTCACCACTAAAATGTCTAGTGATCACTAACCAAAACCTAGGGAAATGGGGACAAGCATGGATGCAAAACCCCCCTTAAAATCATATTTTCTTTCTTGAGAAGTTGCTGTCCAGTAGCAATTTTCTCAGACCTCAGTCCATGGTCTTAATTTTTGGACACAGATGAACTTGGAATTTGGTGTTGACTACAAAACACATTTGTAGCCAACATCCAGAGCTTTCCAGACATATTTTTACCTTATTTTTTGGGTGAGTAAAACTCCTCTTTTCAATTTTTCTTTCAGAGGCTAGTTCATCAGCTTCTGGGAATCCAGATCTCATATCTGAGGTTTCCAGAAGGTTTTGACCCCTCAAATCTTCTCCAAAATGGAAATTTCTTTCACAAAAAGTTTATTCAAGGAGTCTAGAGAAACTTTCATTCTCTGAGTTCATCCAGATTATGAAGTTTTAGGACCCTTGAATCCATTTCAAAATCAGGTGTCTGCTGCCATTTCCTTCTGGCAGAAGTGACTTCTCAACTTCAAAAGGTTTTTGAGTACCAAATCTCAAACCAAAAATTCTCCAAAAAATCATGGGATCAGTTTAAAGTCTTAAAAGACATCCCAATTTTTACTTGTTCCCGTTTCAACTTAGTTTGTCCAAAACACACACACACACACACACACAAATGATTTTCAGCTTGGAAGACTCGTTTTTACGAGGCGCGTCGGGTGCACACTAACGTCCTTCCCGACGCGTAACATGACCTCCGAACCTAAATCTCTGATCTCGGGCTTTTTTCAAAGTTTTGGCCCTTCAAAATTAAAATGGCGTGGCGACTCCGTTTTTTCCGGTTTTATTTGGTTTTTCAAAGAAACGCAAAAATCGAATTTTCCCGCGAAAAAGGCAACACATCGTTACAGTGGCGACTCTGCTGGGGACTAAGCTTTTTCTAAAAAAAAATGATATTTGGTATATTGGTGGAAACCATTAAACTTCCCGTTATCGCCTCCTAACACGAGTCGGGGATAAATTGTGGTTTAACAATCCCACGTACCGGTATCATCGTTTTCAAAAAAAAAAGAAAAAGCTTTTGAGGGTCAAGCTTCCGTACCGACATTTGAAAATCCTTTGTTTTGTGTGTGTTGATTTTTTCACATTTTCGTGTTTGTTTTGGCCGCCTCGGAAAAAGTCAAAATTTTATTTGTCGGAATAATGTCCCTAACTGTTGGAATTTTTGTGATTATGTGCTTATGTGCTCATTAATTTTCAAAAAAAAAAAATTTTCAAAAAAAAAAAAGATTTTTCAAAAAAAAAGAAAATTTCCAAAAAAAAAAAAAATCATGCATCATACTTTTTAAGACACATAAAAAAATTTTTATTTTACTCAGAAAAGAAGATAGGCTGCTTGCACACTACGCGCACGTTGACCGTACACCGCACACTACGTCCTTAACCGGGAAATCCTTGTCGCGGTCCGTTTGGTCTTATTACGCCTCTCGGACGAGCACGGGACTACCCAAACATCCCATGGAGCCTCGTGTCGACCATGCACTTGTCAGTGACACACTTTGTCAGAGACCCGGTTGGTTTTTAGTGCAGTGCGTGTCATGCCTGTACGTGTATAGACCTTTCCTTTCAAGCCTTTGTCGGCATACCGACTCAATATCTTTCGGGTCCCTAATCGGTCGAAGTTACGCCGGTTTTCCGCCGCGGACTTTGACCAAGATATTGGCCAGGCGCCTTGACTTCGGCTCGGCGGCACAAATTATACAACGACTCCCGGCATGACAGAGTCATCAAGGATTAATGATTATTCCATGCCTAATTACGGCTTAACTGACGACAAGTCAAGATCAATTGTGGACATTCATCAGTCCAAATCATGCCGACTTTACTGTCGAGCCCTCGGACATGATCTTGACTTTGACGTCAGCTTTGTCCGTAATTTACATCGAATGCTCATTAAGACTGGATTACCCGCGAGACTTCTAGGATCGTTTTTCTTTCGGTCGGTGGGACCCGCTTGCCCTATAGGACCCTCGCCGGGGCATCCACCTGGGAGGTCGAAATACGGGTGGAATACGAGGGGCTTATAGACGTAGTGACGGGGGCCCGGCGATCCGGGAATCGAGTAGTTCGAAAAAAAAAAAAAAGAAGAGCAATCTTTTCCAACCGATTAGGTTAATAAAACGTGTTTTAAGTAAACATGAACAAATAACTGCATGTTGCATGAGCCTAAGAGCCCAAACACCTACCCTCCTTCAATTCCCGCCATCGAACCCTCGTGTCTTTCCCCGCGGCTCCGCGTAAAGCTTGGTTTCGGGCACCGGGTCACCGTTTAATCAGGTTGGGAAGAGTCAAGTGCCTCATCGGCTTCGCCGTTTGTTTCAACTCCGGGTTTGAGAATGTACGCATCGGTGAGTAACGAGGAGGACAACGTCACTCCGCCTCCGGGACTCCTCGAGACGAACGGCAATGGAATCGGTTAGCGAACGAGATGAGAATGCGACGGGAAGCACGGTGAATAGCCTTATCGAGGCTATTAAGAGCCATGGTTTGGCCGCCGGCCTCAATCCCGATGGCACCTTCTTTGTGGAAGAAGAGGATGACCCCAATCCCAATCTCGGTCGCCCAGATTACTCCCGGGATGCCACCACCAACCTCCTTCGGTGCTACCGAGAACACATGTTCCTCGATCTGCAGGTCGGACCACTTTGGATCCATGCGGCTGATGGGACGAATCGGTTCACGGCTCCTCGGTGGGGGCAAAGTCGGTACGGAATGTCCTCTCATGGTTGGGGATACCTCGGAATGCCACGGCGGATTGGAATCCCACCTCGGTTCGGAACCGATCAATCTAGACCTTCACATCAACGGCCACAATTTGGAATGCCGCCACAATGTCGGTTACGGGCCACGATCGGGAGCCCTCCTCGAGAATAGTGCTGGTTCGGTTGCTCCTCACACGGCTTTCACAAATCCATTCACTCGAGACTTCTATGGGTTATCAAGCCTTCATCCCGGTTTCATCCGAATCACCGGGACCACGGTATCCTCTCGGTTATGCATCCTCGCCACAACCGGCCATGCAATTCAACAACCGGGGACGGCAACCCGCACTTAAGCCTACTTATGGGCCTCACTCCGAAAATCCAAGCCATATGGCTACCTCGGATCTGCCTCCATCTTCTCTGCCGATTGGAAGCCAACGGCAAGTCGTTGGGTTCTATCCTTTTGCCCGGCTCCTACCTACACTCCCCGGGGTAATTTGGGCCAAGGACGGGTTTTCACCTATGCTCAGGGATATGGTATTCCTTCCACCAATGCACCACCAACGGCTAGTCCTCTTCCTAGCTCAAATATCGGCTCGGGAATTCCCGCTCCGCCTTTGGATCCCCAATTGGCTTGGTTTATGGAGCAACACAAGGAAATGAAAGCACGATTCTTGAATTGACCGCCAAAAAGAACACTTGCTCTTCGGCCTACGAGATCCCGACTCGATTGTCCCTGCCTCACAAGTTTGTGATGCCCACTCTGGAATTGTTTGACGGGAGTGCATGCCCTAAAACTCACTTGGACACCTATACTTTGGCAATGAAGGCTAAGGGATGCACAAACCGGCGGTTGGCCGATTACTTTAGTCTCTCTTTGAAGTCGGGGGCTTTGAAATGGTTTTTCCGATTGCGGCTGAAGCTAGGGCTACTTGGGAACAAATTACCGGTACTTTCACGAGATAAGTATAAAGCCAACTTGGAGTGGGAGACAAACGAGTTGACACTGCAAACAACGATGCGGCGCCTAATGAGAATATTGGGGATTTCTATAAGAGATGGAACTTAAAGCTCGGTGAAATGGCCATTCCTCCCTCGACGAGGAGCGAGTTAGACATCTTTCGGTCATGCTTGAAGCCGCATTTGAGAGCTTCCCTCGGCCACTTCCCTACGGCCGACTTGCGTGCAATGGTTAATTCGGGGCTAAGTTTGAAAAGGCTTACAATCGGCGGCCATTGCTGCACACGCCTACGGATATCGGGCTCCTCCCTCCAAAACTACTCTCACTTTCGCTAAAGGCAAAGGCGATCGGCTACGCGGGACGGGGCGTAACAATGCCACTTCCTTTGTTCCCAAGAAGCTGATGCATCCAAATCCCGGCTCCAAGACTTGAGAAACTTTGGGATGCCTTTGAGTGATATCTTGAGGTTTGGTGAGAGAAGGTTTGCTCCGGCCTTTGGAAAATTATCGGCCTAGAAACCCCAACGCTCCTTTGGATACCTCCAAGCATTGTGCCTTTCATCGGTACCATGGGCACCTGACGGATGATTGCGTCCCCTGAAAAAGGCCATCCAAGGGTTGATTGAGCAAGGGAGGTTAGAGATGCTGAAGGACCTAATACTATCAATAACCCGCTCCCTAACAACATGAGTGTCAACATGATCGAGTTTGGTGGTTCAAGCCTTGTGGGCACAATGGAGTTTGACTCGTCCCTTTGCAAGGTCAATGAACCGGTCATCGCGAGCAATGAAGATGGTTGGATTGAGCAAAAAGTTGCCAAGGAAATCTGATGGAAAGGTCTGCAATAGCTCCGTCTCCGGCGTCGAAGAATAGATGCATGGTTCAACGGCAAAGAGCGGCTAGGCGGGGGCTACCTATCTTTAAAATAGTCTTTTGAGTCAACCTTCGTAGGTTCTAGTACTTTTCTTTCACCTAAGTCCTTCTGGACATTTGTCGTTGTAGTCCATTTTGGACATAGTGGTTAAGTGTCTAATTTTTAATATAAGTCTTTTTCTTTTCTTGCTAGACTCGAGACATCACTTGCGCACCCACGTTACACTTAATTGAAATGGTTTTATCCAAAATGATCACTTGTCTGCTCAACCACTAATTCTTCGAAAATGATTAATATTTAAACTAATCGGAGTGAGAAAATCAATTGATATCCTTCCCAAATTGGGGCTTACCAACTCCCCATCTTGCATCTCATATGCTCACATCCCTTTCATCATCATCATCTCGTTGCTCGATGAATTTGCATGGATCTTTTCTCATATAAAGCTTAAGCAAGCAATGAAGACTTAATCTCGTTTAGGTCATCCGGTAGGGATTGCGGTTGAAACCTTTCACCCATAGGAAAGCCATTACCTCACCCTTACTAAACACTACCCTCTCATTTCAAGATCGGCGTGTTTTGAAACCCGGTTTAGCCATCATTTTTGCTCCATGCGAGAGAAAGTCCAAGCGAGCCGAGAAGTTAGCTTCGAGAATCGGCGATGCGCAAATTATCTCAAGCCATGAAGGAAGGACAAAGATAATCCTCAACTCCTCGGGAAGCTTTCCAAGTCAAAAAAAAAAACAAAAAAAAAAAAAACAAAAAAAAAAAACAAAAAAAAAAAAAAAAAAAACAAAAAAAAAAAAAAAAAAAAAAAAAAAAAAAAGAAGGATTTTAAAATCCTCACAATCTCGGATATAATTCCAAGCTCCTCGGGAAGCCTTCCAAAAAAAAAAAGAAGAAGAACTCAAAAGTCCCCGACATCTCAAGAAGCTCTCCAATGATCAAAAGGAGCTGAATTCTCGCAAGATCGCAAAAAGTTGTCGGTAGCTCGGACTTCCTCTTATCATTACCTTAAACCAATCCCAAGCCATCCTCTCTATTTTAGAGGATACTCCCATCACCATTACCCTTGCCCTTGGCCAAAGTCAAAATTTGACCTCTCATTCTTGGAGGCAATCAATCTTCCTCGCCATAGATTTCCCAAACACGTCCCCTTGAGCCAACCTCTCATCTTTAGAGGTTCGGTCGGTAAAAGGCCTAGCCGACCTCTCATCTTAAGAGGTCATAATCTCCCAAATCACCCGATGGCCGATCGAAGCCGGAAACCCAACTACGGTCCCTATCGGATAGCGGTTTCATTCTAATATCCTCGATGTCGGGATCAAATTAATGCTTCATTGCTTGCTTAAATTGGAATCTAATCCATTTTGGTTCAAAATTACCAATCAAAGATTGTGCAAATTCAACCCTTCCCTTCATGTGAGCATATTTCATTTCTCCTCACAAACACTTGCCGTGGATGTCCCCTTTGGGGCTTCGCATCCGTGTCTTTCATGGACACTCTAAGGGGATATGTTATTCAATCCTCCAAATCCTCAAAATCCCCAAAGGTCCTCGGACCCTCGAATTTCAACATTCATTCTCTTTTCATTCGGGATAGGCCCGAACTACGGCGACTGAGCTCTTCATAATGGAGGGAACGTAGGCAACCAGAAATGGTTCGGTCGAAATCACAAACAAATCTCAAAAAAAAATCCGGTCTCATCAAGGATCGTCCCTATACACTTTCCGCCCTTCCAGAGCTTGATTTCGATATCGGTTGGTTTTCTCCTTGTGATTAATCAAAATATTTGTTCATATCGGATTTAGGGATTGAATAACCGAACATTAACAAAGGGTTTTAAGCGGCCTTGTGATCATCATGAATAAGACAAGTTTTCAAGTGTCTCGACAAGTCTTCTATTTCTACATCATAGGAAAATAGAGCCAAACATTGTCTTTACGTCTGCGGGGGCTTCCATACACTTTTCCACACCTTGTGATGCTTATACTCTCTCAAAAGAGTCAAACCAAAAGCGAGAGTGTCATACACAAATTCGGAAACATTCCCACCTTTCAAAAGATATGCCCTTGCACGTAAACATTTCCGAGTCTTGTCCGATGGCCCGGTTGACTAAGGTGCGAAAAGATGGGTCCCCCTCGGTCACATGATAACTCGTCGGCAATAAGGCGCTCTGAATTTCTTCATCTTTGGGGCTTGCTAAGCGGTTCTCCCAGGTTCTCCTATAGTAGCTCTTCAAGTGGGGCTTATATAGTCATCTTTGGGACCACGTTGGTTTCTTCACTACGAGATAGACTCGCCAAGTCGCTTCTTCAAAATCCGGACTTTGCCTACTCGGGATCAGGGGCTTTGTCAAGATGGTCTTTTGGACGAATTTTATCAAGTCGCAAGAAAGAATTTCGGCTTGAACGTGGTACACGGCGGCTTCCGTAGCATCGGAATTCAAGATCGGGGTTTCTCCCGGCATTAGCAATTTCATCAAATCATTCTCCGAGCAAAGTTTCGACGAGGTCACAGCTCATCCAAATGAAAGAAGCTTCACTCGTATCAACGTTGGCCCTAAAGTCTGTCGGCATCGGCTTCAAATGACCAAGAATGAGAGGGAAAGTTTCAATCAAGACCAGGGATCGAATCCAATCTCATCAAGATTGAGGTCCATGTGATATTACGACAAAACCTCACCAACAACCGCATTTGTTTAAATCGCGACCAAGGGTTCTCATCCCCACTTGATCAAAATCTGTTCCAAGCGGTCTCCATACCCATGCATCCCCACTAAAAATCTCCCGAGGGCTCATGTAGCATGCACAAAACTTGAGTCAATAGGAATAATCCTAAATCATCGAAGATCATAAATCATAATTTTCTGCCCGAAGCTTAGGCTAAGTGCATCTTCGAAAGCAAGTAAATGCATCATCCCATAATCATTTTTGGTTCCATGCATGCATCTGTCATCATGAATGCCATATATGCATCTTCCTCTTCACTAACGAATGCGGGAATTCAAACGTGAAATCAAATCCCCCTTTTTTCGGCAAGGATGATCTTCACCAAAGACGACCTCCAATGAATGAAGACGCCCTCCAACATCTACGGTTTGGCAAAGACAAGCTCCGGCGTACGCAACTTGCTAAAGACGACCTCCAATGTCCACAAATGGATGAAAACGGCCCCAATGAAGACCACCTCCGGTGTCTACAATTCGGTCGAGAGACGCGAAGTTCTCGAATACAAGTCGGTCGGGGACGCCAAGTTCTCAAAATGCAAATCGGTCGGGGACGCCAAGTTCTCAAATGCAAATCAAATGCCGGTTGGTCGAGACGCCAAGTCGGTCGAGAGACGCCAAGTTCTCAAATACGGTTCGGTCGGGGACGCCAAGTTCTCAAATGCAAATCAAATGCCGGTCGGTCGAGACGCGAGTTCTCACATACAAATCGGTCGAGACGCCAAGTTCTCAATACAAATCGGTCGGGGACGCCAAGTTCTCAAATACAAATCGGTCGAGACGCCAAGTTCTCCAAGGCAAGAAGGTCGAGAGACGCCAAGCTCTCCAATACAATGCGGTCGGAGACACCAAGTTCTCAAAAGCAAGAAGTCCCAATGTGAATACAAGCTCAACCACCTCTACAAGGTTGACGATCACCGGCAAGATGCGAGACTCGGCCAAACTCCTCCTTCGAGGTCAAAATGCTTCCAAAGACGGCAAATCGTCGGCGAAACCGTCCCACGAACAGCAACTTAACAACTCTTCATCAACATCAGCCGTAGCCTCAGTCCTTCCGGCAACTACAGGTAAGCACAGCACAGGTATGAAAGCATATCTTAGTCAACTACTTTTCTAAAAGAACATTATCATCAGATCATAGGGCGACTTCCCCAAGACAGTCAAAACCTTAGGGTGACTTCCCCAAAACAGTCAAACCATAGGGCAACTTCCCAAAAATAGTCAGATCATAGGGTGACTTCCCAAAAAATAGTCAAACCATAGGGCGACTTCCCAAAATAGTCAGATCATAGGGTGACTTCCCAAAAAATAGTCAAACCATAGGGCGACTTCCCAAAAATAGTCAGATCATAGGGCGACTTTCCCAAAACAGTCAAACCATAGGGCGACTTCCCAAAAATAGTCAAACCACAGGGCGACTTCCCAAAAATAGTCAGATCATAGGGCGACTTCCCAAAAATAGTCAGATCATAGGGCGACTTCCCCAAAACAGTCAAACCATAGGGCGACTTCCCAAAAATAGTCAGATCATAGGGTGACTTCCCAAAAATAGTCAAACCATAGGGCGACTTCCCAAAAATAGTCAGATCATAGGGCGACTTCCCCAAAACAGTCAAACCATAGGGCGACTTCCCAAAAATAGTCAAACCACGGGGCGACTTCCCTAAAATAGTCAATCCCTCGGGTGACTCCCAAATACAGTCAATCTCTAGGGCGACTTCCCTAAAATAGTCAATCCCTCGGGTGACTCCCAAATACAGTCAATCTCTAGGGCGACTTCCCTAAAATAGTCAATCCCTCGGGTGACTCCCAAATACAGTCAATCTCTAGGACGACTTCCCTAAAATAGTCAATCCTCGGGTGACCCCGGAATCTGATCAATCCTTGGTCCATCCACTTGACCGACATTGATCACCTTTCTTCCCGATGGTTCTCGTAAGCCCGAGTCTTCCCCAGCAAGAACACCTTCAAATAGCCTCCATCAGGTAAAAAACCTCAACTTAGGTTCATACTCCTGAACTAAGTTCCCATTTAGGTTCATACTCCTGAACAAAACCTCAACTTAGGTTCATACTCCTGAACTAAGTTCCCATTTAGGTTCATACTCCTGAACCAAATCCCGACTTAGGATCATACTCTGAACTAAGTCTCCATTTAGGTTCATACTCTGAACAAAACCTCAACTTAGGTTCATACTCACGAACTAAGTTCCCATTTAGGTTCATACTCCTGAACAAAACCTCAACTTAGGTTCATACTCCTGAACTAAGTTCCCATTTAGGTTCATACTCCTGAACCAAATCCCGACTTAGGATCATACTCCTGAACTA
Source organism: Adenophora triphylla var. japonica (assembly GCA_022495995.1). Lineage (NCBI taxonomy): Eukaryota > Viridiplantae > Streptophyta > Magnoliopsida > Asterales > Campanulaceae > Adenophora > Adenophora triphylla. The sequence goes on along the minus strand of JAFEMH010001168.1, from coordinate 295,548 downwards.
AGTCCCCATTTAGGTTCATACTCCTGAACAAGACCTCAACTTAGTTCCCATTTAGGTTCATACTCCTGAACCAAATCTCAACTTAGGTTCATACTCCTGAACTAAGTCTCCATTTAGGTTCATACTCCTGAACCGAACCTCAACTTAGGTTCATACTCCTGAACTAAGTTCCCATTTAGGTTCATACCCTCTCACAAGAAATCCCCGGCAGTAAAACGTAAGACCGAGTGCCCCGAGAAAGATAACGAGATCCCGTATCTTTCATCAAAATCTTCCTCGGCAGTCAAACGTAAGACCGATCTCCTCGAGAAAGATAACGAGATCCCGTATCTTTCATCAAAATCTCCCCCGGCAGTCAAACGTAAGACCGATTTCCCAGACGAATACGTCTGATTTTCCCCAGCAAAGGCTAACGAAATCCCCAGCAAAGTTAACGGAATCTCAAAAGCCAACGAAATCTCGAGTAAGACTCGAACTACGAAAGGGCTTGATTCCCACTAGGGATACGTAGGTAGCCTATCATTAGGTCCAGCCCCTCGACCAAAACGGTCACCCTCTCCTTCGGCAGCAGACAAAGTCCACCGAAAGGCCATTTCAAATTAAGGTCCGAGGCGCCTAAAAAGCCATCATCATTAAGGTCCGAGGCGCCTAAAAGCCATCATCATTAAGGTCCGAGGCGCCTAAAAAGCCATCATCATTAAGGTCCGAGGCGCCTAAAAAGCCATCATCATTAAGGTCCGAGGCGCCTAAAAAGCCATCATCATCAAGGTCCGAGGCGCCTAAAAAGCCATCTTCAAGGTTCGAGGCACCTAAAACGCCATCTCCAAGGTTCGAGGCACCTAAAACGCCATCTCCAAGGTCCGAGGCACCTAAAACGCCATCTCCAAGGTTTGAGGCACCTAAGACGCTATCGCTAGAAAGCGATAAATCGCAATCATCCCGGCGGGCGGATACCCGTCGAGACCAGAAATGGTCATTCCTATCCCCGGCGGAGCGGATAGCCATCGGACCAAAAATGGTCATCTCTTATCCCCAGCAGAGTTTCTTTCCAAGAAGTTGCTGTAGAACTCGCTCACCGGGTTCGAGGCACCTAAACGCCATCATCTCCGGGGGTCAAAGACCCGAACTACGGCCGGCTTGATTCCCATTCGGGATACGTAGGTAGCCTATCGCTAGGTTCGACCACCCGATCACTCGATCATCCTGCCAAATATGGAGCCTTACTCTTATCGACGACCCCGCTTCCTTCGAAGCGCCGTCGCCGAGGGGCTCTTGTAAGTGCTCCAATTTGAGCTTGTTAGAATTTTCGTTATAAAATTAACGAAAGTTATAACAATTACTAACATTCCTAACTATCCTAACTTTCCTAACAAAGTGAGGGTAAAATGGGCATTGTTATTTAAGGTTAAACCTTAAAAAGAATCTCAAAAAAGAAAAACAAATGAAGAAAACCAAATATAGCAATTTGGAAACAAAAAGCTGGCCGGTCAATTTGAATTTTGAAAAAGATTATTCTTCTTGTCCAAAGTGAAGCCGCATTTAATGAACGTGCACGCCTGCTGATCCTATCCGCGCGGACAAGTATGTAATTTTCGAGAGGGCTATAAATTGAGCCCTCCAGTCACAAAAATAAGGAGGAAGAACACAATAGCAACGAAGTTCGGCGAAATATAGAGAGAAAACAGTGAGAATTCTCAAGAATTGTCACCTTTTTCTCTCCAATCTTTCCCAACTCATACTCATCCACTCACTCTCATATTAAAGCCCTAAACACTCATACACTCAAGCCAAACACTCAAGAACACAAGGAAGATTGGTAAACCCTCCTCTTCCTAACCCTAAATCTCATCCATGCATGCATCTTCAAACTACAAAATGTAGTTCTTTCATCTTCTTTCTCTAGATCTAAGAAGATCACCATGGAAGACCATCTCCATGGATGATCTTCTACAAAGATCAACATTATTTTCAAAAGCTTTTCTTGCTTACTTGCAAAAATGCACTTTCAAAACCCTAAAAAACCATTTTCAAGCACTAAATCTTGATTTCAAAGGGTAAAATCCCCTCCCCAAGCAAATGAAATGCTTAGTCCTAATGTACCCCAAGGATGGTTTGGTATAGTTGATTCACCACTAAAATGTCTAGTGATCACTAACCAAAACCTAGGGAAATGGGGACAAGCATGGATGCAAAACCCCCCTTAAAATCATATTTTCTTTCTTGAGAAGTTGCTGTCCAGTAGCAATTTTCTCAGACCTCAGTCCATGGTCTTAATTTCTGGACACAGATGAACTTGGAATTTGGTGTTGACTACAAAACACTTTTTGTATCCAACATCCAGAGCTTTCCAGACATATTTTTACCTTATTTTTTGGGTGAGTAAAACTCCTCTTTTCAATTTTTCTTTCAGAGGCTAGTTCATCAGCTTCTGGGAATCCAGATCTCATATCTGAGGTTTCCAGAAGGTTTTGACCCCTCAAATCTTCTCCAAAATGGAAATTTCTTTCACACAAAGTTTATTCAAGGAGTCTAGAGAAACTTTCATTCTCTGAGTTCACCCAGATTATGAAGTTTTAGGACCCTTGAATCCATTTCAAAATCAGGTGTCTGCTGCCATTTCCTTCTGGCAGAAGTGACTTCTCAACTTCAAAAGGTTTTTTGAGTACCAAATCTCAAACCAAAAATTCTCCAAAAAATCATGGGATCAGTTTAAAGTCTTAAAAAGACATCCCAATTTTTACTTTTTCCAGTTTCAACTTATTTTGGCCAAAACACACACACACACACACACACAAATGATTTTCAGCTTGGAAGACTCGTTTTACGAGGCGCGTCGGGTGCACACTAACGTCCTTCCCGACGCGTAACATGACCTCCGAACCTAAATCTCTGATCTCGGGCTTTTTTCAAAGTTTTGGCCCTTCAAAATTAAAATGGCGTGGCGACTCCGTTTTTTCCGGTTTTATTTGGTTTTTCAAAGAAACGCGAAAATCGAATTTTTCCCACGAAAAAGGCAACACATCGTTACAATACTGTTACACGGTCATGCCGTTCGGTCTGAAGAACGCTGGGGTTACTTACCAGCGGGCTGCAACAACTCTCTTCCATCACATGATTCACAAAGAAATCGAAGTATATGTCGACGACATGATCATCCACTCCAAGGGATCAGACATGCAGCACATGACAGATCTGAGGAAGTTCTTCAAGACTCGACTTAAAGCACTCCATGAGGCTAAACCCGGCAAAGTGCACCTTCGGCGACAAGCGCGGCAAGGTACTGGGGTACATGGTTACAGAAAGAGGTATCGAAGCCGATCCCAGGAAAATCAAGGCGATCATCGACATGAAGCCGCCTCAAACACTGACAGAAGTGAAGAGCTTCATGGGAAGACTTCAAGACATCGATCGCTTCATCAACCAGTTGACATCTCTCTCGAGAGCCCATGTTCAAACCGATGAAAAAGAATGCCGACATCAAATGGGACTCCGAGTGCCAAACAGCTTTTGAGAAGATCAAGACCTACTTGGTTAATCCCCCACCCCGTGCCCGCCACATGAAGACAAGCCACTACTCCTTCATCCGACGATGCAATGTACACGTCAATCGGAGCAATGCCTTGGCACAAGAACGAGAAAGATTCCAAGGTTGAGCATGCAATCTACTTCGTAAGCCGAAAGCTTTAAGGAAGTGAACTCGGCTACTCAAAGATCGAGAAAACTTGTACCGCCTTGGTATGGGTAGTCGGGAAACTGAAACACTACATGCGATCGCATTCGGTACTCCTGGTCTCCAAAGTGGACCCCGTCCGATATCTCTTTGACAAGCCATCCCCTGTCAATGCGGCTAGCCAAGTGGTCATTCTTCCCGGCTGAGTTCGACATCAAGTACATGGTCGAAAATCAACAAAGGGCAGAGTAATGGCGAGATCGCCTTGCCGACTTCCCGAGCAAATGAACCTAAGGGTCCCGATCCGCAATTTCGGACGACGGAATCTTTTCACTTGATAGCGCAAACCGCTGGCAACTCTTCTTCGATGGGGCAGCCAACAAGAAGGGGAATGGTATTGGAATGCTCCTTGTCAATCCCAAGGACGAGCATACTCCCATAGCCATCAAGCTGAATTTTGAAGCAACCAAGAATGCAAATAGAATATGAAGCCTGTGGCAGCGGAGTTTGGAAGCCGCCCTCGAGCGCAACATCTTAGAGCCGGATGTATATGGAGACTCGGCATTGATCATCAATCAAGTATCCAACAAATGGAAGACGGTAGATTCTCGGCCTTGAAGTACCACGCGTACATGGAGGAACTCATTGCTCGGTTCAAGGACATCTCTTTTCACTATTTGCCAAGAGACAGGGAACCGCTTCGCGCACGCCCGGCAACCCTCGCCTCTCTTATCGAAATTCCCGAAGGAAAGCAAGTAAAACCCCTCGTAATAGGCGGACGGGAAACACCCGCCTATTCTTTCGTGAGATCGAAAAAGAAAAAGAAACGATCGACGAACCCCGGTACAATCAAATTTACCAAGTACCTCCAAAGCGGAGAAGCTTCCTTCACAAATGAAGATGGAAAATACAAAGAAGGGATCAAAGCCAAAAACATGATGGCATTAAAACGCCCGGCATCCCATTTCGTCATTCGGGGGTATGTTGTACAAGAAGCGCCACCAGGGCCACTCCTTCGGTGTGTAAACAAAGAAAAGCCGGCGAGCTAATGAGCGAAGTTCACAACGGAACTGCGGTCCGCACATGAACGCCCGAGCATTGACACGGATCATTCTCCGTATGGGATACTATTGGATATCAATGGAAACAGGCGCATCCAGTTCGTCCGAAGGCTGCGACAAATGTCAACAGTTTTCCAACCTCAATCACATCCCTCCTCACGAACTCTATTGCATGACTACACCATGGCCTTTCGCCACATGGGGAATCGACGTCATCGGCAAGATCACTCCTCCAGGGAGCAATGGTCACGAGTTCATATTAGTCCCATTCGACTACTTCACCAAATGGGTAGAAGCCAGATCGTACAAGGTACTGAATTCTAAGAAGGTGGCCGAGTTCATCCGAGAGAACATCATGTGCCGATATGGAGTGCCCAACGAGATCATCTCCGACAATGGGACTCACTTCGAAGGAGATTGTGACCAACTACTCGACCGACCCGTAGTCACACGTCACAGTCTTCTCCTTACAGACCACAAACCAATGGTGCAGTAGAGGCAGCCAACAAGACTCTCGCCATGATAATCAGAAAGATGACCACCAGAGGTCGGGACTGGCCCGAAAAGCTACATCTAGCCCTCTGGGGATACCGAACATCAGTCAGAACCGCCACAGGGGAGACTCCGTTCGCACTTACCTACGAAATGGAAGCGATGTTACCCGTAGAATTGGAAATTCCATCCCTCCGAGTCCTCTTGGAAAACGGGATCAATGAAGTCGAATGGTGTTCGGTCGAAACCTAACGGTTTATTTTATATCCGCAAGCGCACGGGCTATTGTAATATAGCGGGTGCAAGTACGAGTCGATCCCACAGAGACAGGGTTTACTTTGGTATAATTTTGTCTTTAGAAAATATAAAAAGGATTGGGGGGTAGATCAAATTTGTTTTTAGAATAATAGAGAGCATAGACAGAAAATACTTTAATTGAATTCTTATAAAACGAAGCATTCTCGGGATTGGAAATCATACACATAATCTTATTCATCAAATTGTCATTGTCTTAGAAATAAAAGGTTTTCATAAAAAGCAAGGATGGTATGTTAAGCCTACACTATTTCGGGCTAGGACAATAGCGTTTGTATTCTTCACTAATTATGTTCTAACTGTTTGAGAAATCCGTTTATGTTTGATCCCGCCTGTCACAAACGGGCATTCCGGCTTATCTCTAGCTGACCATAATTAGTAAGAATCCATTAAGGGCGGAAGTTCAACATACTTTCCATTAAAGGAACATCCCTAGGCCATTGAACTACTCTCGTGATCAATGAACCTAGTTTCTTTATATGGTTCCGTCAATTGAGATTCTCCGCTAGGTACTTCTCTCAATTGACTGAATCATACAAATTGGATATCGCCAATAAGTAAGGCATTTAGCGAATAATATAAAGAAATTGTTTTAGATGAAGAAAGAAGACAAGACTAATCATTTTTTAGATGATGAATAAGCATGTTTTGAGTTTCCAACCCCAAGAATATGGGGAATTACTCACAAGCCATTTATAAAGTAAAAACAATTAAAATAAGAGATTGAGTAAGAGAGACTTATGATGAACAATTGCTGGAAATAATGCTTCTTTTATTGATCTTCTTCCAAAGTAACTTCAAGAACAAAGTAATGACTTGATCTTCAAATCTTCTTAGAAATTGATATCACAAGTATTTTGTGTTTTCTATCTATCAACTATCAGTATTTCTCTCTAATAATTCGTACTTAAGACTGATCTCTAGGGTCCTATTTATAAAAAGGAGGGAACTCTTCAATCGGGTGCAACCAAAAGGTGCCTTTACATCGCGGATCACGATTTGCACGGCCGTGTCAAAGAAGTTGCACGGCCGTGTGACCCTTGGCGCCAGATTTGAATTCAAGCCTTGACACCTCGCACGGCCGCTCCTACTTTAGCTGCACGGCCGCTCCGCTTGATGACACGGGCGCTCCCTCTTCAAGACACGGCCACTCCATATTTTAGGGCCAAAAGTGGCCTGAAAAATGCCAAGTGCACGGCCGCTCCATCTCTGCTGCACGGCCGCTCTGACTGGTTTTCAACTTGGAGTGCTTATTTGCTTGGTGTCCCTTCATCTTTTTGGACCAAAATGTCCATGTATCCTTTGTATATATAAAATGACCCTAAAACCTGTCTAAAAAGGCAAGAAATATACCAAAAGCGTAAAATCTAGAAAATAAGGAAAAGAAACTAAAAAGTATAAGAAATGAAATGAGAAATGATGTTTTATGCTATAAAAAGTATATAAAAATGAGGATAAATGACTATATAATAGTCACTTATCAAACTCCCCCACACTTAAACCTTTGCTTGTCCCCAAGCAAACTTATAATGAAATATGGGGAGGGAGAAAAATTATGATTGATCCCTCAGAAATAAAGTAGCAAGCCCTTGAATGCCTTGTAGATAATGCCTTTTATCTATCTATTCATATTTTGAATACCTTTAAAAATTTATTTAGGAAGAAATATTTTAGGGACATTTAAAAGAGATAAGATGCAAGACAATAACCTAGTATAGCATATATAGAATTTTGATCAAGTAAAGCATGCTAGAAGGAAGAATCTTCTTGGTAGAAAAGGCCATCACTTTTTAGAGTGATTTTTTAGAAAAGATGAATTTTATTTCTTTAAGATGTACAAGAAAAGGTATAGACATTTATTCACAATTTAGAAGTTCCGAAGAATTGCATTACATTCTTGAATCACAAGGGTGAAGAATGGGTGATGGTAGTGGAAAAATCTCGTCAAAGTCAAACAAATTTATCTTTATTTTTGTACGTGTTATATTTTTGCAAAAGACCTAAGTTATTCTTGATCCTTTCAAGTAGGAGACATTGTGGTCGCGAGCCCCATGTTCCTAATACTTAGATCAAGAATACTTTTGGATATTATTCCCGTTTTGGCAAGGAAGCATCGTCGCAGCGAACGCCGTGCCCCGAGTTACTTAGGAGATAATTTTCTTTTTGCTTTTGGTGACCATTGTCACTCTTTTATTAATAAGATAAAAGTGTTTTTCTTTGACTTGATTTGAAAATGGAAGGATGGAATTTATGAAAGGGTGTGATTCAAGGGATGCAAACAAAAAGGTGCTTCTAAAAAAAGAATAAATATCTAATAAAGATAAAAAATGTACAAACTTAAAGGAATATATTCAAAAATTTGCATATATAACCAAGCATAAAAGAATTCCTTTCTAATCAAATGCATTTTCCTTGATGAGATTCTATATTGTGCTATACCAACTTATGAGGCTTTCAATTATTTCCTAAAAAGATCCCTTATACTTTTCCTTTTTATAAATTTCTAAGTGTATAGAAAATATGAGAGGAAAGGTAAAGGCATTTATACTAGGGCAAATGGCAAGCATAATGATAATGATTTTTGATCATCATAGGGATTTATTATATTTTTATTATTTTTTTTATATACTATTATACATGCATAAAAAGAAAAATGCAACTAAATTAAAAAAAAAAAAATTACACTAGAAAGCAAGTAAATTAAAACTAGAAAGCAAATAGATAAATACCCCCCCACACTTGAAGTGAACATTGTCCTCAATGTTTCAAGGACAAAGAGTAAAGAGATAAGCATGTGGTGGTAAACAAAATTATGATAAACAGTAATATAATCCATCGGTTTACTATTCCGATGATGCTTGTTTAAGGTCATAAGCTCGACCCCTTTCTATCAGTGACAATGGACGGTGAGTGGTATTGTAATGGTCTCTTATCCTTAACAACTCGCCATTCCTTCCCCTTTGGCGTGATTGAGCTCTTATGATTGATGCACATACGACATCCCGGTGTGCCTTTTTTCTTAGGCCCCCTACCCTTTGATTTTTCAATTTTATTATGCTGCCTAGGGTGCATATTTTTCATATCATTATGATCTAAGGGCTTTCTAATGATTCTTTTTGAGTCCTTGGATTGCGAGTTTTCACTCTTTTTGTTATCATTCTTAGAATTTGTCAACTTCATGGCACGATTTCTTGAGATTTAAGTCTTTAAATTCGACTTTCTTATTTCCAATGTTTAAAGAAAGAGTGCCATTCTTTACATCTATTATTGCACCAGCGGTGGCAAGAAAAGGTCTTCCTAGAATTATTGGAATTTGGTGATCTTCCTCCATATCAAGAACTACAAAGTCAACCGGGATGATCAATTTCCCAATTTGACAAGGGACGTCTTCCATAATACCCATCGGGTATTTAATGGAGCGATCCGCTAGTTGGAGAGAAATAGTGGTGGGTTTCATTTCCCCCACACCTAGTTTCTTACCTACCGAAAGCGGAATGAGGCTCACACTTGCCCCAAGATCTAACAAAGCATTATCAACATTATATTTACCTATTTTGCAAGGAATAGAGAAAGTGCCGGGATCTTTTAATTTAGGAGGAAGTTCTCTTTGTAAAATGGCACTTACTTCTTCTGTTAAAGCGACAGTCTTATGCTCCTCAAGTTTCCTCTTATTTGCAAGAATATCCTTTAAGAACTTAGAATAGGACGGCATTTGTTGAAGGGCATCGGTAAAAGGTATGTTGATGTAAATAGACTTTAAGACTTCTAAAAATTTTGCAAATTGTTTATCAAGTTTGGCTCTTACCAACCTTTGGGGGTATGGTATTGGAGGGTCAAAATTTCTAGAAATCTTAGGGGATTCTGTCCCATTTTCAACATCTTCATTAGTCTCAACCAGCGGTGGGGTTGGACTAATGTTCTCCTTACTCGGTTTGATATTTTTCTTAGGAAGGGGATCTACAATTTCTTTTCCACTCCTAGTTTCTACCGCACTAACATGCTCATCGGGCCTTTGCGATTGACCGGGAAAACTCCCTTGTGGTCTATGCGAGGTGCCGACTTGTTGAGCTTGTTGATTTTCAAGCATTCTATTGTGGGCGGCTAAATTATCAAACCTAGCATTTAACGACTTTATGGATTCCCTTAACTCATTATTGGTCTTTTCTTGCTCATTCTTACTTTCAATCATAAAATCCATAATAAGATCCAATTTAGACTTAGGGGGAGGAAAAGCATTAGAATTGCCATTGAAATTCTTTTGTGTAAATCCCGGTGGTTGTGTAGAAGGTTGTGGGTTTAAAATATTGTTATTCTTATAGGAAAAATTAGGGTGATTTCTCCACTCGGGATTGTATGTGTTTGAATACATACCACCATTTCCCCCATAAGAATTAACAAAATTTACTTGATCACTAGAAGTAGTGTCAAGAAATTCACAACATTCTGTACTATGTGAGTTCGACCCACATAGTTCACAAACAACATTAATGTTGGCCACGGGATTTACATTAAAGTTTTCAAACTTTTTAAGAAGCATATCAACTTTAGAAGATAAGGTAGTAATGACATCAATATTGTACTTACCTGGAATCCCCTGCGGTTGTTCCTTCTCATTGAACCATTGATAGTGATTCAGGGCTATGCTTTCTATCAAGTCGTATGCTTCATCCACCGTCTTATTCATTAGTGCACCTCCTGCGGCGGCATCAATTGTCTCCCTTGTTCTATATGTGAGACCATTGTAGAAAGTGTGCACAATTAACCACTTTTCAAGCCCGTGGTGAGGGCACATCCTTAGGAGCTCTTTGAATCGCTCCCAAGCGTCATACAGTGATTCGCTTCCTGTTTGGCTAAAATTTGTAATCTTCGTCCGAATTTGAGCGGTCTTGCTCGGAGGGAAGAAACGTCCAAGGAATGCTTCTTGAATTTGGTCCCAAGTTGTAAAAGAGTTGGGTGGGACTGAAATTAACCACTGTTTCGCCTTATCCTTAAGAGAGAAAGGAAAAAGGCGCATCCGAATTGCTTCTACCGTAACACCTTGAATACGTGTAGTATCACAATATTCAAGAAATGTTTGGATGTGTAGATGGGGGTCTTCGAAGGCAGTGCCGCTGTATTGGTTATTCATAACCATATGCAATAGTTGCGGCTTTATTTCGAAGTTTGCCGCTCCGGCATTCGGCACAACTATAGGGGATCTAGTTCCCGGGGTACTTGGGTTAACAAAGTCCCGTAGGGTCCTAGCAGGTGTTTGCGGTTCTCCGTCCATGTGTTTTTGTAGGGCTTCTCTAAATCTTCTTAATCTTTCGTGAAAGCTTCTTTCGGGTTCCGGATCAAAGTTGTCAACAAATGTCCGAGACCGTTTCATAAACTACAAGAAAAACACTTGAAGAGAAATTAAACGCAACAGATTATAGGATAGGAAAGCAAAATAGTAAAAACAAAAACTAAAAATTTGTAGTAAAGACAAAAATAAAAAGTAAACCGTTGTCCCCGGCAACGGCGCCAAAAACTTGTTAGAGTCGAAACCTAACGGTTTATTTTATATCCGCAAGCGCACGGGCTATTGTAATATAGCGGGTGCAAGTACGAGTCGATCCCACAGAGACAGGGTTTACTTTGGTATAATTTTGTCTTTAGAAAATATAAAAAGGATTGGGGGGTAGATCAAATTTGTTTTTAGAATAATAGAGAGCATAGACAGAAAATACTTTAATTGAATTCTTATAAAACGAAGCATTCTCGGGATTGGAAATCATACACATAATCTTATTCATCAAATTGTCATTGTCTTAGAAATAAAAGGTTTTCATAAAAAGCAAGGATGGTATGTTAAGCCTACACTATTTCGGGCTAGGACAATAGCGTTTGTATTCTTCACTAATTATGTTCTAACTGTTTGAGAAATCCGTTTATGTTTGATCCCGCCCTGTCACAAATGGGCATTCCGGCTTATCTCTAGCTGACCATAATTAGTAAGAATCCATTAAGGGCGGAAGTTCAACATACTTTCCATTAAAGGAACATCCCTAGGCCATTGAACTACTCTCGTGATCAATGAACCTAGTTTCTTTATATGGTTCCGTCAATTGAGATTCTCCGCTAGGTACTTCTCTCAATTGATCGAATCATACAAATTGGATATCGCCAATAAGTAAGGCATTTAGCGAATAATATAAAGAAATTGTTTTAGATGAAGAAAGAAGACAAGACTAATCATTTTTTAGATGATGAATAAGCATGTTTTGAGTTTCCAACCCCAAGAATATGGGGAATTACTCACAAGCCATTTATAAAGTAAAAACAATTAAAATAAGAGATTGAGTAAGAGAGACTTATGATGAACAATTGCTGGAAATAATGCTTCTTTTATTGATCTTCTTCCAAAGTAACTTCAAGAACAAAGTAATGACTTGATCTTCAAATCTTCTTAGAAATTGATATCACAAGTATTTTGTGTTTTCTATCTATCAACTATCGCATTTCTCTCTAATAATTCGTACTTAAGACCGATCTCTAGGGTCCTATTTATAAAAAGGAGGGAACTCTTCAATCGGGTGCAACCAAAAGGTGCCTTTACATCAGCAGTCACGATTTGCACGGCCGTGTCAAGGAAGTTGCACGGCCGTGTGACCCTTGGCGCCAGATTTGAATTCAAGCCTTGACACCTCGCACGGCCGCTCCTACTTTAGCTGCACGGCCGCTCCGCTCGATGACACGGGCGCTCCCTCTTCAAGACACGGCCACTCCATATTTTAGGGCCAAAAGTGGCTCTGAAAAATGCCAAGTGCACGGCCGCTCCATCTCTCGCTGCACGGCCGCTTCCGACCGGTTTTCAACTTGGAGTGCTTATTTGCTTGGTGTCCCTTCATCTTTTTGGACCAAAATGTCCATGTATCCTTTGTATATATAAAATGACCCTAAAACCTGTCTAAAAAGGCAAGAAATATACCAAAAGCGTAAAATCTAGAAAATAAGGAAAAGAAACTAAAAAGTATAAGAAATGAAATGAGAAATGATGTTTTATGCTATAAAAAGTATATAAAAATGAGGATAAATGACTATATAATAGTCACTTATCAAATGGCTACAGAGCCGTCACGACGAACTTGCTCTACTCGACGAGCGCAGATTGAAAGCCATGGAACACACTCGAGCCTAACAGAGCAGAATGGCACGAGCATTCGACAAGAAAGTCAAGATCCGAGACATCAGAGAAGGCGACTTGGTGCTAAAGGAAAAGCCTCCTACGCAGACCAATCCCCTCGGAAAGTGGGAGCCTACCTGGATAGGACCGTTCATGGTACAAAGAATCTTCTCCGGAGGAGCCATGAAGTTAACAGATTTGGACGGAAACCCTTTCGTTAACCCCGTGAACAGAAGCAAGCTCTGCAGATACTTCGTTTGAAGAAGAGCACGAGTCAACTCTCCTTCCCCATACACCGTCCCCTCATTAAATTAAAGTGCTAAAAGAGTAATACCCAACTGGATACATTCCCGCTAATGATCCAGGTAAAAAGCAGGGTCGCACTTCTTTTGTCTTTGTTTTTCTCAAATTCACCTAAAGTGTCGAACTACGGTGACCTGAGCCCCTTAGTCCAATTGTAAAAGGGGAACGTAGGCAGCCATCTTTGGTTCGGTCTAAAAAAGCAAAAAAAAAAATACAATAAGCATCAATTGCTTGTGTTTCGAAAAACTCTTTTCATTTAACCTACAAATTCATAACGGTTAAAACATTCTTTGATGAGTTCAAGCACGGTGAACTCTTGACTCGCTACACGCTAGCAAAACTACAATAAAACATTAATCAATTAATGTGTCGCAATGACAATGGGTGGATACTGGACAAAGCAAGGTCAACCTAGTTTCCGTACTAGGTCCTTCATCCTTCTTCCCCTTCCCTTTTCCCCGGCGAGTGTTCTTCACCTTCGCAGGAAATATTCGGGTAGGCCTTCTACTCGGCTCGGGGACTCTTCCCGACGCCTCCGTCAAGCCTTCGGTCAGTCAACGCAGTGATCCTTTCTCTAGCTCGTCTCGAGCCGCCTCGCTTCGAGCCATCATCATAGTGCTTTGATTGGCCTTCCGATCGGCACTTGCCACATAATCGCCCATAGCATCGCGCACGATTCCCGGGGTTAGCCCTCGCTTCGTCCTCCTCAAGGTCGAGCCGTCCAGGTGATCGGCACTCAACAGCTCACTCCGTCTCCACAAGATAGCCATCTGTGTCTCCCCATACACTCTTCGTACTAGTTCGAGATCTTTGCGTCGACGAACGGTGCCCTCTCTCCGGTGAAAGAGAACCCCGGGCAGGAAAGGACGTGTATTGCCACCACCGGGTGATCAGCAATAGCGTCGAAGGATCTTCCATCCGCAAAGATCCCACCTCAAAGGTAGCAAAGCATAACTCGGATCGTCGGTGGCACCTGGCCCACTTGCATCGTGCGCAGTAACCAATGATGGAATATAGAAGGACGTGCGAGACAAATTTCGGCACTATGACAATCAACGCACCCTCCCGAGCGGTCCTACAAGTTTGTAACTTCCAATGGGGAACCCACCATCGCAAGTGATGCGTGCAAAGTCTCGGCCATCCAGAGCTCCGGCTCGGCTGATTGCCCCTATCACCAGAGGACGTCGTGAGAAAGACCAAGCGTCACAGACATTGGCACCTCGGGCATCATCTGCGGCCTCTCCTCAACTACATGGTCGGCATAGCGGGACTCCCTCCCCACATGTATCGGCTACCGGTCGCCATCCGGCCTATGTCCAGAACGTCTCGCCCATGACCAATGGCACGATGTCTCCCCACTCCGCATCTTTGCCTCACCAGGTCCAAGACACCGTGATGGAACACACCTGAGACGTGAATGTGAACAAAGTAGCAATCGCGCACAGAGCAAACGCGTCCCCACGAAAAGAAGCTCCTCGCCTTCGGCAAATCTTTCGGCGCCCCGAAATGTCAACGTAATCGGTATCTCAGTATCTCATCTGTATGCTTCTCCAAATGAGATACCCAACAAAGACACTAGCTTCTCAACAGTGGCCATGCCACCAAAGATACGGAAGAACTAGGCTGTTCCGTTTTGAGTCCTCCTGCACGGCCCGGAAATCTTCAAACGTAGGAGTGATTTCGTTGTACGAAAGGCTGTACACATTCCTCCGTACGTCCTGTAACCGAGATGCGGCTCTCAAAAGATCCCAATCGGCATGAGCTCCTTCAAAGCCCAAACAGATTTAATCCCGTAATGCCTTCGAAAACCTCTTTGTTACGCCTCGTGTGGTTCCGTACCCACGATCGAAAGTTGTCCAAATATCGCTCTTGCATCCGAGACGATAACTTGGGAAAGGGAGCCATGTCGAAGGTGAAGAAAACCTTAAGAAAGGGAAAAGAATTCAGCCGGATGAACAAAGCAATGCGCAGCTTTTCTCACCAATTGCAAAGCCGAAACCGCAATTTAAAGAATCTGGAAATTCGCTTCTAGTCCGGCCGGACTCCCTCTGCAGCTGACTTGGTCAACTCTGCGGCCATTGCCCTTAAAATTGGAAACATTTCCAAACCATGCCCTGTTCACTCCTATGAAATCTGCGTGCTCGCCCCGATTTCATTCAACCAATGTCAATATCCCTTCCGCCCCTGCTCGTGCAACAAAGTGCAAATAATTAAAAATTAGTGCATACATGCTTAATTTTTGACCCGTTCAATTTTTAATGCATTTCTCTTTTTTATTTATTTTTGATTAACCTATTTGCTTATTTGCGGAAAATAATAGAAGGTGATCATAGAATAAATATGAGAAGTACAGGTTCCGCCCCACGGGCGCCTTTTTGCAAATACAGTTCAAATCAAAATTTGTTCCTGACAAATACATACATTTTTCTAAACAAAGCAAGAAAGAAAGAAAGCAAGAAAAGGGGACTACTGCGAGTCCCGCTCGTCATCCGTACACTCGACGTATCGCTCCGCCGCCGCACGATCCGTCGCAAACAGAACTCGCCGAACTCCTCCACTAGGGAATAGGCAAAGGGCCTCCCTCGGAGTACGTGAACTCGAGGACTCTCTCTCGCGCCCGAGTGCGTAAGAAGGAGCTCCAAATCCAGCCGTTCCGCCCGCGAACCGGCCAAGCCCTGTGTAAAGTCCTCCCACCGCCGTGGGAGCAGGCGAATCTCTCGGCCTAGACGGCCCCCGATCACGGATGTCCACGCTCCTCCGGAACCGCACCGCATGAACTCCACGAGCCTCCTAGCGTAGGCGGACCACCCGTCCACCGGCCTCATGGCTTCATTGTACGTACGGCCGATACTGCGAACCGGGAAGGTCATGAAAGCAAGCGAAAGTACGGATGCAACATGTGCGTAATGCTACTATCAAATGCGTAAAATCAAAAAGGTGCTCACCGAAGCATTGGGGTCCGCCATGTATCGTGGTCTCGGCTCCGCCGGAAGCGGGATCACAAGTCGCTACGCGAACCGTCCAGCCTCGTACGCTAGCCTAGCTCACGGGACAGGAAAATCTCGAGGACCTCCAGGGACCTCGCCCTCTCTATGCCGTACCTGCGGGCTCCTCAGCCTCATCCTCAAGAAAACATCATAGGCGGCCCCCGCTATGATGTACTCGGTGTAGTACACGCCCTGTAGGTACCCCTCCAGCTCATCAATCGGCATCTCCCGGATGCGCATGTACAAAGGAGGATCCACCGGCACCAAGGGAAGAGACCCCCGCCTATGCCGATGGGTCACCCTCTCCCCAAATACATGGTGTCACGTGAAGTCCCACCAGGAGCTTCCGCCGCCGTGTATTCTCGCCGGCACCCGCACCGCGACATGATCAAACCTACTCCACCGGGTCAATTTGGATCCTCTCGAGAGAACTCTGTGTTCGGCGCCGAGATATCTCCTCGTATGACACTCGAGTGCCAACTCTCGAAGAGACCGCCCTCTTCGCCTTCTTGCACGCCAAACCCGGCATGGCGGGGAACAGGGGACGGTACGGCTCCTTGAT
Organism: Adenophora triphylla var. japonica; assembly: GCA_022495995.1. Lineage (NCBI taxonomy): Eukaryota > Viridiplantae > Streptophyta > Magnoliopsida > Asterales > Campanulaceae > Adenophora > Adenophora triphylla. The sequence continues at coordinate 279,011 of JAFEMH010001168.1, read as the reverse complement.
GTCCCAAGCCCGCGGCCGAACACCTCGTAGCACTGCACTGCCAAGAAAATGGAAAGTTATGTCGCCTACAAAGCGTATACATACGAGTACATAAAAGAGGCAAGGAAAAGAAAAAGCACGTAAACTTACATCCAAGACAAAGCGTGGAAGCGCCTAAATGAGTGCTCCTCTCCCGCGAGAACTCCGTCTGTGGAATGGTAGAGCTCGGCCACCCAGCCTCCCCCACGCGAACCCCTCACGGCATCCAAGTCTACCAGCGACCCGAGCAAAGGGAAGTGACAAGACGTGTCAAGTCGGGAACAAAGTCGCCGACAAGCAAACCAAAGGAACCCTCGAGCCAGGGACGCTCCGCGGTCATCCTCAAGGACCCAGTGTAATCGGCGACACCCGCCTCAAATGATTCTCTCCATCGGCTCGTACCGAATGCCTAAGCCCCCGGCATCGGTAATATCAAAACCCAGCAGCCTGCATAATCGCTCCGGGTGTAACCATCAACCCACACCCGCCGTGTTGCCATAAGTCGGCAACCCAGGTGATAGCGGCAAAATCCGTGGGAGTCACCGTCGCTCCCCATCCGAAATGGAAAGTGTGGGTCGTATCCCACCGCACTCGCTCAACGCGACATACATGGACTCGCCCTCGGCGTATCACCGTCGCAGCTTACAAGACCGATAAACCCAGCCAACCCGGAGTCAAGCACCAGCTGCCGCGGACTCCTTTCTCCCTCTCGAGCCACGTCCGGGATAATGCCCCACAATGCCTGCACCGCCTCAAAGGCACCCCGACTCTTCTGGTTATGAGTACTAACCGTCCTCGTCCCCGCGACAAACAAGACAGAAGCAACGTCAACAGAATGCAACAACGCGTGTCAAAAGGATGCAATGCAGATACGGTTCTCATTCATTTCCTACGTATATTCTCATTCATTTCGAAAACTCCGTCTAATCCGGAACTTTCAAAATCTTTCGAAAACTCCGTCGAATCCGGAACTTTCAAAATCCTTCGAAAACTCCGTCGAATCCGGAACTTTCAAAACATTTCGAAAACTCCGTCGAATCCGGAACTTTCAAAATCTTTCGAAAACTCCGTCGAATCCGGAACTTTCAAATTCTTTCGAATTTTTCGAAAATTTCGCTCCGTCCCGAATTAAAGCTACTTTAATTTTGGAAAATGCATCTAGACATGGAATTTTGCAACCAAAATTTTTATGTCATCCACCCATGATGTCAATTGAACTACATCCTAGTCAATTTCGACAACGATTCATAGCAAAGTCAAAAGCCCCAAATCGGGCACCAAAATCCCTAAGTTCATTCCTAACAAATTTCTAACATTTAACGAATGCACATTCTTAAATTAATGGAATTTGTAGGAAGCTTACTTGTCTTTCGATCCCTCCCTTGGAGTTGTGGCGGTCCCTCGCCGGATAAAACTCCGCCGGATTCAATGGAAGAGTGGTGGTTCGAATGGTCCGAACCAATCGAGTTCTTTCGTCATCGGTCCTTCCGTGGCGAGCCATTGGTCCTCCTTCACCCTCCATAGCAAATTTACCTCACAAATTCGAGCAAACCTTGCAATTTGGGTTGGATTTTTCTCTCCTTTCTCTCCTCTCTCGCCGGCAACAATGGAAGAAAATGGCCTCTTCCTTCCCCAGCCTCGGCATTAAAAAGGATTCTGGAAATTCGCAAAAGTCCGACCGGACTCTTACCGCACCAGAAAATTTTTGCCCCTTTTGCCCCTCAACTTTTGGCAATTCCAATTTTACCACTTTTGGCCCCCAAAAGTGTAAAATTTCCCCCAGTTAGACATTTCTAACACCCTATCCCATGAGGATAAATCAAAGTTAGTTCTCACTAACGCTCGTCTCCTGACGTTAAATTCAGTCCAGTTGACATTTGACATTCCAACGTTCAACCATGTCTCCGGACATTCCAAGTTACTATTCCGTCTCCCGACGTTAAAATTTAATAATGGTCTTCACCATTAAAGTCTCAATCGCGACCTTTCACGGTCCGATTTCAATTCTCAATCGCGACCTTTCACGGTCCGATCTCAAGTCTCAATCGCGACCTTTCACGGTCCGATTCCAAGTCTCAATCGCGACCTTTCACGGTCCGATTTCAAGTCTCAATCGCGACCTTTCACGGTCCGATTCCAATTCTCAATCGCGACCTTTCACGGTCCGATTCCAAGTCTCAAACCGCGACCTTTCACGGTCCGATTCCAATTCTCACCGCGACCTTTCACGGTCCGATTTCAAGTCTCAATCGCGACCTTTCACGGTCCGATTCCAAGTCTCAATCGCGACCTTTCACGGTCCGATTTCAAGTCTCAATCGCGACCTTTCACGGTCCGATTCCAATTCTCAATCGCGACCTTTCACGGTCCGATTCCAATTCTCAATCGCGACCTTTCACGGTCCGATTCCAATCCTCAATCGCGACCTTTCACGGTCCGATTCCAACTCTCAATCGCGACCTTTCACGGTCCGATTCCAATTCTCAATCGCGACCTTTCACGGTCCGATTCCAATCCTCAATCGCGACCTTTCACGGTCCGATTCCAACTCTCAACCGCGACCTTTCACGGTCCGATTCCAACTCTCAATCGCGACCTTTCACGGTCCGATTCCAAGTCTCAATCGCGACCTTTCACGGTCCGATTTCAAGTCTCAATCGCGACCTTTCACGGTCCGATTCCAACTCTCAATCGCGACCTTTCACGGTCCGATTCCAAGTCTCAATCGCGACCTTTCACGGTCCGATTCCAATTCTCAATCGCGACCTTTCACGGTGCGATTTCAAGTCTTAACCGCGACCTTTCACGGTCCGATTTCAATCTCCCATCTCGACCTTTTATGGTCCCATCTCAAACAGTCAATCCCGACCTTTGCGGTCCGACCTCCACTCTCCTATCGAGACCTTCGCTGTTCGTCTTACCGGCAACAGCAATAAGCCCGAACCCCAAGGCACGAACACCTTGCAACAATCCCTCTTCGGCCATCCTCGTAAGCCCGAACACCTTTTCACTTCAGCAAGTGAACATTCATCTCCCCGGCCGCCAGTCGTAAGCCCGATCGCTCATCCCCAGCAGGATAAAATAAGCAACAGCAATAAGCCCAGCACCCAAGGCATGAACGCCCTTGTCAGCATCGCAACTCCGGTTTGAGGCGCCACACGCCCTCGAAGGTTTCAGAAGTCCCAGGTTCAGACGCCTCCTAACAGTCTCCATTCAGTACAGGTACCTCGCGAATGGTCTCATCTGTGTTTAGACGCCTCCTAATAGTCTCGCTCGGGTCAAGGTCCCCGTGCGTGGCCCTTGCCCCTTTTCGAACTACGATCGGCTTGATTCCCGCTCGGGATACGTAGGAATCCTTTTCGCTAAGGGTCCGGCACCACCGCCTGTGTCTCCTTCAAAGTAAGGCATCCCGATTTGGATCCTTATCTTTTCAATCGACCCCACCTCCTTCGGAGGAGACGTCGGCGAGGGCTAGCTGTAAGTACCCAAATCCGGATCGTCCAAATCCGTCGAAAGTTAACCAGAAATCCGTTAACTGGCCCGCTCCCGGTTAACCGGAACTCGTTAACCTCCCCGTTGCCGTGCCAGCAGACGCCCCGGACTGCCCTTCGTGCATCCCGACGTCGAACCGTACTTAACACGTGTCATCACACGTAAAAGCACGGCTTTCCTCGAAAAACGCATTTTCCGGCACTTTCGGGCGCTTCGGACATTTCCCGGACTGTTATTTTAAAAAACGGACAAAACCGGGACCGGGGAACAAATTCCCATGAAGCTGGTGACTCAGAGGGGCACGTGGCAGCCATTCCACCTCCCTCTAGTCACCCTTCAATCAAATTCAAAGGGAAAAGACCAAAATGCCCCTGGTTTGCAAGCCAAGTCCGGCCGGACTCACTGTGCACATTTTCTGAAATTGCCAGCAAGTCCCTCAAATTCTCAAAATACCACAAAACCCCCTGGATTCAGGCCAAGTCCGTCCGGACTACTACTGCAAATTTCACCTATAAATAGAAATGCCTGTCAAAGCCAAAAGGGACGGAAAAATTACACCAAAAATCACCACCCCCCACGGCCTAAGCTGTTTTCACCCCTTCCGAGCTCCCGTTCTGTCTCGATTCACGTGAAACCTTCGTATTTCGATCAAATACGCCCCTTACAACTTCGAAACAACCTTTCGAATCACTTTCCGTGTCCCGTACACACCTCCCGAGCCAAAGGAGTCGCCCCTAGCCATAGGTATAACTCCCTCTCTCTAAATCTCCCGTTCCGTCTCGGTTTACGCGCCAGTCGCTATAACCGTTTCGAACGTCGTTATCGAAATGTAGACGCCTCCGTCTAACGGGGTCCGATACGTTTTAGCCCCTCGATCCTCTTCTCTTTCCGTAAGAGAAGTAATCACGGGTTAAAACGGCGTTCCGACCCCGTTCCGTTTACTTTTTATGTCATTTACCATTCCGGATCGATCGATCCGTTGATCGTCATTTACAATTTCGAGCCGTTTGGCCTCGTTGATCGTCATTTACAATTCCGAGCCGTTTGGCCTCGTTGATCGTCATTTACAATTCCGAGCCGTTTGGCCTCGTCGATCGTCATTTACGAATCCGGATCGTTTGATTCCGTTAATACCGCACTTTAAATACTGTCATTTACAAAGTCCGATCCGTTTGGATCGTGATAGTATTTACTTTTCAAAGTCCGAGTCGCAACCCGATTCGTTGATTGCATGTCATTTAATACGCATTTTTCCCGTAAAAATCGTTAACAATGTAATGCCCGGTTCAAAACCGGAGTTCGTCCGTCGAACTCTCTTTCAAAACGCGCGAAATGACGTTCGGCCTCCGAACGCTCATCTTCAAACTCAAAGCCGCCATTTGACACTTAAAATCATTTAATACGCTTTTTTCCCGTAAAAATCGTTAACAATGACTCGCACGGCTCAAAATCGACGTTTGCCACGCAAACGCTCATTTCAAACTCAAAATCGACGTTTGCCACGCAAACGCTCATTTCAAACTCAAAATCGACGTTTGCCACGCAAACGCTCATTTCAAACTCAAAATCGACGTTTGCCACGCAAACGCTCATTTCAAGCTCAACATCGACGTTTGCCACGCAAACGCTCATTTCAAGCTCAAAATCGACGTTTGCCATTCAAACGCTCATTTCAAACTCAAAATCGACGTTTGCCACGCAAACGCTCATTTCAAACTCAAAATCGACGTTTGCCACGCAAACGCTCTTTTCAACTCAAACCGACGTTTGTCATTCAAACGCTCGTCTTTTCAAAAGTCACCTAATCAACGTTGGTCATTCAAACCAAGATTAAGCTTGTCATTCAAGCCCCCATTTCAAAAGACACACACACACACACACGATTTTGAGAAAGGTAGAAAGACTCGTCATGCGAGGCGTTTCGGGCGATCTCGTCATACTCTACCCGAAACGTAACTTGACCTCCGAACCTAACAATCTCTGGTACAAAAAAGCTTTTTACTCGAAGCCTTTTCCTAAGTTTTTGCTACCAATAAAAACGACACCTTTTCACAATAGCCGTTTCTCAACGTTTGGGCTCAAAATACAAAAACTGCATGGCGACTCCTCATTTTGTTCCTTCCCATGAAGCGAGGTCTCAGACACAAACCCCTCCGCGAAAGACAACAGCCTTTTCCGCGCCCCCCGCCCGCGCGCGAAAAAGATCGGGTAATTTCACATGCGAACTTTGGCCATGTCCCTCAGTTCGTCCACGGTATCTAGGTCATGTATCAAGATGTCTTTGTTATGTTCAGACGTCAACAAACTGTATCTGGCCGTAGGTATAAGGACTTCTGCTGGAATAACTGATTCGGTTCCAAATACAAGTGAATAAGGGGTTTGACCAGTAGCGTTCTTAGATATCGTTCTGTCAGCCCATAGGACCATTGGTAATTCTTCTGCCCATCATCCTTTCTTCTGGTTCAGTCTCTTTTTTAAGTTGCTTATGATTATTTTGTTGCTAGATTCTGCTTGTCCATTGGCTTGAGGGTGAACAGGTGAAGATGTCACCATCTTGACTCCCCAAGACGTCAAGAAATCTTGGGTTCTCTTACTAATGAATTGAGAGCCGTTGTCACAAATTATTTCTGAGGGTATTCCAAATCGGCTGAATATGTTTCTTTTGATAAAAGATATAACTTCTTTGTCACGAACTTGTACATATGCCTCAGCTTCTACCCATTTAGAAAAGTAGTCTGTCATAGCCAATAGAAATATTCTTCCACCTGGTGCCCTGGGCAATTTTCCTACTATGTCCATTCCCCAAACCATAAACGGCCATGGTGACAGGATAGGATGTAGTAGCTCGGCCGGTTGGTGTAGGATGTCCCCATGTCGTTGACAGGAATCACATTTCTTTGCGTAGTCGACAGCGTCTTTTCTCATTGTGGGCCAAAAATAACCCATTCTAAGAGCCTTGGTATGTAGACTTCTGCCCCCGGTATGATTTCCACATTCTCCTTCGTGCAGCTCCTTGAGAACCTGATGGGCTCTATCTGCTTCTAAACATCTTAAGTAGTGACCTGCAGCAGATTTTCTAAACAAGAGGTTATCAATAAGTAAATATTTAGATACTCTTACCCTGAATGCTCTAGCATTTTTCTCCTTAGCTGGGATCGTATCATTTAAGAGATACTTGATAATAGGAGCTGTCCAAGAAGTTCTTCTTGGAGAGGAAGGTATGTCGACATCTAGAGCGAACATCTCAAGATGATCAATTCTGGGATGTCAATATGCACAATTGGGATCTTGGTTTGTGAAATGCTTTTGAAGGCCGAACCCAAGTTTGCCAAAGCATACGCTTGAGAATTTTCTTCTCGTGGGATTTGTTCTAAGGAAAATGATTTGAATTTGGCCGAAAGAATTTTTACAATTTCCAAATATGTCGTCATCTTAGCATTTTTTGCTGTGTAGGATCCGTTGTAGTGGTTAACAATTAGCAAAGAATCCATGAACACCCGGATATGCTTGACATCTAGGTCCTGGGCTTTGTTAAACCTGCGATTAGTGCCTCATACTCTGCTTCATTGTTGGTAGCCTTGAAATTGCAACTGATGGATTGTGGTATTATGTCCCCTTGTGGCGATTTTAGTACAACTCCCAGACCTGTACCTCTCATGTTAGAAGCACCATCCGTATAGAGAGTCTAAACTTTCAGGATGTCATCATCTTGAAGTTGCTGTACTTCCAATTCCACCTCTTGTTGCAGGGTTGGGCTGAAATCAGCCACAAAATCAGCTAGGGCTTGGGATTTTATTGTAGTTCTGGGCTCATACTTGATGTCGTATGTGCTTAATTGTACAGACCACTTCGCCATTCGACCTGACATCTCTGGTTTTCTCATGACATTCTTAATAGGATAGTTAGTGCGTACAATTATAGTATGTGTTTCAAAGTAGTGCCTTAGTTTAATAGAAGCAGTTATCAAAGCTAGAATTAATTTTTGTAAATGAGAATACCTGGTCTCTGCATCTAGGAGTGTCTTACTTATATAGTAGATGGGTTGCTGATTACCATCTCGTTCTGTCACCAAGACTGCACTTACAGCACCTTCGGATACTGCCAGGTAGATGTAAAGATGTTCATCCTCTTGAGGTTTGGCCAATAATGGAGGTGTTGACGGGTAAGTTTTGAGCTCTGAAAGGCTTCTTCATGTTGATCCTCCCATTGGAACTTATTGTTCTTCCTCAAGATGTCGTAGAAAGGTTTGCATCGATGCGAGGATTTTGAAATGAATACGGTAAGTGCAGCAATCTTTCCCGTCAACCTTTGGACGTCCTTGCATAGATTGAGGTGATGACGGGTTGATAATAGCACGTATACGTGCAGGGCGGCTTCAATGCCTCTTTTAGTAACCATGTAACCCAAGAACTTCCCGGCCTTCATTCCAAAGTTGCATTTAGTTGGATTTAGTTTCATATTGAAACGAGTCCAAGATGTCAAAGGCTTGAGAGAGGTTGCTTATGTGGTCTTCGGCTTTCTTGGACTTTACCACCATGTCGTCGATGTATACCTCCATTGTGTCCCCAATCTGATCTTTAAACATCTTGTTGACGAGCCTTTGATACGTTGTACCTGCATTTTTTAGTCCAAAAGGCATGACAATATAACAATAAATACCTGTGGGTGTTATGAAGGCGGTGTCCTCTTTGTCGAGATGGTTCCATACGAATTTGTTGAAATCCTGAGGATGCGTCCATGAATGTGAGGAGTTCATGTCCGGAGGTTGCATCAACTAACGAATCTATGTGCGGCAAAGGAAAAGGATCTTTTGGACAGGCTTTGTTTAAGTCGGTGAAGTCGACACAAACTCGCCATTTCCCGTTTCTCTTCTCTACCACAACCACGTTTGCCAACCATCTTGGATAATCGACCTCTCGTATCATGTTGGCTTTGAGTAGGCACTCTACCTCTTCCTTGATGATCTGTTTTCTGGTTTCTGCGCAAACTTCCTACGTTTACGGTGTGCTTGGTTTGAAGCTAGGATCTACGTTAAGTTTGTGAGTGATGACATCTTTGCTGATGCCTGTCATGTCATCATGTTTTCAAGCAAAACTCTTTATTCTGCTTCTTAATAAATCCACAAGCTTTTCTTCTATATCTGATGGGATGTCAGTGCCAACAAGTACTTTGATGTCCGGGTTGTAAGGGTCTAGCAATACTTCTTTCACATCATCCTCCCTAGCTTCCAGGACTTCACGTACTTTCCTCGGTAATTGCTATGCTTGTTTTGGAGATGTCGACGCCTTCATTGAAGTTTTATAACATTCCTTGGCCACCTGTTGATCACTGTAAATCTTAGCGACACCCCAAGGTGTTGGGAACTTCACACACTGATGGTAAGTGGAGGGTACAGCCTTAATTCCATGAATCCACGGTCTTCCAAGAATGACATTGTAAGATGTTGCGCAATCAATTATGCAGAACCGTTCCATGGTATTGAGGCCCTTCGAGTATATAGGAAGCTTTATCTCCCCCACCGTTTCTTTGACTTCCCCATTTGAAGCCTACCGATGCGAGGACTTCTTAATGATCTACGATTACGGGATGTTCATTTCCTTAAGAGTGCCCAACATAATAAGATTTACAGAGCTACCCCCATCAACCAGTATGCGCTGGATTGTACAATTGGCGATCTGCAATGAAATAACTAGACCGTCGTGATGGGGTTCCAGCAAGTTATCTCGATCACTTTCATCAAAGGTGATTGGATCCTGGCAGGGTGTCGACATCCTGGGCTGTCTTTCTGGCTTCTCCTCTTTTGACTCTTTGGCATGTCGTTTTGCTGCAGAATAGGATGTGCCACATATTTCCGAACCTCCGCTGATAAAATTGATCACCTTCGTTGATGATGGGGGAGAAACTGGTCTTTCGGCTTCATGAGGAGCTTCCGCATTTTTAGCCTTCTTCTTCCTAGATCCCAGCAACTCCTTAAGATGTCCTTTCGAGAGCAAGTAACTGATCTCCTTCCATAGTGCGATGCAATCTTCAGTAACATGTCCAAAGTCTTCATGGTAAGCGCACCATTTTGATTTGTCACGCCATCCTGTGGCTTTGTCCGTCTTCTTTGGCCATCTGGCTTTGTCCCCAAGGTTGCCCATTGCACGAGTATACTGAAATGTCAACAGAAAAACAATAATCAGAAATGTTAGGCACATTATCGTTATCTTCATCCTCACCGTCTATTGAATTAATTTTGCTAGTGTCAATTCTCGGATAAGGATTGGAACGGTGGTTCCTGCGATGGGACAATTCAGTCTTTCTATCAGGGTTGTCATATGTCGACATCTTGGATGAGGACTTCGATCTTCGCAGCTCGTCTTCCTCCAGTCTTATGAATCTGTTTGCCACTGCTCTGACTTCTTCCAACCGCTTACAAGGAGTCATCACCAAATCTTGATAATCTGTGAATCTTTCTTGACCCCATTTTGAATGCTTACGTAGGCATCGACATGTCAAGATTGGGAATTTCTAGCACTTCCTTATTGAACCGGTGGACATAATCCTTTAGAGTTTCATTAGGCTGCTGGATCACATTGTAGAGATCACTTGTCAACCTTTCAAATTGTCGACTGCATGAGAATTGGTTATAGAACATGTTGATAAGCTGGGCATAAGAACCAATTGAACCTAGAGGTTGTCTAATCAACCATTTGAGGGCTGGTCCAGACAAGGTTGATCCAAATCCCCTGCATAAGCAGGCCTCCCGAAATTGAAGAGGAATATGAATTATGTCCATCTTTTCTTGATAGTGTGCAACATGCTCCTCTGGGTCCGTGGTGCCGTCGTACAACTTCATAGATGGTACACTGAAACGCTTTGGGATGTCAACATTTGCAATTGCTGGGACAAACCGGGATTGATTGTAGCAGTTTTGAGTCACAGGTTGAATTGGAGGAGTTACGCCTGGCACGTTCATTATCAGCTCTCTGAGATCCTGCATCTGTTTGGCTAGTGGGTTTCCTGCAAAAGGGTCAGCCATAGGAATACGATTGAAATTATTATTATTAAAAAGATTATTTAGCAAACCAGAGTTGTCCGTAGTAGTCGTGACAGTAGTGTTGTCAATGAATGGAATGAACGGGGTGAATCCTGCGGAAGATGGCGTCAATGGGGTGTCCCCGGGCAAGGATGTCGACATCATTAAGGATGTCAGCGGATGAGTTTGAGGAGGACTGCCCATTGGGATGAATTCACTCTGAAATGTAGATCCTCCGGTGTTGTCAAAGTTGAGAACCCTTGCACGCAGTGGTGATATGTTGTCAAGCCGAGACGCGATGAGCTGTTGATCTTTCTGCATCTTAATCATGGAATTGGTCAGCACCTTCGAATTGCTGTCTTGCTGGTCCAACCTTTGATTCAACCTGGTCAGGATACTTCGGATGTCAGCATCTGCATTGGAAGAGGTTGTTCCCTTTTGTGGAGTCTTCGTAGGTTGAGTTGGCTGAGGTCCGGTCTGAGGAGGTGGTGGTAACAAGCTGGTTCTCCCTCCTGATGTGGAAACAACGGCGGGACTCTTGCCGGCGGCGGACACATTGGGGGGTGCAGACATAATGAATTTACTTAGGAAATGATCCAAATAATCGATAAACCACGAGGCCCCTCGGTGGGCGCCAAATTGTTTTGGTAGAAAAAACAATAGAGTAAAATCTTAACTTTGTTTAGTGTGTGGATTGAACAATAAGGAGGGGACTGTGGAATTCGACTATATGGAACAAAAGTATGAAAAAGAGATAATGACACCACGATTTGTTAACGAGGAAAACCTTGGAGGTGACAACCTCTTTGGAAAAAACCCCGGGAGTTAGGTCTTCAACCTTAAAAGTTTCACTATAATGATCACGAATACAACTTTGGAAGACAATGGAGAGGATTACAAGAGCTTGTGTGTAGAGTTTGTGCGTATGAGCATTAGTCTATGTTCCTTCTCCATTTCCCCTTAAATACAAGTAAGCATGAATGAGTCAAATACGGTTCCTACAATCTCGGGATATAGGCTTATCCTTTCAACCTCCGTGAGACCAAGTCGCTCTAGCTGTTGAAGGTCTGTTGAACGTGCTGGAGAATATCCCGCATTCCTCTCTTAATTACTGAAAAATAAGAATAAGGATATTAGGAAATATTGAATAAGTAAATATTAGAACAATACTTACAGTGTAATGACATCTTGATATGCAGGATCAACTAAAGATGTCACCATGTTGAAAAATACCCACAACAATTAACTACCTTTGTTACCGGTGGAGGAGATGGCGATCTAGATGGAACGGGTTCTTTACTTTCCGTCTTGTTCTTGCGATTGTCAAGGAGCTCTTTAAGATGTCCCTTTGATAGCAGGTAACTAATCTCCTTCTTCAAGGCGATGCAATCTTCGGTAAGATGTCCAAAATCCTCGTGGTAGGCACACCACTTGGATTTATCCTTCCAACCAGACGGCTTGTCATTCTTCTGAGGCCACCTTGCCTTATCTCCAAGGTTGTTCATTGCACAAAGGATACCTGAAACATCAACAGAGAAACAATAGTCAGAAATTTTAGGGGATTCGAAATCATCATCATCTCCTTCATCTTCCACAGAATTGATTTTGCTATGGTCATTTCTGTAATAAGGTCTGGATCTGTTCTGCCTTTGGTGAGATGACTCTATCTTCCTGTCAGGGTTGTCATATGACGACGCTTTGTCGAAATTCTTGGACAGCTGCACCTTGGCCTCTTCTAGCCTGATGAATATTAATGCTCAGTTTCGGATATCTTCCATTTTCTTGCATGGGTTCATCACCAAATCTTCTTAATACGGAGAATCTTTCTTCAAGACCATTTTGAAGGCTTCCGCAGCTGTCGCCATGTCCAGGTTGGGGATTTCTAGGACTTCTTTGTTGAATCTGTTAACATAGTCCTTCAAGGCTTCTGCGGGTTGCTGGGTGATGCGGTAAAGATCACTAGTGAGCTTCTCGAACTATCGACTGCAAGAGAATTGATTATTGAACAGGTTGACTAGCTGAGCGAACGACCTAATGGAACTAGGCGGTTGACGAATCAGCCACTTCAATGCTGGTCCTACCAACGTTGAACCGAATCCTCGACATAGACAGGCCTCACGAAACTGGAGCGGGATGTGAACAATCTCCATTTTTTCTAGATAATGGGGTACATGCTCCTCAGGATCTGAGCTTCCTTCATATAACTTCATGGCTGGTACGCTAAATCCTTTGGGGATGTCGACATGCGCAATTGCTGGAGTAAAGCAAGACTGATTGTAACATGTTGGGGAGACCTGCTGGATAGGCGGGGTAACTCCTGGCACATTCATGATCATATCTCTTAATTCCTGAAGCTGACTCGCAATGTAAGTACCTGCAAAAGGGTTAGTGGTACGAGCAGTATTATCCAAAGTAAAATTGGTATTGAGATTAGCAAAGGGATTAGCGTTATCTGTGGAGGGCATCACGATGGAGCTGTTGGTGAAGATTGGTCCTTCTGGAGAAGTCACCTTGAAGGCGCTGGACGCAAATGGTGTCGACATTGCCACAGAAGTCGTCAGCAATGGAGAAGACGCAGGATTGGTGATGACGACATCCTTCTAGTTGAGGTCATCGGAAGGAATTCAGTGAAGTTCTGAGAGCTGTTCCCAATGTTGAAATCAAGGATTCTAGGACGCATAGGGGAGACAACATCCACTCTTTTAGTAAGCAACTCTTGTTCCCTTTGCACCTTTATCAAAGTTTCAGTTATCAAGGAAGTGCTATTTTGTTGGCGATCCAACTGATTCTTTATCTGAATGAGCATACTCTTGATCTCGAAATCAGGTGTCGAAGGTATCTGCTTTTGCCAGCACTCAGAGGTGGCGGTAGTGGCAACGAATCATGGCCTCCAATTGTTGACTTGCTACTGCTGAGGCCCCTGGTAGGGAGATTCACGCTGCTAGGGGTAGCAATGGTTTTGCTGGCGGCGGAAGTCATAGGTTGGGTAGTCATGACGGATATGTGAGGATTTTAAACCGATTAAAAAACCAATGGCCCTATGGTGGGCGCCAAATTGTTTTGATGAAAAAATAATGGATCAAACTAAAGATCAAAATGTAAGATTAGGAAGGCACAATGGAGTAAAATCGGTGTAAATATGGAACATAGTTGAAACGGCAATGTAACGAGGAAAAACCCTTGAGATGGAGATCTCGCCGGCATAAAACCTTGGGAGGTGATTGTTTTGGACAAATTTTGACAAGTAAATTTGTCTTATAAAGGATGGTTGGGCACAAATGGAATATAATTCACAAAACAAGATGAACGCAAGGATGTAACGAGGAAACCCTTAGAACAATCGTTCGAGGGGAAAAACCTCGGGAGGCTTTTGGAAAAGCCTACCTAAACCAAAAAAGTATTATTGAATATCGTAGTTTTTGAGTACAAGTGCAGTATAAGAGTAAGTAAGAATGTGTAACGTGTATACAGGTGCGTTCTAAGAGTAATATATAGGCGTGATTGTAACTGAAGAATAACAACTTGAATGACATGCTGATATTGTGCCTAGAATCTCGCCATTTGTTGATGAAGATCAGCCGTTCTCCCTTAGTTGATGGGTGGAACCGTTGTGTTGTCATTTGACTAAGTCCAGGCAGTCGTACGAATGAGTTATTTTTATTTATAATTTTGTTCCTGAAAGTTAGGAAAAATACAACAAACAATTTCAAGGCGTTAGTCCAAGATGTAAGTCAAGACGTTACCTCAAGATGGATGTCCAAGATGTAGAACATGCTGAGTGGAAATTTTAGGGTGAAACAATTGCCCCCAAAATATTGAGGCTTTCCAAGCTGAATACGAAAAGTTATATTTTGACAAGAATATCTTCGTGTGATGGTTGAAAGGAAGTTGCAGAGTCATGATAGGAATTAATAACTGTCATTCTCGGATGGCCCCTGTTAGTATTATGCCTTAGGCCTATAGTTGATAGACTTATGTGTTAACATTATTTATTATTACATGAAATGTTTATCATTCGATTATTATATGTTTTGCATATTTATCTGTAATAATTTCCGTCCCTAATTATTAAGTGAATAATTAGTATAAATGTTAATGGATAATCATATGATGATTATATGCATAGAGATGCACATTAAATTTATGGGTACTTGTTAGAGAACAATTGACTGGACTTGACCCGTATGAGATTTATGTCATGGTCAAATGTCATAATTAAATCTCATATGGTCACTTCATTTAGTCCCTAGACCTGAGATTATCATGACCTTACATATGATGAAAGTCATGTTTGATTTTAGTCAAACGATATCTTAACACGATATCTATAAAGGCTATCTTTGGCATGATCAGAATCATGATGGGAATGATGATAAGTCAAGATGGAATTTGTCCCTCGAAAGAGAGATGTTATGCTTGGGCCCCTCGATGAGTGATAATGATGAAAGTGTATGGCCATACCCTAATATGATTGGATTATCATTATACTCAAGATCGAGAAAGCATTAAACAAAGACAAGTTGACGTGGACCATGACTTGTGTTCAATATAACATCGTGAGACAAAGGGAGAAATGGAAGTGCACCATTGGAAACGTGAACTCTTACGTTATATTATTTGGGTAGATATAATGGCTTGCTAGAGTCCGCTTATGTCTTATGAGAGTCAATATGATCGAGCTCATTGCCAACATAATATAATCCTATTGGGTCACACACAACTAGAATGAATTGATTAAACCAGAGGAAGAATGATTGAGAGAATCCTGATGTGGCTTAAGACATCGCGTGACAGAACTTGTCCATGAGACTCGTCTGGTCGTGCGACACTTCAAGCCACAAGAGGCGTTTACAGACTGGTTTCCTGATTTGATTAGGAATCATATACCATACTAATGTAGTATAAATATGAACGTCTGTCAACCCTAATAAGCTAGCCGAATTTCTGAAAAGAAAATCACAACAAATACTCTCAATATTCTTCAAGGTTTAAAGGATCTAGCAATCATCAAGAAATCGTTCTTGGTTCATTCGAAGGTGTGGATATCGAAAAAGGGTCTTCGCTCGTTCAACGATCAAGGTCTAGAGTTCGAAGCTTGTATTCAGAATCACATCAATACATAGTTCGATAGCTCAAGAACGGAAAGCGTTCAAAGTTGGTTATTACTATCTCATAGAATTCAAGTTAATTGTATAGAACGGATCCTAGGCTCTTTGGGTTTTATGTTATTAGATGCTTAATTCCGCTGCACATGGACCCGTAAAACCCAACAGTGGTATCAGAGCCCCGTTCGTATGATTAAGTTTGAATAAACATGCTAGAAAATTTGATATAAATTGTTTATATGATTTTTGCATGTTTGATATGCGATAGTTTGATTTTTTTTTGAAACAATATGCCTAAATCGTGTTCTATTGATAGTGAATTAAATATGTTAAAAGTTGTTTACATGATTTAATTGCTCTGTGATTTAGAATTGATTGAAATCTGTAAATCTGTAAATCTGGTTTCAAGGTGTCACGCGACAAAGGATGCCAGTGTCACGCGACAATGCTTGCTTGTGTCACGCGACAAAACAAGCCCAATCTGGGTAGAATCAGTTCGTTGAACAATCTTGCTAATATGTGAATGTGTTTACAATCTGATATGTTTATGTATTAATCTGGATGCTATAAATTTCTGGAAATTAAGTTTATAGAGCTATGCTAGATTAATTCATTGTTTATGCATGCTTAGTTAATTAAAATATGATTTTATTAATTGTTGCGATGCATGCATTATGTGTTCTTACGTGTTAAGAATTTTGTTAGATGTTTAGTTGAAACATTGCATTGTAATTTCCTGAATATTTAGATTTAAACATTAAAATTTTGGTTTTCTGATTGTTTATGAGAAACAAGTCATTTTACGCAAAATTTAAAAGGAAATTGATTGTTTATACATGGTATTGATTATGTTGCAAATCAGAGCTGATTTCTGATTGTGCATGTCTGGGAGAGTTCTGTCGAAGGAGAGATTTGGTACTTAAGTAGTCCTTGTGGCTCACCTATCTTCCTGGGAACTTACCTGGTGCACAGTTATGACCATCTTTGCTGATGTGCTTATAATATACTTTAAAGAACCTTCATTTAACTTTTAAGTTCTTTATGCCAATTCATGATTAAAACACTTGAGACCATTCAGATAGTTTTGGGTGGGCTTGCCATAGCAAGGTACTTTGAATCTGTTCGTATGCGAGCAAGATGAGGAAATGGTGGTTCCTATACGTTTAAAGTGAATGAACTTAATTGGGTTATCAAAATGGTTTTGGACCCAAGGCATAAGGTGAGATTAAAATATGCTTAGACATATGATGTCTTGAATAAATCTCATAAAAGATCTAAGAGTTATATATGTGATATGATTGATATTTCTACCTAATTAATTTAGTTTTGAGCGGTTTGCCATAGCAAACTTGAAATTAAATTAAAGTTGGATCTTAGCCCATTAAATGTATATTATGCTTGTTTGCATTGGAAGGTGTATAATTTATTGGGAGCATTTATTTTCATGTAAATGCATTATACTTTTCATATAATATGTTTACTTATATGTGTTCATATTTTATGTATATCTTTTTGTAGAATAAATGGCATCAAACAATAATCATCATTTGTCACTGCGATCTGTTCTTGATAAGGAAAAGTTGGAGGAGAATGGTACAAACTATATGGATTGGATCCGTAGCGTGAGAATTGTTCTCAGGCAAGAGGAGAAATTGTACGTTCTCGAGGAACCTATTCCACATGAACCTGCTACCAATGCTACTAGGGCAGTGGGGGATCAATATCTGAAGCACAAGTGTGATTCTACTGATGTTGGTTGCCTCATGCTCTCCGCCATGTGCAAGAGCCTTTAGAAGGATCTTGAGCACTTGGGGACAGTTGATCTAAACAATCGACTGATGGAAATGTTCCAAGTTCAAGCAAGACAAGAAAGGTATAACACAGTTAAGGCCCTGACCTCATGTAAGATGAGTGAAGGACAAGCTGTTGGTATTCATGCTTTAAAGATGAAGGGCCACATCGAGCATCTTAAAAGGCTCGGTTTTCCGATTAGCCAAGAGTTGGCTACTGACATGATATTAAATTCATTGCCCGAAGGTTTTAGTAATTTCATAATGAACTATAACATGGGGGGCATGAATAAGAACCTTTCCGAGTTAGTTCAAATGTTGAACACTGCGGAAACCAATATTTTCAAGAAGAAAATTGATCAAATGTTGATGGTTAACAAGGGAAAGGGTTTCAAGGGTAAAGGAAAGGCAAAAGTTGCTAATCCTAAGGCAAATGTTGCCAAACCCAAAGAGGGTGCCAACCCCAAAGAGGCTAAGCCCAAGTCCCAAGAGGACGCGGTCTGCTTCCATTGCAATGAGATTGGATATTGGAGGAGAAACTGCACAAAATACAAGGAAGCACTGAAGAAGAGCAAAGGAGTTGCTTTGACTTCAGGTATCTTTGTTATAGATATATTCCTATCTACTTCTAGTTCTTGGGTATTGGATATCTGATGTGGAACTCACATTTGTTTAAATGTGCATGGTTTAAAGAACAGAAGGATTCTTAAGGAAGGTGAAGTGGACCTACGTGTGGGGAATGGAGCAAGAGTTGCTGCATTAGCCGTAGGAACTTATGAAGTTACTTTACCTAGTGGACTAATACTTGTTTTGAACAATTGTTATTACGTTCTAGCTTTAAGTAGGAATATTATTTCAATTTCATGTGCGGATAATGAAGGTTTTAATTTTCTTATATGTGATAAGAAGTTTTCCATTTACAAGAGTGATATGCTTTATTGTACTGCTATTTCATTCAATGGCCTTTATATCCTTGATGTTGAAAATCGTGATAATGATATCGATAACATTAACAAGAGATCTAAACCCAATGATGTAAACCACACT
This sequence comes from Adenophora triphylla var. japonica, assembly GCA_022495995.1. NCBI lineage: Eukaryota > Viridiplantae > Streptophyta > Magnoliopsida > Asterales > Campanulaceae > Adenophora > Adenophora triphylla. The sequence continues at coordinate 260,541 of JAFEMH010001168.1, read as the reverse complement.
TACTTATGGCATTGTCGTCTTGGCCATATAAATGAGAAACGCATTTCTAAACTCCACAAAGATGGATTTTTAGACTCACATGATTATGAATCATATGAGACATGCGAATCTTGTTTACTTGGCAAGATGACCAAGGACCCATTTACCAAAATTGGTGAAAGGGCGGGTGACTTATTAGGACTCATAAATACCGATTTATGTGAGCCTATGAGTAGCAATGCTAGGGAAGGATTTCAATACTTCATAACATTCACGGATGATTATAGTAGATTTGAATATGTTTATCTAATGAAACATAAAAGTGAATCGTTTGAGATATTTCGAATATTTCAAAATGAGGTGCAAAATCAACTTGGCAAAACTATTAAGGTACTTCGATCTGATCGAGGTGGCGAATATTTGAGCCAAGAATTTGACAGTCATCTTAAGAGTTGTGGAATCATTTCAGAACTCTCTCCACCCGGAACACCACAATGGAATGGTGTGTCTGAAAGGAGGAATAGAACCTTGTTGGACATGGTTCGTTCTATGATAAGTCAACTTGAGCTTCCTTTATCCTTTTGGGGACATGCACTGGAAACTGCTGCTTTCACTATAAACAGAGTTCCTACCAAATCGGTTCAAAAGACCCCATATGAGATGTGGCATGGAAGAAAACCTAGTTTGTCTTTCATGAAGATTTGGGGTTGCGATGCATATGTCAAGAAGTTAACTTTTGACAAGCTAGCACCTAAGTCTGATAAATGTGTTTTCGTGGGTTATCCTAAGGAAACCAAAGGATACTATTTCTACAATCGAAATGAGAACAAAGTGTTTGTTGCTCGAAATGGTACTTTCTTAGAAAAGGAGTTTCTTCGCAAATGAACCAGTGGGAGTAAAATAGATCTCGAAGAAATTCGAGAAACCGAAAACAACATAGAACCAATGGTAGAAACTGAATCAAGTCCACAAGTAGTTGTGGAACCGGTTCAAGATGCACAAGCTCTTCGCCGAAGTGGTAGGTCACGATCCGAACTTAAGGGATATGGATTTCTCGTTACGGAAAGTGATGAAGTGGAGTTAATCGAAAATGATGAACCTACTTGCTATCATGAAGCGATGTCCGCTCCTGATTCGGAAAAATGGCAAGAGGCCATGAAGTCTGAATTACAATCCATGGCTGATAATCAAGTTTGGAACTTGATTGATCCACCCGAAGGTGTAAAAACCATAGGGTGCAAATGGGTCTTCAAGAAGAAGACCGACATGGATGGGAAGGTGCACACCTATAAGGCTAGGCTTGTAGCTAAGGGATATAGGCAGATTCATGGTATCGACTATGATGAAACCTTTTCGCCTGTAGCTATGCTAAAGTCTATTAGAATTTTATTTGCCATAGCCGCATATTATGACTATGAGATATGGAAAATAGATGTCAAGATAGCTTTCCTAAATGGGAAGTTACTTGAGGATGTATACATGATACAACCTGAAGGTTTTGTCAGTCCAGAAAATTCTAACAAGGTGTGTAAGTTGCAAAGATCCATTTATGGATTGAAGCAAGCTTCTAGGAGTTGGAATCTACGTTTTGATGAAGCAATCAAGGAGTTTGGCTTTATCAAGAACAAAGATGAACCTTGTGTATACAAGAAAATTAGTGGGAGCGTAGCACTATTTCTAGTGTTGTATGTCGACGATATCTTACTCATTGGAAATGACATTCCTGCACTACAGACTGTCAAGTCTTGGTTGGGAAAGTGCTTTTCGATGAAAATATGGGCGAAGCTGCGTATATTCTTGGTATCAATATCTATAGAGATAGATCTAAGAGGATGATTGGTTTAAGTCAAAGTACTTACATTGACAAGGTTCTTAGAAGATTCCAAATGGAAAATTCTAAAAGAGGAAACTTGCTAATGTTGCATAGTATATCTCTTAGCAAGACTCAAAGTCCTAAGACTAATGATGAGCGAAAGAGAATGAATGGTATTCCACATGCTTCGACAATTGGGTCTATCATGTATGCTATGTTATGTACTAGACCCGATGTCTCGTGTGTTCTAAGCATGACGAGTAGGTACCAATCGGATCCCGATGAACCGCAGTCAAGAATATCCTCAAGTACTTGCGAAGAACTAAGGATGTATTCTTGGTCTTTGAAGGAATGGAAGAAGATCTTGTAGTAAAAGGCTAGACAGATGCTAGCTTCCAAACCGACAAAGATGATTTTAGATCGCAGACAGGATTTTTGTTTACGCTAAAAGGAAGCACTGTGAGTTGGAAAAGTTCCAAGCAAAGTACCGTCGCTGATTCTACAACCGAAGCTGAGTACATAGCGGCATCTGATGCAGCTAAGGAAGCCGTTTGGATCAAAAAGTTCATTGGTGATATGGAAGTCGTTCCAAGCATCAAAGATCCTATTGAACTTTACTGTGACAACAATGGTGCCATTGCACAAGCAAAGGAACCAAGGTCACACTAGAGATCCAAACACATACTTCGACGTTTCCACATTATCCGAGAGATATGCGAAAGGGGAGACGTAAAGATATGTAGAGTAGACAATGATGACAACGTGGCGGACCCATTAACTAAGGCTCTCCCGCAAGCTAAGCATAATGGTCATGTTAGGTCCATGTGTATTCGATACATGGGAGATTGGGCCTAGTGCAAGTGGGAGACTGTTAGTTTTATGCCCTATGCCTATAGTTGATAGACTTATGTGTTGACATTATTTATTATTATATGAAAAGTTTATCATTCGATTATTATATGTTTTGCATATTTATCTATAATAATCTCCGTCCCTAATTATTAAGTGAATAATTAGTATAAATGTTAATGGATAATCTGAAATTACCCGAATTTTCGCGCGAAGCGAAAGGCGGTTGTCTTTCGCGGAGGGTTGGTGTCTGAGACCTCACTTTCGGGAAGGAGAGGAGTCGCCACGCGGTTTTTGTATTTTGAGACCAAACATTGAGAAACGGCTTTTGGTTGAAAATGGTGTCGTTTTTATTGGCAGCAAAAACTTAGGAAAAAGCTTTGAAAATGGGGAGTCATTTTTATTGGTAGCAAAAATGAGTAAAAAGCTTTTTGAGTACCAGAAATTGTTAGGTTCGGAGGTCACGTTACGTTTCGGGAAGAGTATTTTGAGATCACCCGAAACGCCTCGTATGACGAGTCTTTCTACCTTTCTCGAAAATGTGTGCGTGTGTGTGTGTGTTTGCATTTTGAAAATGGGAGCTTGATTGACAAGCTTAATCTTGGTTTGAATGTCAAACGTTGATTATGTGATTTTGTTTGAAAAGGCGAGCGTTTGAATGACAAACGTCGGTTTTGGAAGTTTTAGGAAAAGTGGCACGAATGCTGATTTTAACTGTTTATCTTAAGTGTCAAATGTTGACTTTTAAGAAAAGAGTGTTTGAATGTCAAACGCCGAATTTTGAGTTAGAAGATGATCGTTTGGATTCAAAACGTCATTTCGCGCGTTTTGAAAGAGAGTTCGAATGTCGAACTCCGGTTTTGAACTGGGCGTGTCATTGTTATCGATTTTATGGGAAAAAAGCATTAAATGATTTTGAGTGTCATAAGTCAGCTTTTAATTTTGAAGATGAGCGTTTGGATGCCAAACGTCATTTCGCGTGTTTTGAAAGAGAGTTCGAATGTCGAACTCCGGTTTTGAATCGGGCATTACATTGTTAGCGATTTTACGGGAAAAAGGCATTAAATGATATGCGATCAACGAATCGTTTTGCGACTCGGACTTTTGATAAGTAAATACTATCACGATCCAAATGGCTCGGACTTGTAAATGATAGTATTTAAAGTGCGGTATCGACGGAATCAAACGACCCGGAATTGTAAAGTGCATTCAACGAGCCAAACAGCTCGGAATTGTAAAGTTGCGTAAAAGTAAATGACGATCGACGGATCTAACGATCCGGAATTGTAAATGACATGAAAGTAAACGACGTTCGACGGATCAAACGATCCGAAATTGTAAATGACATAAAAGTAACGGAACGGGGCCGGAATGCCGTTTTAACCCAAGATTACTTCTCTTACGGGAAGACAAGAGGATCAAGGACTAAAACATATCGGACCCCGTTAGACGGTGACATTTACATTTCAACAACGTTCATCTGAAATAGTTGTAGCGACTGGCGCGTAAACTGAGACGGAACGAGAGTTTAGGGAGAGAGAGCGCTACCTATGGCTAGGGTCGGCTCCTTTGGCTCGATGGGCGTATACGGGATACGAAAAGGTATTTGGAATGGTATTTTGAGGTGTTTTGGTTCGTGTTTGGTTGAAACACGCAGTTTTCACGCAAATCGAGGCAAAATGGGGTTCGGGGGTGGTGGAAACTGGTTTGGGCCATGGCTGTGAAGGATTTTGGGTAATTTTTTGTTGTTGTCAAAATGTTTGACAGAGGTCTGTATTTATAGGTGAAATTTCAGAAAGAGTCCGGACGGACTTAGGCTGAATTCCAGGGGGTTTTGTGAAACTTTGAAAATTGGAGGGACTTGCTGGCAATTCTGGATTGTCTGCAAAAGAGTCCGGCCGGACTTGGACTGCATACCAGGGGTATTTTAGTCTTTTCACACTAATTTTTGATTGATGTTGACAAGGAAGCTGTGGCATACGTGCCACGTGTCCTGTGACTCACCTAGGGCATGGTTTTTCGTGCCATTATCCCCGGTTTTGTCCGTTTTTAAAGTAACAGTCCGAAAAATGTCCGAAACGCCCCCGAAAAGTGCCGAAAAGTGCGTTTTTCAGGGAAAGCTGTACTTTTACGTGCGACGACGTGTGTTGAGTACGCTTTGACGTTGGGATGCACGGGGCAGTCCCGGGACGTCTCGTTGGCTTGGGAGCGGGGAGCTTAACGGGTTCCGGTTAACTTGGAGCGGGCCAGTTAATGGATTCCGATTAACTTCTAACGGATTTTGGCGATCCGGATTTGGGTACTTACAGTTAGCCCCTCAGCGACGTCACTTTCGAAGGAAGTGGGGTCGTTGAAAAAAGATAAGGATCCAAATCGGGGGATGCCTTACTTTGAAAGACCTGAGCGGTCAACTGGCTGGACCCTTAGCGAAAGGATTCCTACGTATCCCGAGCGGGAATCAAGCCGATCCTAGTTCGTAGGTAAAAGGAGCCGTGCGTGGGGTCCTTGACCTAAGCAAGACTGTTGTGAGGCGTTTAAACCTGAATGAAGACTATTGTGAGGCATCTGAACCTGAGATTTCTGAAACCTTCGAGGGCGTGTGGCGCCTCAAACCGGAGTTATTGAAACATATGAGGGCGTGTGGCGCCTCAGACCGGAGTTGCTTAACATACGAGGGCGTGTGGCGCCTCAGGCCGGAGTTGCTGAACATACGAGGGCGTATGGCGCCTTAGACCGGAGTTGTGGAACATTCGAGGGCGTGTGGCGCCTCAGACCGAAGTTGCATTTATTTTGAGATGAAGGCGTTCGTGCCTTGAGATTGATAAGGTGTTTGTGCCTTGGGTGCTGGACTTACGATGACGGCCAGGTTCATCCGCTGGGGATAGGGTGGAAATTACGGGACTGGTTGTGTTAAACTGGCGTTATTAACAACATGGAAGGATTGGTGTTCTAACGACGGGGTTAGGAACGGGATGCGGTCTCGGGAGAGACTGACACATTGCTGGGAAAAGCGTCCAGAGTTCTGACGGGGTCAGTTAGGAATTGAGGGGGTTGATTGACGTTTCTTCTTATACGGATAGTCTTAGGATCCTGCAGGGGAGGAATGTTCGGGCTTACGGTGATGGCCGAAGAGGGATTGTTGTGCGGGCTTACCTTGATGGCCGCTGAAGTGGGATGATCGGGCTTACGACTGGCGGCCGGGGGAGTAAAACGTTCACTGGCTGGAGTGAAACGGTATTCGGTCTTACTAGGGTGGCTGAAGAGGGATTGTTGTGCGGGCTTACCTTGATGGCCGCTGGGTGGGGACGATCGGGCTTACGACTGGTGGCCGTGGAAGTGAATGTTGGTGAAAACCAATGGGAATTTTGACATCGGGAGACGGAATTTGTGATTTAATGTCCGATGACGGGATTGAGCGTTTGAATGTCAAACGTCGAATGGAGATTTAACGTCTGGAGACGAGCGTTAGTGAAAATTAACTGAGAATTTAACGTCTGGAGACGAACGTTAGTGAAAACTAACTGAGAATTTAACGTCTGGAGACGGGCGTTAGTGAAAACTAACTGAGAATTTAACGTCTGGAGACGGTCGTTAGTGAAAACTAACTAAGAATTTAACGTCTGGAGACGGACGTTAGTGAAAACTAACTGAGAATTTAACGTCTGGAGACGGACGTTAGTGAAAACTTACTGGACTTGACCTCGGGGGAGGGGGTGTTAGAAAGGTCTAACTTGGGGGAGATTTTATTTTTGGGGGCCAAAAGGGGTAAAATTGAAACTGCGAGATGTTGAGGGGCCAAATTGGCAAGGAATCTTTTTCAGCTGCAGAAAGAGTCCGGCCGGACTCAACCTGAATTTGACCAGGTTCATTTTAGCGCCAAGGCCGACGCAAAATTGGTCATTTCCCCATTTTTTCGGGCGAGGAAGAGAGAAAAGAGAGAAGAAAATCTCTCCCATTTTGTGAGTTTTGCTCAAATTTTCGAGGGAAAATCAAAATGGAGGCCGATTTGGGACCAATGGCTCGCCATGGGAGAACCGATAACGAAAGAACGAGGTTGGTACGGACCATTCGAACCACCATTCTTCCTTTGAATCCGGCGGAGTTCTATCCGGCTCGAGACACTCACAAATCCAAAGGAAGGATCGAAAGACAGGTAAACTTCCTTTAAATTTCATTAATTTTAAGAATGTGCATTCTTTAAATGTTAGGAATTTGACTAGAAATGAGTTAGGGTTCTTGGTGCCCGAATTGGGGCTTTTGACTTTGCTATGCGCCTTTGTCGAAATTGACTAGAGTGTAGTTCAATTGACACTATGGTAGATGACATAAAAATTTTGGTTGCAAAATTCCATGCCTAGATGTGTTTTCCGAAATTAAAGTAAGCTTAATTCGGGACGGAGTAAATTTTCGAAATGTTCCAAATGTTTTGAAAGTTTCGACTTCGACAGATTTTTCAAGGTACTTTGAAAGTTCCGGATTCGACGGAGTTTTCAAAATGTTTTGAAAGTTTCAAATTCGAAGGAGTTTTCGAAGTGCTTTGAAAGTTTCGGATTCGATGAGGTTTTCGAAAGGCTTTTGAAAGTTCCGAATTCGACGGAGTTTTCGAAAGGCTTTTGAAAGTTTCGGATTCGACGGAGTTTTCGAAATGTTTTGAAAGTTCCGGATTCGACGGAGTTTTCGAAGTGCTTTGAAAGTTCCGGATTCGACGGAATTTTCGAAATGTTTTGAAAGTTCCGGATTCGACGGAGTTTTCGAAAGGCTTTTGAAACTTTGGAATTTTGGACCGTTAATACTCCAACCGGAATGGAAATATTTTAGGAAAATGGGAACTGTATCTGTGTTGCATCATTTTGATATGCGTTTGTGCACTCTGTTGATGTCGCTTCTGTATTAACGTATTTTTGTCGTGTTCACCTGCAGTGGCGAGGGACAGTTGACGTTCACAACTTGAAGAGCCGGGGAGACTTCGAGGCAGTTTGAGCGCTGTGGGATATATTCCCGGATGAGGCTCGGGACGGAGAGAGGAGTCCACGACATCTTGTGGTTGACTCCGGTTTGACTGGATTCATCAGCGCAGTGGCTGCGGTGGCTTTGACGCAGAGGGCGAGGGCATGTAGCTCTGAGCAAGTACTGGTGGGACACGACCCACACTTTTCATTTCAGGTGGGGGGAGGCAACTGTGACTCCTTGTGACTTTGCGGCTATCACTAGGTTGCCATTCTGGGGCAACACGCTAGTGTTGGTAGACGACTATACCCCGGGGCAGTTGTCGGATCTGCTGGGTTTTGACATTACCGATGCCAGGGGTTTAGGTGTTCGGTACAGGCCGATGGAGAATCATCTGAGGAGGGGTATTATTGCTTATGGGGAGGGGTCCCCGAGGATGACCGCGGAGCGTCTGGCTCGAGGGTTCATATGGTTTGCCTTGTCGGCGACCCTGTTTCCTACTTCTGACACATCCTGTCACTTCCCTTTGCTCGGCTCGCTGACTGATTTGGACGCCGTGAGGGAGTTTGCATGGGGGGAGGCTGGACTGGCCAAGCTCTACCATGCCTTGGACAGGTTCTCGCGGGGAGAGGAGAACACCTTATGCTGCTTCTCATTTGCTTTGGATGTAAGTTCCCGTCTTTTTCTCTTCCTTATCTCATTTTTGTACTCGTATGTATCTGCTCTGTAGCTGACATAACTTTCCATATGCTTGACAGGTGTGGGCCTTGGAGGTGTTCCACCCGCAGAGATGGGAGATCAAATAGGTGTATGAGTCCTTATTTCCTGCCATGTTGATTTGGTAGAAGGAGGCGAAGAAGCCGGTGTTATCGAGGGAGGGTACTCGGATGACGTAGGAGGAGGTATCTCTGGCCTTGAGCCGAGAGTTTTCTGAGCGGATCCAACTGACTTGGTGGAACCGGATTCATGTCGGTGCGGTCCAGGTTGCTAGAGAGGTCACACGTCGGCGGAAGCTGCTGGTGGGACTTCACTGTGACGCGATGTATCTGGGGGAGAGGGTGACCCGTCAGGATTGTCCGGGGTCCCTTCCTATGGTGCCGGTGGACCCGCCTCCACACATGCAGCATCCTTTGTCGATATCGATAGAGGAGCTGGAGCGGTATAGACAAGGCGTGTTCTATACCGAGTTTATCATAGAGGGTGCCGACTATGACATATTCTTGAGGACGAGGCTGAGGAGCCCGCAGATGCAGAACAGGGAGGGCGAGGGCCCTTGATATCCCAGAGACTACCCGCTCCCACGCGCTAGGCTGGCGTATGAGGGGCTGGACGGTTTCCGTAGGCGATTGGTGATCCCCATTCCAAACGAGATGAGGCCTCGGTACAGATTGGACCCCAACGCTTCGGTGAGTGCTTTGATTTGATTTCCTGTACTTGATAGTAGCATTCTGCAAATGTTGCATCTGTGCTTTCTGTTTGTCTTTTGACGACTTTCCCAGTTTACTGGTGTCTGGCCGTACGTATAACCAGGCCGTGAGACAGTTGGACGGGTGGGCCAACTACGCTAGGAGGCTCGTGGAGTTCCTGCGGTGCAATTCCCGGAGGAGTGCGGCTGTTCATGAGCCGAGGCCGTCTAGGCCGAGAGGTTCGTCTGCCTCCACGACTGGTGGAGCGGACTTTATGCAGGGATTTGGCCAGTTCTCGGGCGAGACAGCGGGATTCGGAGCTCGTCACTCTTTGTGCTCGGGGCACGAACAGGGAGAGTCCTCGAGTTCGCAGGCGCAGAGGCGACCTTTCTCGTATTCCCGCATGGAGGAATTTGGAGATTACTTGTTCTCGACGGATCCGGCTGCTGCGGGGCAGTGCATCGAGTGCTCGGATGACGAGCAGGACTCCGAGTAGTCCTCTTTTGTTGTTGTTTTTTAGATAAAATGTGTGTATTGTCCAAAATAATTTGACTTGTATTTGAAAAGGCGCCCTTGAGGCGGAACCTGTATTTTGCACATTTATTTAGTGACTACCTTCTTTTTATTTTGGCAAATAAGCAAGTAGGTTGATCAAAAATAAATAAAATGAAATATGCACAAAAATTTGAACTGGTCAAAATTTATGCCTATATTCACTGTTATTTAATTAATTGCACTGTTGCACGAGCCCGGGACGGAAGTGGTGTTGGCAGTGGTTGATTGAAACCATGGGAGCACGCAGTTTCAAGGAGGCTTGAACAGGGCTTGGTTTGGAAATGTTTCCAATTTGAAAGCAGCTGGTTGCAGAGTTGACCCAGTCAACTTGAGAAAGAGTCCGGCCGAACTAAGATTCAATTTCCAGATTCTTTTAAATTGCAGTTCAGCTTTGCAATTTGTGAAAAACTGCACGTTTACTTCGATCAATCAACTGATTTTCTCTCAAATTCCTGAAGGTTTTCTTTGCTTTTTTCATGGCTCCATTTCCTAAGCTATCGTCTCAGATGCAAGAGCGATACTTGGACAATTTCCAGTCGTGGGTACGGAACCACACGAGGCAAAACAAGGGTTTTTTCGAGGGTTGTTACGGGATGAAATCTGTTTGGGCTTTGAAGGAGCTCATGCCAGATTGGGATCTTTTGAGAGCTGCGGCTCGTTTCTGGGACGTACGGAGGCATGTGTACAACTTTTCATACAACAAAATTACTCCCACGTTCGAAGATTTCCGAGCCATTTTAGGAGGACCTGAGACGGAACAGCTAGTTCTTCCTTATGCGGGTGGCATGGCCACTGTTGAGAAGTTAGTATCTCTGCTTGGTATCTCGGCTGAAGAAGCATACGGGATGCTAATGCTGAATACAGATTATGTCGACATCTCGGGGCTGCCTGATAAATTTGCTGGTGTTGAGGGGAGCATTTTTGCATGGGACGCGTTTGCTCTGTGCGCGATTGCCACTTTGTTCACATTCACGTCTCTGGGTGTATGCCATCACAGCGTACTGGACCTGGTGAGGCAGTGCCGGAATGGGGGAGACATCATGCCTTTGATCCTGGGCGAGACATTCCTGGGCATAGGTCGGATGGCGACCGGCAGCCGATACATGTGGGGAGGGAGTCCCGCTATGCTTACTATATGGTTGAGGGAGAGGTTGCAGATGATGCCCGAGGTGCCAGTGTCTTGTGACGCTTGGTCCTTTTCTCGACGTCCTCTGGTCATAGGGGTGATCAGGCTGAACTGGGGCTCTGGATGGCCAGACTCCGCACACATCACTTGCGATGGTGGGTTCCTCACTGGAAGCTACAGACTAGTCGGACCACTCAGGAGGGACTTTTGGTTGTCATAGTACCGGGTTGTCCCAGACTGCTTTCTACATTCCCTTATTGGTGATGCGACAGTACGGGCTGGAGCAGGTGCCACTGACGGGTTTGAGTCATGCTGCTACCTTCGAGGTGGGATCTCGGCTGATGGAAGATCCTTCGACGCTATTTCTTCTCACGCGGTTGTGGCAATATGCATCCTTTCCTGCCAGGGTTCTCTTTCACCGGAGAGGGGGCACTGTTCTGTCTACGCAGTATCTGAACTGGTATGAAGAGTGTATGGGGGAGACACTGATGGCCATCTTGTGGAGACGGAGTGAGCTGTTGGGTCTTGATTACCTTGACAGCTCGACTTTGAGGAGGGCCGAAGCGGGGGCTAACCCTCAGAATCGTACTGGGGATGACATGGCTGACTATGAGGCCAATGCTGACCGGGCGGCCGACCAAAGCACGGTCATGATGACTCGAAGAGAGGCAGCTCAAGATAGAGCTAGGGAAAGGGCTGCATTGGCAGCTGTCGACTTGACGGAGGCGTCGGGAAGGGTCCCTGAGCCGGGTAGAATGATTACAGGGATATTCCCTGTGAAGGTGATGAATACTCGCCGCGGAAAAGGGAAGGGGAAGAAGGATGAAGGACCAAGTACGGGAGACTAGGTTGACCTTACTGTCCAGAGTATCCACCCACTGTCATTGCAGACACATTAACTGATTAATGTATTATTGTTGTTTTGCTAGCGTGTAGCGAGTCAAAAGTTGATCGTGTTTGAACTCATCAAAGATTGTTTTAACCGTAATGAATTTGTAGGTTAATTGAAAAGAGTTTTTCGAAACACAAGCAATTGATGCTTATTTGTTTTTTTTTTGTTTATTTAGACCGAACCAATGATGGCTGCCTACGTTCCCCTTTTACAATTGGACTAAGGGGCTCAGGTCACCATAGTTCGACACTTTAGGTGAATTTGAGAAAAACAAAGACAAAAGAAGTGCGACCCTATTTTTTACCTGGATCATTGTTGGGAATGTATCCAGTTGGGTATTACTCTTTTTGCACTTTAATTTTACTTAGTGGTGGTGAATGGGGAAGGAGAGTTGACTCGTTCTCTTCCTCAAACGAAGTATCTGCGGAGCTTGCTTCCATTCACGGGGTTAACGAAAGGGTTCCCGTCCAAATCTGCTAACTTCATGGCTCCTCCGGAGAAGATTCTTTGTACCACGAACGGTCCTATCCAGGTAGGCTCCCACTTTCCGAGGGGATTGGTCTGCGTAGGAGGCTTTTCCTTTAGCACCAAGTCGCCTTCTCTGATGTCTCGGATCTTGACTTTCTTATCAAATGCTCGGGCCATTCTGCTTTGGTAGGCTCGAGTGTGTTCCATGGCTTTCAATCTGCGCTCGTCGAGTAGAGCAAGTTCGTCATGACGGCTTTGTAGCCATTCGACTTCATTGATCCCGTTTTCCAAGAGGACTCGGAGGGATGGAATTTCCAATTCCATGGGTAACATTGCTTCCATTCCGTAGGTAAGCGCGAACAGAGTCTCCCCTGTGGCGGTTCGGCGATGTTACGTATCCCAGAGGGCTAGATGTAGCTTTTCGGGCCGGTCAGGCCTGCGGTGGTCATCTTTCTGATTATCATTGCAAGAGTCTTGTTTGCTGCCTCTACTGCACCATTGGTTTGTGGTGTGTAGGGAGAAGACTTGTGACGTGTAACTCTGAATTCAGTCAGCAGTTGGTCACCATCTCCTTCGAAGTGGGTCCCATTATCGGATATGATCTCATTGGGCACTCCGTATCGGCACATGTTGTTCTCTTTGATGAACTCGACCACCTTCTTAGAATTCAGTACCTTGTACAATCTGGCTTCTACCCATTTGGTGAAGTAGTCGACTGCGACTAGTATGAACTCGTGACCATTGCTCCCTGACGGAGTGATTTTGTCGATGACGTCGATTCCCCATGTGGCGAAAGGCCATGGCGTAGTCATGCAATAGAGTTCGTGAGGAGGGATGTGATTGAGGTTGGAGAACCGTTGACGTTTGTCGCAGCTTCGGACGAACTGGATGCAGTCTATTTCCATTGATATCCAATAGTATCCCATACGGAGGATGATCTGTGCCAATGCTCTGGCGTTCATGTGCGGACCGCAGGTTCCGTTGTGATCTTCGTTCATTAGCTCGCTGGCTTTTTCTTTATTTACACACAGAAGGAGTGGCCCTTGGTGGCGCTACTTGTACAATATACCCCCCAGAATGACGAAATGGGATGCCAGGCGTTTTAATGCCATCATGTTTTTGGCTTTGATCCCTTCTTTGTATCTTCCATCTTCATTTGTGAAGGAAGCTTCTCCATTTTGGAGGTACTGGTAGATTTGATTGTACCAGGGTTCGTCGATCGTTTCATTTTTTATTTCGATCTCACAGCAATAAGCGGGTGTTTCCTGTCTGCCTATTCTGAGGGGTTTTACTGATTTCCCATCGGGAATTTCGACAAGAGATGCGAGGGTAGCCAGGGCATCTGCGAAGCGGTTCCTGTCTCTTGGTAAATAATGAAAAGAGATGTCCTTGAACTGATCAATGAGCTCCTCCATGTACGTGTGGTACTTCTGGAGGCCAAAATCTATCGTCTTCCATTTGTTGGACACTTGATTGATGATCAATGATGAGTCTCCGTAAACTTCCAGTTCTGAGATGTTGCACTCGAGAGCGGCATCCAGACCGGCTGCGCAAGCTTCATATTCCGCTGCATTGTTGGTTGTTTCAAAATTCAGTTTGATAGCTATGGGAGTATGCTCGTCCTTGGGATCGACGAGGAGCATTCCAATACCATTTCCTTCTTGTTGGCTGCCCCATCGAAGAAGAGTTGCAGCGGTTCTTATTTGTCAGTGAGAAGATTCCGTCATCGGAGCTGCGGATCGGGACCCTTGGGTTCCCTGCTTGGGAAGTACGCCGGTGATGCGCCATTACTCTGCCCTTTGTTGATTTTCTGACCATGTACTTGATGTCGAACTCAACTAGGAAGAATGACCACTTTGCTAATCGCATTGACAGGGATGGCTTGTCGAAGAGATATTGGACGGGGTCCATTTTGGAGACCAGGAGCACTGAATGTGACTGTATGTAGTGTTTCAGTCTCCCGACTACCCATACCAAGGCGGTATAAGTTTTCTCTAATGCTGAGTAGCTGAGTTCACTTCCTTGAAGCTTCCGGCTTACGAAGTAGATTGCATGCTCAACTTTGGAATCTTTCTGTTCTTGTGCCAGCATTGCTTCGATTGACGTATGTGTTACTGTCAGGTATAGGAGAAGTGGCTTGTCTTCATGTGACATGCACAGAATTGGGGAATTCACCAAGTATGTCTTGATTTTCTCGAAAGCTATCTAGCACTCAGAGTCCCATTTGATGTCGGCATTCTTCTTCATCAGTTTGAACATTGGCTCGCAGAGAGATGTCAACTGGTTGATGAAGCGACTGATGTACTGAAGTCTTCCTATGAAACTTTTCACTTCTGTCAGGGTCTGAGGCGGCTTCATGTCAATGATGGCCTTGATTTTCTTGGGATCGGCTTCGATACCTCTCTCTGTAACCATGTACCCCAGTACTTTGCTTCGCTTGACGCCGAAGGTGCACTTCGCAGGGTTCAATCTCATGGAGTGCTTTCTGAGTCTGTTGAAGAACTTTCTCAAATCTGTCATGTGCTGCATGTCTGATCCTCTGGAGTGGATGATCATGTCGTCGACATATACTTCGATTTCTTTGTGAATCATGTCATGGAAGAAGGGTCATTGCGGCCCAGTAAGTAGCCCCAGCGTTCTTCAAACCGAACGGCATGACCGTGTAACAGTATGTCCCCCACGGAGTGGTGAAAGCAGTATTGGCTTGATCTTCCTCGGACATTTTGATCTGATTGTATCCGGTAAACCCATCCACGAAGGAATTTACCTCGAAATTTGTCGTGCTGTCGACTAGCATGTCGATGTTGGGCAGTGGGAAATCATCTTTAGGGCTGGCCTTGTTGAGATCCTGGAAATCCATACAGCATCTGACCTTTCCATTAGCCTTGGTGATCGTCACGATGTTGGAGAGCCAGGTCGGGTACTCAATCACTCTGATGAAACCAACTTGGAGCATTTTCTCAATCTCTTCTTTCACTTGCAAGGACCACTCTGGCTTGATCTTGCGCAATTTCTATTTGACAGGCTTGGATTCTGGATCCAGGGGAATTCTGTGCTCCACGATCGAGGGATCGAGTCCTGGCATGTCCTGATATGACCAGGCGAACACGTCAACATACTCCTTGAGGAGATCTATCAGGGCTTCTTTCTCTGCATCGACGAAGAAACTGCCCACTTATGTCTCTTTAGGCTCTTGCACTGACCCCAGGTTCACTTTGGTCATAACCTCTTCGACAACTTGGGCCCGGTTGTCCTCTTGGTCTACTACATGCTTGAGAACTTCTTTAATGTATTGTTCATTTAATGTGTTTTCTTCTTTATCAAGTGATTCGTTATTAACGTCTTTTATGTTGTTTGTTAACTTATCAGTTGTTAAAGTGGCAATAAGGGGATACTCTGAAAGGTCAGATTTTTCATTAGATGCGAACGAAAATACATTGTTGGCTACACTATCATAGTCTTCCGGCGTAAG
The DNA here is from genome assembly GCA_022495995.1 of Adenophora triphylla var. japonica. Taxonomy (NCBI): domain Eukaryota; kingdom Viridiplantae; phylum Streptophyta; class Magnoliopsida; order Asterales; family Campanulaceae; genus Adenophora; species Adenophora triphylla. The sequence continues at coordinate 245,034 of JAFEMH010001168.1, read as the reverse complement.
GCCGTTGGATGACTCAGAGGAATAGACTTTAACAAGGACTGACTCAGAGGGTTCGAGACCGGGTTTAGGGAGATGTGGGGGCAGGCCCAGCTTGTCTTCCAATTCTGCCTGTCTTGCCCTTGGTTCGGTGAAAGTTACCCAGTTCTTCAGTGGCATTGCTGGATGCTTGATGAGGGTTCGGGGGTCGAGAGGCTTGGCTTCTGCTGTCCCAATCATGGCGATCATGCTGCTTTCGGAGCCCAGGCCAATCAGGTTTGGCACCTCCATGACTTCTTCAAAAAGACTTTGTAGAGCTGGTCCACTGAGAGCATCTTCTATGAACTCTGGTTTCTTTTGCTTTGGAGTTACTGTCTCGAATGTGGCCTCGGCGGCTGACCCGAATAGTCTGTTTCCCATGAAGAGTGTCTCGAGTTGCTCTTCCAAGTTTGGGATTCCCTTGGATGTGTACTCATGCTGGACTGGGGTGGCAATTGATCCAGGTAGAGTTGTGATGTCGAGGAATGCTCCCCTTATCAGATTAGCCTTGAGTCCTCTGAAACGCTTGAGGTCCTGTGCTAGCTTTTCCATCCTTTCTGTAGTCTCTGTGCTGGCTATCCCTGCTTCTTTCTCATCTTCATCAGTTCCACTGTCGGTCCCCTCAGTTCTGCTATCGATTCCGCTGTTGGTCCCCTCAGTTCTGCTATCGGTTCCCTTGCCGGTCCCCTCAGTTCTATTTTCGGTTCCCTTGTCGGTCCCCTCAGTTCTGCTGTTGGTTCCCTTGATGAAGTAATGAACGAGGTCGAAACTGTAAGGCCGAAGGTTGGGTGTCCCGTAGGAGGTTCCCCTTTTGCGGGCTGCTGCCTTGGTGCGGGCGAGCCTTTTATTTTCTTTGATATCAGCTGGTGTTGGCACATAGCCAAGCCCCTGGACCGTGGTGTGGTCCTTGACTTCGATGACTTGGTGTTGGCCTTGTAACCTTTTGCCGAGCCCCAGTCCTGGGATGAAGTTCATGAGTTTCATCATCTTCATGGCGGGAGGAATCTTGTCTTGAAATAGTGGAAGGTCCACGCTGCATATTTGGATTTTGGAGGTCTCCAAAGTGAATCCAGTTAATGCCATGTCATCATCATGATTGATTTCTAACACTGGAATGATGTTGGTGCTGGTCCCCTCGGTGGTGACGTTATCGCCGTAGACTGTGGTTAGCTCGTTGCCTTGTATGAACTTGACACACTGGTGAAGGGTGGATGCCACGCCATTTATCTGATGCAGCCAGGGTCGCCCCAGGATGGCTGTGAAGGTGATTGGAATGTCCAACACTTGGAATTCAGTGGGGATCATCCGCTTGCCGAACCAGATATTTAGAGTAGCAACCCCGAGAACTGTACGGGAAGTAGAGTCATAGGCCTTGACAGTGTGGACTGAAGGCTTCAGATCAGTGGATTTGATGTCAAGCAGGTCCATCATCTTGGCGGCAAGACATTCATTTCGGAACCTCAGTCTACCAACACATGTGGAAGGCGACGCTCGTCCAGCTGGACTGTGATGTAAAGCGGCTCATTGTGATCAGCCCCAAATTTTGGCAGGTCCAAATCTGTGAAGGTGATAATGTTGCCGTAGTGGATGTTGCCGATCATCTGAATTACTTCATCTGGGGTTGCGTCCACGGGGACCATGGTACGGGCCAGACTTTCCTCCAGCTTGAGCTTGTGAGGATATGAGGATGTGAGCAGGGACCAAAGGGAAATGTTCGCCTGGGTCTGCTTGAGCTGAGTGAGGATCAGGTCCTCTTTCATGGAACTTGATTCTTCGGGCAGGCCGAGTTGCGGTTCTGGCTCCGTCGGTTTTTTGGTGGCCTTAGGTGGTAATGCATGGATTTGACCCGATCGGGTCAGGACGCTGACATCAGGCTTGGTCCCTTCTGAACAGGTCGCTCTGAGCTGAGCCATAGTCAGAGGAGGATTCTTCGAAGCATAGGGCCATATGTCTTCCCTCACTTCGTTGACTGTAGATGCATTCCCGGGGGCTTCGGCAGCTTTCCGGATTCTGTCCCAGGATACTGGCTTTGGTGCCTCCGTGGGGAGGTAGTTTATGGATTGCCGCAGCTGCTCGAAAGTCAGTGCGTAACAGTGGTTGCCAGAACTGAACTGTGCGTTGCTGACCCTCTGGGGGAGGTTGGAGAGTTCTTGGTTCATGCGAACTATCTCCTTGATCTCTTCACGGTATACCGCACTCCTTTCCTTCTTGTTGAGCATGCTCAGGGCATTATGGAGTTGGTTTTGGCGATACTCATGGTTTGCTAATTTTCCTCACTTCTTAGCCCAGATCAACTTTCTTGCAATAGAGCCTGCGTCGAGAGTTAGCGCCTGCGTTTCTTCCCATGTGAGAATAGCCAGTGCTTCCTTGAACTGCGCGCGGCAGTCTAGATAAACTTCCATCAGGGAGAGCTTTCCCTTCTTCTTTGTCTGAGTGGCGGGTATGTCGGAAGGTGAGTACACGGCTTCCCGAATATCTGCCCATGTAACTGGTTGCCGTCCCAGTTGCTCGTTTCTGTAAACGAATGCCGCAGTCTGTGGAATCTCCCTGAGTAGTTGCTGGAGATGTATTTCCATCCTTCTTTTATTTTTGAATAGATCTTCCTCCCTCAGTTGGCCTTTTAGTTTGAGAGCGGAAATAATTTGTCTCTATCCTCCCAGAACCCTTGGGATTCCAGTTTTGTTGACCTCATGCTCGGCTTGGAAGAGAATGGTTTCATCGTCTTCGTCGTCGCTTTCATAGAGAACTTGCTTTCCTCGGGGAGGTAAGCGCTGGTACTCTTCCTGCTGTACCATTCCATCTCCTAGGTCATCGGGACCGTTGACCGCCCTCGCTGACCGGAGGGGGTTGGATGAGAAAAGACGGTAGTCTAGGAAGTTGCCGTGAGCAAAACCCTTGAGGTCGAACTGGTCTAGAGTGGCCTCTAGCTTTCTATCTGAAGCTGCTTGTGACACTTTAAGGGCTTGATCCCTGTGTGTATTTTGAGCTTGGTTATCGTCCCAGAGACGGTTCTCTTGAGTGGCTAGTTCCATGAGGGCTTTCCTTGCGAGAGCTAAACAGTCTCCGTAGGTGCGTGCCATCTGACTAGTGTCCACAACTGTGATCACATCCAAATCCCCGAATGGCGGAAACACTTGGATTATGTTGACGAAGGAAGTCGGGCGGGGACATTCCATGCGGCCTTCCTTGATCTCGGTTACCAAGAAGTTCGCCCATATCTGCTTGATTGAACCCACGGGGGTGTTGAATTCTGCGATGTTGATAGTCTCGTGATCTCGCTGGATCGCCAAGTCTATCAAAGCTAGCAGTTTGCTGGCGGGATGCCTGAATCCGTGGCCGTGACGACTGGGAGCAGGATCGAACTGGAGCATGTTGATGCTAAGGTGATCATTCCTTTCGTCGAAAGATTGATCTGTCTTGCGGGGAAGACTTTTACAGATGTTTTCAGGGTGGCTACTGGAAGCGTTCCTGAGGTTGATCTGATTAGTGACAGGGTGAGGAGCTTTGTCTCCTTTGCTGTTGCCCTTGGCCTTGGCGGTGCTTGTGGCTGTAAGGTTGATTGACGGTACGGGCCGATTGCCACTGGGGCTGGTAGCCGGAAGTGATGATGAGCTCTGAGCTCGATTGGCCAGGGCCTAGTTTACCATGAGCAGGCAGTCGTCGAGGGTGACTTTGGCATTGCAGAATCTGATATTGAGGACCGGATCCTTGGTATCATTGGGATATCTGGAAAATATGATGTCGACGAAGTCGTCGTCAGTCACTTGATCAGAGGAGTTCTTTGTCGTGTCAACCAGTTGTTTCCATTTGCCGGATAACCGCCTGTACGGGATGTTGAGCTTGACAATTTCCATGGTATTGGAGCCATGGTCGTAGGTGACATCATCAAAACTGGTGCCGTCCTTGAAACTGAGCATATGTATGTAGGGATCTTCCCGCGAATCTGCCGCGTCCTAGACTCCGGAGAGTCCTGATTCGTTGTCATCTGACGGCTCAACCCAGACGTAGGGACGCCTCGCGTCCTGCTGCGCTGTTGGAGCTGCTAGAAAAACATCATGCCCTTCGCTTGAGAAGAGGGGCTCGACGGGCAATTCCTCGTGGAGGACATCCCATACGACTGCCATACATTCATCACGAGTGTGACGATGCCTGTTGACCTTTATCACGAAGATTTCCTCGCCTGGCAGGGCCAGAGAGTAGGTTTGGAGGATGCTGACAAATCTCCGATCGGAGATAGGGGCTTTACGTGCCCGCATCATGGCGATGCTCAGGGTTTCTTTCCAATCTGCTTCCAAGTGTCAGAAATGGCAGTTGAACTTGATGTATCGGACTGCTTCAGGGTCTGCCTGCTCGAGGACATTGACATAGTTAGCATCTCCGGACTCTGAGGGATTCTGATGAGATTTTCCCCAAGAGTCCCTTGGTCGACTTGAAGGAGGTAGCCCCGGTGCCTGGCTGCGGGCACGCTTGGCTGTTGTCTCAGCTTCGTTCCCTATGAGGAAACTGTCTCCTCTGATGACTTCAAAATCTCCCTGCCGTTTAATGATCTTGACGCACTAATGGAGAGTGGAAGCTATAGCTTTCATGTGATGTAGCCAAGGGCGTCCCAACAGAGCTGTGAATTCGGATGGAATGTCCATCACGTGGAATTTTGCTGGCACCATTTGGGTTTCAAACCAGAGCTCCAGAGTCACCATCCCCAGGATGGGACGAGACGTGGTGTCTTATGTCTTGATAGTCCGGGCAGACGGAATCATGTGGCCTTCGTTGATGCGTAGGGCTCGCATCATGCTGAGAGGGAGGACGTTAAGTGCTGATCCGTTGTCTACCAATACTCCGGGGAGAGATATGGTGTTGAGTTTGAGAGTGATGTACAAAGCTTCATTGTGCCCTGAGGCATCTCTCGGCAGGTCCTCATCACAGAAAGTGAGCATACTGCCCTACAGTCGGGAATCGTAGATCTGGTCTCTATCCGGAGAAGGAGAGTCATCAAGCCATCCGTTTCCTGTCTTCCTCTTGTGAGGTAAAGCTTTTGGTGGTGCCTCGGGATTGTGTTGAGCCTGTTTGTGGCGGTGGCCGCCCTTGGTTAGCACGTTGATTGAGTGCGAGTGCCAAGCTGACTTTGATTTTCCTTTGTCGGCCCGTGCCCTGAAGCTGGGTAAATTGAACCTTGGCTGATCCCGCGGGGGGTTAGTCTTCTGACTGGCAGTAAGATTACCAAGATCTGAGGTATTTCGGAGCCCTGAGGCCTGAACTCTGGTGTCAGCAGGACTTTTCGGCTTTCCCACCCCTGTCTGCTCTAAAGCAGCATGGCCTGGAGGAAGGGAGGACTGGCTGGAGTAGAGTACGTAGTAATCGAACCTCCCGGATGGCTCTCCGAGTGTACCCACACTGGTATCTCCACCTTCATATCTTTCTCTCAGTTTCTGTAGAGAAGACTTCTTCTTCTGCTTTCTGGGGGAACTACCCCTGATCATGTCTTGGGACTCGTACTCCAGGCATGCGGAACAGTCACAAACATCGTAACTGATGTGAACATTCGATGAGGACCCGGCTGGAAGAAGCGGAGGAACTGGCTCTGCGGCAATCTTCTTTGGCACCCATTCAATGGAGCCAATTTTTCCTTGAGATCCTTCTCGAACTGTGAGCTGGCATTGACCATGGCCCGGAGATTTAGGGATGGCTGATGAGAGTTTTGATGGACGGTCTTAAGCAGGACTTGAAGATCCGCATCTGTTCATCCTTGGAGAGTGGCTCCATGATCTCGGAGAGTTTCCAACTCCACCTCTTGTAGAATTCTCCAACACTTTCATCTGCTTTCTGCTCGGTGGTGATTAAGTCCTCACGACTTGTTTCCCACTCTAAGTTGGATCTGTACCGCTCTAGGAAGATGTTACTGATCTGATCCCAGGTGTGGCGATCTGCAGGCTTGACCCTTAGGAACCATCGTAACACTGAACTCTTGAGCGTATACTGGAAGTGATCGACCATCTGCTGGAGGGTTGCTCCTTTCGCTCTCATGCCGAGAACGTAGGTGTCGACATGTGTTTGAGGACATTCGGTTCCGTCGAATCGGTCCATCTGTTCGACCATCCAGGCTAAGGTTGGGTCCAGTGGTGGACTTTGAGGCTCGGCGCCGGGTGCTACCATGTGAGCGGTAGTGATTGGAGGTGGAAGGCTTGATATATGGGGATATATGGGGGCCTTCTCTGGACTGTATCGGGGTTTGTCCCCGGTGTTTTGGGATTCGTGTATAGGCAATAGGATGAACCCAGGAGGGTATTGGAGGATATTGGCATCTGTTTGAGATGGTCCAGCGGTGCGCTGGTTGTACTGAGTGATGGGAGTAGCACTGGCATGGCCGTATATGGCAGGGTTGCCCTGAGAGGTGGCAACGTGAAGCCTAGGTCGGCTGTTTCCTTGGTTCGAAGGCATCCCGTAAGTTGGCGGGGGAGGAACCTGGTTGAAGGTTTGAGGAACTGGCTTCGGGGAATCGTCGTCCTCGACTAGGACGAAAGTACCGTCTGACTGGGGGATAGCTGCTATACCTCGCTCATTCAGAAGCTATACCACGAAATCTCGCCGATCTTCTTTTACGCCTCTTGTGAACCTCACAAGCCCGAATGGCTTCTTCCAATGTCATATACATTACGGTGGCGGGGGTCCGTCCTGTCACGATTTTTCGGTGAGCTAGACATGTCGGATATTCGGGCCGAGGAAACCGAGGGAACCGAAGAAGCGTACGCCGCCGTAATCGTGATTCCCAGCAAGGCGGCCGACCCGAATTACGAACCACTTTACGCTCACGCAGGGAACGAAAGGTAGGGTTTAGGCTTCGGAAAGGGTATTTGGCTCAGGATTTCGGGCTTGTGCAATGTACAGTTACCGATTAATATTTACTTAAAACGCATTTTCTCAGAGTCCTAATCTGTTGGAAAAGATCGTGTCTTCTTTTTCGCAACTAACCTAAGGCTCTACTCAGTGGATCTCGTCGCTACGTTTATAAGCCCCTCGTTTCCATTTGTAGATCATCTTCTCGGGACGGACAATCCCGAGCGAGGGTCCTATAAGGCAAGTGAGTTCCACCGACAAAGGAAAAAGTGAACTTAAGGCTATCTGATCACGCAAACTTCCAACGTATGTGACGCACGGGCCACAGTCGAAGTCAACGTCCTTAAGTTAAGGCGGGGATCGTGCCAAAATTTCAGCATGACCTCTCCTGACTCGCTTGCGCGAGGGGCCTTAGATTTCGGCGTTGACCAAGTTGTGGCTGGCACGGTGCATACAGTGATGGTTTGGTGACACGGTGTCACATTGAACCTTCGGGTATATTTTTCGGCAGAGCTCCGCGTCAAAGTCAAGGCTGAAAAGCTCAAGACTTTGGGTCGGGAACGACCTTCGGTCTCAATCTTTCGAGCTTGACTCGTGGCAGAACCCGGTGTAAAGACATACACTTGGGCATTATGACACGTACTAAGCCAAAAAGCAACCGGGGTCTTGGACGAAGTGTGACACAAAGAGTGCATGGCTTACACGGGCTAGGATGGGCTGTTTGGGACGACCCCGTGCTGTAAGTACCCCAATCTGGATCACCCTCTTCCGAGCTCCCGGGAAACACCGCAGACTCACTCAAACGCAATCTCGAAAACCCGGAACCTTCAAAAGGCCCTCCAAACCCTTCAAAAACCCTCAAAGGCCCAAAAAACCACCAACCAAACCAAGGGGGGGGGGCATTCTGGGACAAACAAACATAGAAGGACTTTTGGGAAATTATGCAGAAATTGGGAAAAGCATGGAGGTCCGTACGGACCTCTTTGCATGCTAAGAAGGTCCGTACGGACCTTCCTGCTACCAACCCTCATAATTACAGAATCCCTCTAAAGTCCATGAGATTCCCCTAAATCCGGGAAAACCAAAACTTTATATTTCCTTGGAGGTCCGTACGGACCTTCTTGCAGAAATTTCTCAACTATAAATAGAGGGCACCCCCTCCCTCATTTCACACACCATCCTCTTCTACTCTCTCCCTAGGCCTTATGTCTTTCCCTCTAAGTCCTTCCGAGACACTCCCGGGCCCTTTCGGTTCCTATCGAGGCCTTCCGAGCCCTCTTGTGGTGCTCTGAAGCCTTTTCGAGCGCTTTCGAGATGCTCCCGTGCTGCCCCGAGGCACTCTCGAGGTACTCTGAGGCCCCTCGTGGTACTTCGAGGCCTTGCCTGGTCTTTCCCGAGGCGTCCCGGCTCTTTCCGAGTCAAACCGGCAACTCGGACGAACGCCGGAACTCTGCCCGAACACAACCGACGATCCCGACATACGCCGAACCTCTGCCCGAATCCAACCGACGATCCCTGCGATCCCAACGCACGCCGAAACTCTGCCCGAGTGCACACTTGACGATCCCGAGGCACGCCGAAGCTCTGTCCGCAGATAACCGGCACATCCCGAAGTAATCCCGGTCCGTCCCGGAACACTATTCCACCCTCAAACACTATTCCCCAGCGGAAGATAGACACGAACCAACATTGGTAAGGCTTCCTTCCTACGCTATTTCAATACATTTCAATAAAGCAGTGTACAATGTAGACATCCGACACATCATGCATTTTTAAAAGCGCACACACACACACAACATTTAAAGAAATAAGGGGTGTCGAAAGACTCATTTTTACGAGGCTACTTGGGTGAGCTCTAATAGTCTAATATTCTCTTCCCGAGGAGTAACCTGACCTCCGAACTCAAAAATCTCATCACACAAAAACAGTTTATTTTTTTAAACTGATGCCTTTTCTCAATGTTTTGGGCTTAATTAAAACGACGTGGCGACTCTACAAGCAAAAACACAGCGAGACACCTCCACCGACACAACGCAAAAAACGGAATGCCAGTTGCTGGGGCGCAATCCTTGCGCCTCTCGGATCCGGGCAATTTTCGAGCAAATGCGAGATGCCGGGGCCCACGCGCGAGCCGGATCCGGGTAATTTCAGTTGGCGACTCTGCTGGGGACATTTTGTTTTAAAAAAACTTTTAAACAAAAAACAAAAGGTTTTTAAAACGATGATGAGGATCAAACTTTCATTTTACCCCTTTCTTTAACTGTTGTGTGTGTGTGTGCATGTTCTTTACTTTCTTATTTTACAAAAAAAAAAAATACAAAAAAATGCATCAATATACATCTGTGTACATACATTTAAAATTCTTCAAAAAATTTATGTTTTACTCAGAAAAAAATTTTTAGAGACCGCACACTACTCGCACTGCTGCCTCGGATACACCGCACGCTACTCGCACTGCTGTCTCGGTACACCGCACGCTACGCGCACTGCTACCTCGGATACACTGCACACTACAACCCTTAACCCGGGGTGGTCTTAGTTGCAGTTCGTTTGGCCTTCCTACGCCTCTCGAACGCGCACGGGATCATTCCAAATATCCCATCCTAGCCAAGTGTCAACCATGTACGTTTGAGTCTAGAGTCACACTCTGTCCAGACTCGGTTGGTTTTTACCCAGTCCGTGTCATACAAGCCTGTGAGTACCCCGATCCGAACCCATGATTTGGATCCACTTTGATTATATTTTGGGCTAATATAATTGCTAAAAGACAATATCTAGTCCAAAAATCCCAGCAGCCCATCAGTCCATTGGGCCTGCCAAGCTTTCGGCCCAATATGGCCAAAAAGAGTACGCTGTCGTCCGACAAGGGCCACTAAGGCGGTTTAACTGCCTATGTCGTGCGACATAAGATGCCCCATCAAGATGCCTATAAATACAAGGCATGGCTGATCATTTTGGAGGAGAGGCAAGGAAGAGAGCCAAAGTAAGGATAAAATTCTGAGAGTAAAATAGGGGGAAACTCTTGCCAAATAGAGTCTCTCTCTCTCTCTCTCTTATACACACACACTCACCTCCCTCCTCACACACACACACTTCAAGGTCAAGACTCCAAGAAGCTTCCTTTGTTGGTGATTGAAGGGGTAGACACCATACTATTGGTGATTCTACCTTGTGGACTACAATAGGTAGCCACTAAACCTTTCTCCCTCTTTTAATAAAGTATTTAAATATACCTTGCATGCATACTTGTTCTCATACCATGTAGAAATTGGGATTTTGCATGATAAAGGTGGTGGAGGAGTGAATCTTCAATATTCACTTCTCCCCACCTCAGATCTGGACATTTGGTGGTACACACACCAATAAAGTTTCAATCTTTGCCTAGCTATATTGGGTTAGGAAGTGATGGCTACTTCAAAGTGGCCATAAAACGTGTGATTTATCACATTTGGTCACTAAAGCCATGTGATCTTCCCATAATACCCATATTATAGTATTATATTACTGTATACAGTCAATAAATATGCTTGGTTTGCTTGGGGAACAAAGGAGGAACCAAACAGACAGAAGGGCACTGAAACAGGCTCCCCAAGTCGTGCGACATAGATCTCCATGGAGATCCTGTGTCATACGACATGGGATTCCCAGAAGGCTGCAATGCCATTCTTGGACTTCAGATCTGCTAGGTTTATCCCCTTTGTGACTCAAAGCCTACCTAAGCATCTTCTGGCTCATAAGCCACTATTTGGGTGCCTAAACTCAGTTTGGGTGCAACCTATTTGATGGAAGAGGATCGCCGTATGACATAGACGGCATCAAAGGCTCTATGTCATATGACATCCATGTCGACAAAGTCTATCGTGACTTTGTTCACTCCCGTCAATCCCAAACTGAATTTTAGGCCTTCAAATAGTGTCTTTACTGAGTTGAATAAATGTCATTTCATTTACAGAAACTGCTTGGTCTTTGTAATAGGACAATCTGACCAAGAGACATTATGTCGTGCGACAACCTCTGCTTAGGAGGTCCTGTGTCGGACGACATGGGAAGTCTCTGGGCAGATTGTCTTACCTTCTGCCTTGTTATGATAATCATAATATGTAAAAGGGTGTGGCCCCCTCTTATGGCTCACAAGTTGTACTCAGCTTCCATATTATCAATGAAAATGTCAAATTTGCATTTTTCACACATCTACACATATTGCACACACACTTTGAATGTCTAAAAATTGTCCAATGATGATTGAAAGTCTCGAAAGAGGCGTGTTGGGTGAACTCTCTAGTTCTTCCCAAACACGTAACCAGACTCCCGGACTCAAAATCTCTTAGAATAGGTTTTTCAATGTTTTCCTCTAAAAACGGCGTGGCGACTCCCAAAACCGAAGTTTTCAAAAACTTGTCGTATCATTTTCAATACAAAAGAAACTCTTTTCAAAAAAAGGGGGGGAAATGATACAACGATTTTAATTTTTTCGGGCGAGCGCTCATTCAGTGGCGACTCCGCTGGGGACGTTGAAAAACTTTTTGTTCTAAAAAAAATGAAGACGATACTTGGTATATAGGTGGAAACCACTAACCTTCCTGTATCGCTCCCTAACCCGGGGCTTGGGATAAATGGTGGTCTAACAATCCCACGTACCAGTATCATTCTTCTATTTTCTGAAAAAAGAGAAAAGTTTTTCTTAAGAGAGTCTAACTTTCTTCAAATCAACTTGGAAAATTTCGACATTCACCTTGTGTGGACATATGTGTCATTTTGTGTGCTCAAATGCACCTTGCCATGCTATGGTATGTGGCACTATTGGAAGCCGGGGCTTCCCCCTTTGCAATTTTGCTCTTCCCGTTGATCGAACGGGGGCGAATGGCTTGGACTACGGCTGCGGTAAATTCTGACATTTGGGGCAGTCCCCTTTTGTCATGCTTTGACTCATTCTCTTGTTTTTCTTTTGCATACTGCATAATAATAAAAAAAACCTTTTACAAAAAAGAAAAAATATTTTTCCTAGAAAATACCTTCACACTACTCGCACTCTACCCGCACATAGAGTTAGAACCCGGGAGTGTACGGACGGCATCGCGGAAAGTGACATGTTTCGCTGACGTTTGAGCACCTAAAGTCCTCCTAGCCAGTGAGTCAGCCAACACTTGTCCGTGACACACTTTCTACCGTGACCGGTTGGTTTTTGGCCAATACTTTTCAAAACATTTTAAACTCGGTACTTCAAAATTTTCTCACAAAGTCCGAGTCATGCTTCGTCAATCTTGGCATACTTTCCCTCTTCGTGTCGAAATCACGACATAATTCAAACGTAAGTACACGTTAAGATCTCTACATATCTCGACGTAGGTACATATCGATTTCTCGGCTTGGCTTCGTGAGAAGTCATGACGCGTTCTCGACATGTGTCAACACGGGACCATGTCGATTTCTTAACGCATACTAACAAGAGTTATGCCAAAATTTCGCCACCAAGTGACGAGAGGCCATGCCAGATTTCCAACTCGAAAAGAGGAAAGGTCATTGCGGTCTCGTACGTTCAAACGTACGACCCTCTCTCCTCCCGAGTTTAGACGTTGACTTGGACTTGGTTTTGAAAACCCCGAGTTTGACTTGTTTTGGCTCGTATGCCCATAGGTTCGTTCTCCCTTTCGGTCGGTGGGTTCCACGTGCCCTATAGGACCTCTGCCGGGATTGTCCGTCCCGGAGGTGCAATACAGGTGGAATACAGGGGGTCTATAGACGTAGTGATGGAACCCACTGATCCAGGAATAGAGTAGAATGCGAAAAAGAAGGTTTCCCCCTTTTCCAACCATTCCTAGGACAAATAAAAATCATTTTTAAACAAAAAAAAAATATATATATATATATATATATATATATATATATATATATATATATATATATATATATATATATATATAAAAAAAAGAGCATATGCATGAGTCCGTCCTCAGCCTATCCTCTCCCCCACCTAAAACCGTTCTCTCCCCTCTTTCAGCGAGCAAGTGTTGGGTCAGAGTTCCGGGCAGTCGGTTAATCAGTTTCTCTCCAGTCAGGGATTCATTTCCAGCAGTCCCAGATAAACTGTCAAATTGTCAGCTTCAACATTCAAGTGCTAAGAATGGCCAATATGGTAGTCAACCACACAGGTAACCAGATGCCAGGAGGGGCTCCCCCAGCCCAACCCATACCTCACATCTGGTATGATGTGTGCGATTGTGAAGATTGTTTGGAATATGAATATCAGGACTGGATCAATGAAGATGCTCCTTCAAGAAAGAAGAAGAAAAGGAAGTCCATGCAACAGAAATTGAAGGAGGGATACGAAGCTGGAGATGAGAGCGTGGGAATTTTAGGCGAACCCTCAGGCAAATTTGACTATTACGTCAGTTACCCCAAAAGGCCCACCAAGGAAACGGTCAGCCAGAATGAAGTCCAGCCCAACCCTCTCATCGTCATCAATCCTCTCGGGATAAAAGGTTCTGAGCCCATCACCACTGCAAAGCCTGACAAAAAGCTGACAGATTTGAAGGCAGAACATGAGGTTCCAATGGAATGCGGAATCAACCAAGGCAGAACAAAAGTATCTCCCGGGGAGAACCTCATCAACACCATCCAGATCAATCCTCCTTTCAACCGCACAGATAAGGTTGTGATCATTAAAGAAGAGCTGACTTATCCACAGGGTATTGACAGGATGAGCCAGACCCCTCAGCCAATGAGTCCGTCTGTCATGGATGAACTAGCAAAGGGACTGCATCAGATTTCTCTAACTCCCCGCACCATCTTTTCAAAATACCGGCTTACCACTGATTTCCGACAAGTCTCCTGGTCAGCTTGAAGTCTCCAACCCTTTGAGAAACAACAGCAGAAGAAAGCAAAATTTCAGCCCGAGTCAAATAAGTAGATTAGGGTCAAGAGTCAGTCAAGGATTTTCGGATCCCAGTCCTCAGAGTCTTTTGTTATCGAATTTGAGTCTCTAGATAGGTCTGATACTCTCACGGTTGATGATAATCACCGTGTCGTTAACTCTGTCTTCCCTTTTGCATTGAATGAAATGGTCGACCTTTCTGCGTATCCCTTAATTGCCACCTTAACAAATGATAAGTTAACTAAGACAAATCTTAATGACTTAAAAGTGGTTAATAATGATTCATTTGAAGAGGACACAGACCTTTTAGATGAAAACTTTTTAAATGATAATATAAAGCAGGTTTTTGACCGAGACGATAATCGGGCCCAAGCTGCCGATGAGGTATTAACTACGGTGAATTTGGGAACTACTGAAGAGCCCAAAGAGACACAGATTGGCAGTTTCTTCACCGGGAAAGAACGGGAAGCTCTCATTGATCTGCTCAAAGAATATGTATACGTATTTGCCCGGTCCTACAAGGACATGCCCGGGTTGGATACCTCAACTGTTGAGCACCGAATCCCCCTGGACCTAGAAGCCAGGCCAGTCAAGCAGAAACTTCGCCGGATCAAGCCAGAATGGTCCCTCCAAGTCAAAGAGGAGATAGAGAAGCTGCTCAGAGTGGGTTTCATCAGAGTGGTCGAATACCCCAAGTGGTTGGCCAACATAGTAACAGTTACCAAGTCGAATGGCAAGGTCAGGGTGTGCGTGGACTTCAGAGACCTAATCAAAGCTAGCCCGAAGGATGACTTTCCCTTGCCCAATATCGATCTGCTGGTAGACACCACCACCAGCTACGAAGTCAAATCATTCGTGGATGGTTTTGCGGGTTACAATCAGATTAAAGTTGCCGAAGAAGATCAGGAAAAGACTTCCTTCACCAGTCCTTGGGGAACCTTCTGCTATACGGTTATGCCCTTCGGCCTGAAGAATGCCGGTGCCACTTACCAGCGAGCAGTCACTGCACTTTTCCATGACATGATCCACAAGGAGATCGAAGTCTATGTTGATGACATGATTATTCATTCCAAGGGATCAGATGGACAACACTTGATCGACCTAAGGAAGTTCTTCAACCGGCTGTGGGAGCATGAAATGAGGTTGAACCCAGCAAAATGCACCTTTGGCGTAGTCCGAGGAAAAGTTCTGGGATACATGGTCACAGAGCGAGGGATTGAAGCCAATCCAAGAAAGATCAAAGCCATCATGGAGATGAAGCCCCCGACGACCGTCACGGAGGTGAAGGCTTTCATGGGCCGTCTCCAATACATTAGCCGATTCATCCATCAGCTAACCTCTATTTGTGAGCCGATCTTCAAGCTGCTCAGAAAGAATCAGGAGGTTGAGTGGAACGAACAGTGTCAAACTGCCTTCGAGACGATCAAGGCCTACTTGGTCCATCCCCCAATCTTGTGTCCTCCACATAAGGACAAGCCCTTGTTGCTATACTTAATGCCACAGATACGACTACTGGAGCCATGCTCGCACAAGAAAAGCCGGATTCAAAGGTGGAAAATGCCATATACTTCGTCAGCCGGAAGCTTCAGGGCAGTGAGTTAAACTACTCCGCTTTAGAGAAAACCTGTGCAGCTTTGGTATGGGTGGTCGAGAACCGAGACACTACCTCTGGCGCATACGGTACACCTAGTGTCAAAGATGGATCCCATCAAGTGCACATTCGGAAAGTCTTATCATCTTGTGAAGGCTTGCCGAAATGGTCATTCTTCCTAGCCGAATTTGATATCAAGTTCGTAACCCGCAAGGCAATCAAAGGCCAAGCTCGCAATCGGATCATCTCGCGAGATTTCCCAGCTCGAAGCGCCCAAGTTCGAACCCCAGTTTCCAGACGATGGAATCTTCGTGATAGAGGGTACAGACCGCTGGCAGTTGTTCTTCGACGGTGCCGCCAACAGAAGGGGCAATGGTATCGGCATGGTGTTGGTAGATCCAAAGGATGTGCACACCCCGAGGAGTATGAAGCTTGCATAGCCGGCCTCGAGGCGGCCTTGGAACGAAATGTCGAAAAGTTGGAGGTGTACGGAGACTCTCATCTAATCATCAATCAGGTATCCAATAAGTGGAGAACCGTGGACCAGTACTTGCAAATGTACTATGCCTACATGGAGGATCTGATCGACCAATTCAAGGAGGTCACGTTCCACTACCTACCCCGGGACAAGAACAGATTCGCGGATGCCCTGGCCACTTTGGCCTCTCGGTGGAAATCCCGCAGGGAAAATCGAGTAAAACCATTCGGGGTTGGGAGGCGCGAGAATCCCGCCTGCGTTGCCGGATCGAGCTAGAAAAGGTCGATGACTTGTGGTACAGTCAGATCTTTCAGTACCTTAAACATGGCGAAGCTTCGTTCCCAACGGAAAAGGATGGTAGACTAAAAGAAGGTCTCCGCGCCAAAAGTTTACAAGCTTTGAAAAGGTTGTCTGCACAGTACGTTATTCTGGGAGATGACCTATGGAAGAAAAGGCACCGAGGCCCACTTCTACTCTGCATCAGCAAGTCTAAAGCCAGAAAGGTCATGGAAGAAGTCCATGGTGGCGCATGTGGACCACATATGAACGCCCGAGCCTTGATGTTCAGCATACTCAGGATGGGTTATTATTGGATCTCTATGGAAACGGACCGTATCAGGTTTGTGCGAGCACTCGCGATAAGTGTCAGCGGTTCTCCAATCTCAACCATATACCTCCTCATGATCTCTACTGCATGAGCACTCCCTGGCCATTCGCAACTTGGGGGATCGACGTTATTGGGAAGATAACTCCTGCCGGCAGTAACGGGCACGAGTTCGTTTTGGTCGCTGTGGATTACTTCACCAAATGGGTTGAAGCAGCATCCTACAAAGTCCTCAACTCCAAAAAGGTGGCCCGTTTCATAAAGGAAAACATCCTGTGCCGATATGGGGTTCCAAATGAGATTATCTCAGATAACGGGTCACATTTCGAGGGACACACCGACAAACTGCTCGCAGAATTCAGAATCAAGTGACACAAGTCCTCCCCTTATCGCCCTCAAACCAATGGTGTTGTCGAGGCCGCAAACAAGAATCTAGAAAGGATCATCCGGAAAATGGCTGAAAGGAGCCGGGATTGGCCTGAGAAGCTTCACTTAGCACTTTGGGGCTACCGTACGTCAGTAAGAACTGCCACCGGTGAAACCCCGTTCGCTTTGACATATGGGATGGATGCCGTTCTACCCATTGAGTTAGAGATACCCTCTCTACGGGTTCTCCTTGAAAATGAGGTCAACGAAATAGAATGGCTTCAGAGTCGGCATGACGAGTTAGCTCTCCTGGATGAGCGAAGGCTTAAAGCAATGGAGCACATCCGGGCTTATCAGAAGCGCATGGCTAGGGCCTTTGACAAGAAGGTACATCCCCGCGACATAAAAGTGGGTGATTTGGTCCTAAAAGAAAAACCGCCGAATCAGTCTAGTCCTTTGGGCAAGTGGGCTCCAATCTGGGTAGGCCCGTATCTGGTAAAAGAGATCTTCTCTGGCGGAGCAATGAAGTTGACAGATTTGGATGGTAACCCCTTCATGCACCCGGTGAACGGCGACAAATTACGCCGTTATTACGTCTAAATCGAGTCTTCCCTCTATAAAAAAAAGGAAAAAAAAAAGAAAAAGAAAAAAAAAAAAAGAAAGAAAGAAAAAAAAAAAACAAATGCGCGAAAATAATGTACCCAGGCGAGGCGAAAACCTCTCAAAAGGCGGTCGTGCAAAACAAAGGGCGCGCTCGGTGCTAAAAGAATATACCCAACTAGGCTGAAAACCCTAAAAACGGGCGGTCTAGGTAAAAAACAGGGTTGCACCATTTGTCCCCCTTCTATCTATCCCTTTCTTAAACACAAAAGTTAATTGGGTCGAACTACGGAGACCTGAGCCCCTTAGTCCATTTTGTAAAAGGGGAACGTAGGCAGCCGTTCGCGGTTCGGTCTAAAAAACATAAAAATCACCAAATCCTGTCAAACAGTTGTATTTGGGATTACCAAAATGTGTCTTGATTAAGCTCTGAAGTAATTTCAACTTTCATCACATTAATACATTCATTGATGAGTTCAAGCACGGTTTACTCTCGGCTCATTAACATTAGCAAAAATAATATCTTTTAAAAGGTACATCTAAATTGTCTGTGTCGGCAAACAAGGGATACAAGGATAGGTCACCTAATCCTAGTCGCTCGTTCCCACTCCTGAACTAGCACCCTTCTTCTTCCTCTTCCTCGGTCCTCGGGAGGTCTTTGGCTTAGCTATCCCAAAAATTTCTGTCTCCCGTCGCCCCGGCTCTGGAATAATACGAGTCGGTGAGTCAACCAATCCGGCAGCTCTCAACGCCGCCTGGGCAGCTCTCCCCTCTCTCAGAGCTGTCCTTCGAGCCATAATTTCAGGGTCATCCCTCATTTTGGCTCTACTCTCCACGAGTCTCTCAAAATCCGCTGCCGGATCATCGGTCACGTTGTCGGGGTCAGCTTGAACCTCAGCATCGTGTAGCTCCAGGCTAGATTGGTCTCCTCCTCGGATCCCTCTGCAATATGCCTCAATGGTGTGCTGGACTGGTCCCATCTGCTCCCTGTACCAGATGAGGTACCTGGTGGACAGATAAGTGATCCCCCGGGTCTTCCGTATCAGTGTGTGAGTGGGAAAAGCTGCTCCTGAAAAAGCCCTGGCAAAGAACCTGAGAGTCTGGATATCAGTCATGTCAAGAGGAACAGTATCCCGGGCCATCTGCACTCTGAACCCATCAACAGCCTGCTGTGGGTATCCATACTGCCTCTGAACAAGCAAGGGGATGCTAAATGACGAGAAACGCAATCTGGCAACCTCACTATAGCAGAATCATCCTGCCTGCCGCTCATGGTCTCGAGCCTCCATCCGGGAACCCAGTACTGGATATCAGTGGTAGTATACCTGGCCAGTCGCCTCTGCCAACCTTCCTGTGAAGCCTCAGGAGCCACTCGCCTCTGCTGCGTAACCCAAGGTGCTGCAGTCTGCCCAACAGGTAATGGGGAGATGAGTCTCAATCGCTCAAAGAGCCACAACGATAAGAGACTGGGGCTGCCACGTCCCATATGCACCGACCCTCCAGCCAATCGGTCCATCCCATGATAAGTCTCCGCCAACAGTAGGGGAACTACATCTCTCTCTCCATGCCCGGGTCGAACATCAGCCAATGTGGTGCCTCGAGAACCCCGCATCTGTCTGACAACTCCCAGCAGTAAACCAGAGCACACCCCGTCGTACTCACAGAAGCAGTACAGGGAAATCATGATCAGCATAAAAATGTCCATGGGCGCCGGCCAGGTCAAATGGACTCGGATGCGATATACCAATCGGGCTATCTGGGCCAGGTCAACAAAAGACAAGTCAAGAATCAGATCAGTCACCTGCTCGGGATGAAATCCCAAGAAATCGGCCAACTGCTCAGTCAAAGGTCGCGGATCTCGGGGAAAGACCACATCCCTAAGCTCAGCTCCCCCAATCAGTGCACGGAACTCCTCAATGGTGGGTGTGAGATCATTATACGAGAGGGTGAAGACATGCCTCTCGCAATCCCAGTATCTGGATGCGGCTTGGAGAAGATTCCAGTCAACCGCCCACTCCTTCAATGCCCAAATGCATCTCAACCCATATCGTTGGTCAATGATCCTCCTGTTGTTGTCGCGATGATGGCGGGTCAGATTTATGAGATCGGAATGAAATTGACGCTCTTTGGTCTTAGATCTGTCGTCATAATGTTCCATTTTGGGCCAAAGATCAAATCTTGGGGCTAATTTTGAGGTGGAAGGCAAGTTTGTCACCTGATGTGACTGCTGAAATGAGTGGTTTACGAGTCTGCCTTTTGTAAAGAGCTGGGGCTTGCTGATCAAGAAAACTGTCCCCAGGACTCTCTTTGTCGTGCGACATAAGTGCCCCATGAAGTCCTGTGTCGAACGACATGGAGAGTTCCATCAGAACACCAAAGCAGCTAAGAATCGGCAGCTAACCCCAAGCGACCCAACGCTTGCTCAAAATCCACCCAAACCTCGTTCAAAACACCACAAAATCATACCTAAACACTCCTCGCTCATAAAGCCCACGGAGAGGATGCGGAACATCCAACACACCCACAGACACATAAATGTCACCCAATGCGTACAAAAACCGCAAAAACACCCAATCACACCCAAAAGCCACCATTTTGTGCCTTTCTTGGGACGAACTCGTGCATATAAGCTCAAAAATACATAAGTAAACAAATATTGTACTTGTCAAAGTGCAAAAGCAATAAAATATTTGTTTTACAATCCAAAAGAACAAAAATAGCACATGCATTTCTCCTCTCTCCCTAAAAAGAGTCGAAGCATGGCAAAAGGGGATCGCAGCTGGTCACTCCTGCTCGAAATCGTCCTCCTCACCCTCCTCGAAGCTGTCGTCATCCTCGACGCTGCCCACCTCCTCCTCGGATCCGCTCTGCTCCTGGCCATCACCGCCACCCTCCGGCACCTCATGGATCTCGCCGTCAGAATCATCGCCCTCATAATGCGCCCAAGGCTGGGGCTCATCATAATACCCCTGCCACTCAGGCACGGTGGAATAGAGGGGCTGGTAGGGATCGTCCTCGCCATCATCATCATCAGGCTGGGGCTGCTGACTAGATCCGCCCGCCTGTGAACCGGAAGGAGCAAAGGTCGGTCTGGGCCTCTTCTTCGGAGGTACTACATCGCCAGGCCGGGAACTGCACTTCCCCTTCCAATGCTCCGCGCTCCTTCAAACCGGGCGCAAAGCATCTTCACAAAGACCGGTGAGCGCCTTCGCCACCGTCCTAAACGCCTTGGCTGGAACCTCGTTCAATGAAAGCAGAAAAGCAAGCCAAAAGCAATAATAAAGCGCTTAAAAGCTGGAATGAATCAGGAAAAGAAAAAATCACTCACAGAGGTGATCCCGCGGGGCAGCCGCAAATGCGGGTGAGTCTCAGACATGTCAAAAGATGAGCGGCGAATACTGCCCCCAGCCTCATACTCAAAAAAGCGGGAGGTGCCTAGGGGCCGCATCCCCGCCGCTCTCCTGGGCCGGCCAACCTGAGGAGTAACCAACCGGGTGAAGATGAACTGGGCATAGTCCCCAGCATCAGAAAGCTCAGCAATATCAATGCCGGTCCGCAATCACTCCAAGTCAGGCAAGGCCCGGATATGCCATATCCTCTCAGGAGGATTATGAGGGACACGAGCAGCCGCACCAGGACCATGGTGCCTGTTAACTCTCTCCCCCAAATACAAGGCATCTCCCTCCAGGCCAACCAATAGCCTCCTCATCCCGGTCACTGTGGCAAAGACCACCAATCGATCCTCGCCATACCGACCGTGCCAGGGAAAATGTCTCAGCCCAACAGGTACCTCTCGTAGCAATCATAATGTCATGGTAACAGCCGTCCTACGGGCTTCACCCCGTCCACCTTCCTCGGTCTCCCTTGCTCCAAAAGTCCAACGGCGCATAGCAGGGAACAGATCCGCTGCAATCCTCTCAGCACACCTGTATAACAAATTTAACACCTCGTAGGCCCACACCCGAAATCGTAGACAAAAGACTCTCGGGCAGTGCAAAGAACAAGAAAATGATGACAGAAAAGTCAAATACGGAGGTCAAGTCGCGAAAAGCAAAGGACATACCTCCAAAGACACCGATAAAAATCCAGAAGTCACACCGCTCTCAAGCCACCTCATCAAGGCCCCTATACACTTGGGCCAAACCACCTCTCCCCAAGAGAAAGTGGACACTGGCTCCAATCATGAAGAGGCTCCAAAGAAAAGGGTCAATGCCGTCGTGGAAGCATTACGTGCATCAGGGTGTCGACAACCCGCCTGCATACAAAGGCCCTAGCCAATCGCTTCGCCAGCAATGTAGCGGCATCCTCGGCAAAAAAGACGACACCGGTGCGTCAAAGCGTAATGCAAGTCCGCCGGCCGGAACCCCATTGCCCCTCGTGCGAAGGGTCAATCCAAGCCAAAGCTCGATAGCATCCGGGCTCGCACGCCAGATCCTCGTAAAAGATCGGCCTCTCGCAAACCGCACCGGTGATGGCAAAGTAAAGTCATATGGAGTGATGGTCGCCTCACCCCAGACGTATGGAATGTGTGGTTAGAATCCCACCGTAACCGCCTAAAGGCTCGCACAAGCTCCACGTTCCTCGGCGTATCCCCGAAAGCTCCGACACTGTGAAAATGGTCCAAGACCAAGAAGAAAGACCACCCTTAGGACTGTCCTAAGAAATCGAAGAGCCCTAAGAAGACCCCATATGGTCGCAATAGCCTCAGGGGACCCCTTGGTCCGCAAAGTCTCGCAGTAAACACAAAGACAGTATCAAAAACCATACTCGCAACAATGTGTGCATTCATATGCATTTTTTTCAAAAATCATTAAATTCTTTCAAAAAGAAGAAAAACAGAAAAGGAAAAATCTTTTTCAAAACAAATGCACTTCATGCCAAGCATGCAATTCCTCATTGGGTGCGATTTCCCCAATTTCAATCTCAAAACCCTAGAAATCAAATTTCAAAAAAGGGTTAATCTTTTAAAGCACTTACCCCTTCGCTCCAAGGTGGAAGTATGAAAGTCGAGACCCGGTAGAGCCCGTGTCCCTGGGAATCTCTTTCGCTTGTTCCGATCCACAAGCTTCCGTCTCTGGACAATACTTGTTGCACGTTCCTTCTCGATTCGGCTCTCGGAGGCATTGTCAAAATCTTTGATTTGAATCAAATTGGAGGAAGAATTTTCAAAATTTTCTCTCCTTCCCTCTCTCGTGTTCTCGGCGACAATGGGGGTTTTTAGGGTCCGTCTTACGACCCACCGTTTTAATTAAAACCGCCTTGGAGACCCCCGTCTGACGACAACCATGCTCCGTAAGGGGTAATTTCCTCTTTGCCCCCGGTCAACTTGGTCAAATCCCGTTGACTGCCTGTCATTAAAAATCATCATTTCATTTGGGTTCAAATGCCCACCTCTCTTGGTCAAATTGGCCCGAACGGCCTTAAACTACCCGGTCCGGAAAGACCGCATGCATTTCCAACACAACACACATTGGGTCCTAACGGGTCTAAACTACCAGTCCGGAAAGACCGCATGATTTCATGATCCAGTCCGGCCGCCGGTGACTCCCAAAGAAAAAGTCAACGTTTCCAATGGTGACTCCCAAAGAAAAAGTCACATCTTCGCGGGATGACTTCCCAAAGAAAAACAAATAAGTTCGCGGGTGACTTCCCAAAGAAAACATCAAGTTCGCGGGTGACTTCCCAAAGAAAAAAAGTCAAGTTCGCGGGGTGACTTCCCAAAGAAAAACAATCAAGTTCGCGGGTGACTTCCCAAAGAAAAAGTCAAAAAGTTCGCGGTGACTTCCCAAAGAAAAACAAATAAGTTCGCGGGTGACTTCCCAAAGAAAATAGTCAAATTCGCGGTGACTCCCAAAGAAAAAAAGTCACATTTTTTCGGGGTGACTCCTTCGAATGCTCAATTTCGGGTACAAAACCCATAGCCTTTCATTGGCACCCCCCATCTTCCACGAACTACGATTCGGCTTGATTCCCTCACGGGATACGTAGGAATCCTCTTCATAAGAGGTCCAGCCACTTGACCATCTTGGTCACCTCTTTCCCCGCCGTTCGTGTCCGGCTCGGGATTCTCATTGTGTCGACGACCCCACTTCCCGTGGAAGTGATGTCGCCGAGGGGCTCTGTGAGTACCCTGATCCGAACCCATGATTTGGATCCACTTTGATTATATTTTGGGCTAATATAATTGCTAAAAGGCAATATCTAGTCCAAAATCCCAAGCAGCCCCATCACCCATTGGGCCTGCCAAGCTTTCGGCCCAATATGGCCAAAAAGAGTACGCTGTCGTCCGACAAGGGCCACTAAGGCGGTTTAACTGCCTATGTCGTGCGACATAAGACGCCCCATCAGGATGCCTATAAATGTAAGGCATGGCTGATCATTTTGGAGGAGAGGCAAGGAAGAGAGCCAAAGTAAGGATAAAATTCTGAGAGTAAAATAGGGGGAAACTCTTGCCAAATAGAGTCTCTCTCTCTCTCTCTTATACACACACACTCACCTCCCTCCTCACACACACACACTTCAAGGTCAAGACTCCAAGAAGCTTCCTTTGTTGGTGATTGAAGGGGTAGACACCATACTATTTGTGATTCTACCTTGTGGACTACAATAGGTAGCCACTAAACCTTTCTCCCTCTTTTAATAAAGTATTTAAATATACCTTGCATGCATACTTGTTCTCATACCATGTAGAAATTGGGATTTTGCATGATAAAGGTGGTGGAGGAGTGAATCTTCAATATTCACTTCTCCCCACCTCAGATCTGGACATTTGGTGGTACACACACCAATAAAGTTTCAATCTTTGCCTATCTATATTGGGTTAGGAAGTGATGGCTACTTCAAAGTGGCCATAAAACATGTGATTTATCACATTTGGTCACTAAAGCCATGTGATCTTCCCATAATACCCATATTATAGTATTATATTACTGTCTACAGTCAATAAATATGCTTGGTTTGCTTGGGGAACAAAGGAGGAACCAAACAGACTGAAGGGCACTGAAACAGGCTCCCCATGTCGTGCGACATAGGTCTCCATAGAGATCATGTGTCATACGACATGGGATTCCCAAGGCCGCAATGCCATTCTTGGACTTCAGACCGCTAGGTTTATCCCCTTTGTGACTCAAAGCCTACCTAAGCATCTTCTGGCTCATAAGCCACTATTTGGGTGCCTAAACTCAGTTTGGGTGCAACCTATTTGATGGAAGAGGATCGCCGTATGACATAGACGGCATCAAAGGCTCTATGTCATATGACATCCGTGTCGACAAAGTCTATCGTGACTTTGTTCACTCCCGTCAATCCCAAACTGAATTTTAGACCTTCAAATAGTGTCTTTACTGAGTTGAATAAATGTCATTTCATTTACGTAAACCGCTTGGTCTTTGTAATAGGACAATCCGACCAAGAGACATTATGTTGTGCGACAACCTCTCGCTTAGGAGGTCCCGTGTCCTGACGACATGGGAAGTCTCTCGGCGATTGTCTTACCTTCTGCCTTGTTATGATAATCATAATATGTAAAAGGGTGTGGCCCCCTCTTATGGCTCACAAGTTGTACTCAGCTTCCATATTATCAATGAAAATGTCAAATTTGCATTTTTCACACATCGACACATATTGCACACACACTTTGAATGTCCAAAAATTGTCCAATGTTGATTGAAAGTCTCGAAAGAGGCGTGTTGGGTGAACTCTCTAGTTCTTCCCAAACACGTAACCAGACTCCCGGACTCAAAATCTCTTAGAATAGGTTTTTCAATGTTTTCCTCTAAAAACGGCGTGGCGACTCCCAAAACCGAAGTTTTCAAAAACTTGTCGTATCATTTTCAATACAAAAGAAACTCTTTTCAAAAAAAGGGGGGAAATGATACAACGATTTTAATTTTTTCGGGCGAGCGCTCATTCAAAGCCTGGATACATATCCCATGCCGGCCATTTTCTGAGTCGAAGCTCGGAACTCAAGATCCCTTGCGCAAGCAAAGCGATGAAAGGTCATGCTAAAATCTTGACCCGATCTTGATTTTCCGAAGCTACACCCAGACGATGTTCCGTCCCGGATATACATCCATGCCCACATGACACCATGTCATCAAGCCTTTAATACGTCAGCCATGACGATATGACCCAGCCAACGCCTAACGTCACAGATCCCTTGCGCAGGCAAGGTAAAGAGAGGTCATGCCGAACTCTTGACTCAATCTTGACTCAGGTGCCGACTCGGCTCACTATTCACATGGCTAACGCATTAAAATGAACATGACAGGCTCGGTCCTTAGGTTCGATTTTTATTTTAGGCCGGTGGAAACCGCTTGCCCTATAGGACCCTCGCCCGGGGCTGTCCACCCCGGGTCGAAATACAGGTGCAAAACGAGGAGCTTATAGCCGCACAGATGGTCTCCATTGACCCAGGATCTAGCATAGTTGCGAAAAAGAAGAGCAATCTTTTCCAACCTACCTATGATTCTGAGAAAACACTGTTTTAAGTAAATTAAAAGAACATAAAAAAAATAATAAAAGCGAAAACCGCATGTCACGTGAGCTTTCCCCCTTTTTATCCCGAAAGGCCTTCCCGTGTCTAAACCTTACTCGTCACCCCCTCCAGCGAACCGAGAGTGGTTGAGAATACCTGGGAGCCGCCTTTTCAGTATCGAGGTCACAAGGTCCGACAGCCCTTCCAGTTCAGCGGTCCGCACAGTCCGCTACTCCCCCATGGCGGGATCAACAGACAACAGTGAGGGAAACGGAACCCCGCCACTAAGAAACCTTTAGAAAATGGAGGAGGTGCTGCGAGCCTTCGAAACTCTCAAGAAGCGCCAAGAAGAGCAGCAAGCTTGGATTGTAGACACCCTGCACCTTCGTGGAACCGTTGCTATTCCCCAAACTGATGGGACCTTCGTTCTCATAGAAGACGAAGAAATACCAGCTCCCCCGGGTCCTCAAAGCTATCAGCAGGTCCCACCTCTGCCAAGCTACGAGATCCCTGCAACGCATAGCAGCTCTCGTTCAAAGCTCCACTCGGGCATCAGTCAAGCAGCCCCGACAGGCCCGCCTCAGCACAGTCAATTTCCCGGCCCTGCGCCCCAAGCTCAGTATCAACAACACACATACGGGCCTGCTCCACCAGACCCCAGTGCATCTCGGTACCCCCCCAGGATTCAATCCTCTGCCTCTATTCGAGCCCCGAAGCCATAATCAAAAATCCCAAGACTTACTTGGGACAGGCATCCCGAGCGGATATCCCGACATCTCAAACCTACCACCCGCTAGTCTGCCACTTGGGGCTAATGAAACATTCCCCCAATTCCCAAACACAACCCTTAGCGGCCCGGGCAATCATGCCCTCAATTTCAACAACCCAGGGTACGGGATGGTATACACTCAACTACCTCCCCAAGACTCCCGAATGGCGATCCCATCGGCCAATCCACCTCCATCTTCGGTTTCCATCCCCGAAAATGGCAACCCACCTCAACCTGCCGATCCCCACATGGCTTGGTTGATCGAGCAAATAAAGGACATGCAAGGCAAGCTAGCCAGTTCTCGAAAGGACTCCCTCATGCCCATTGATCCAAACAAGGTGGTCCCGCTTCCTCCGAAATTCAGGATGCCAGAAATGAAAAAGTTTGACGGGACAGAATGCCCAAAAACCCACATCGACACCTATGTCTTGGGTATGAGAGCCAAAGGGGCAACCCCACAGCAAATGGTGGACCACTTCCAGCATTCTCTCAAATCCACAGCGCTAAGGTGGTTCCTCAATGTGAAGGCAGAAAACTGCTCCACGTGGGACCAAATAAGCGAGATCTTCCTAGAGAAGTACCGCGCCAACCTTGAGTGGGAGACAAATCATCACGATCTGCAAGCCACCGAATAAAAGGACGACGAGGCTGTGGGTGAGTTCTACAAAAGATGGAACTGGAAGCTAAGAGAGATAATGGATCCGCTTTCCAAAGAAGAGCAAATAGACATCTTCCATTCCTGTCTCAAACCTTCTCTGAGGACCTTGATCAGCCATCACTTCTATCCAGATCTCCGTGCCATAGCCAACGCTTGAACCAAGTTCGAAAAGACCCTGAGCCTTCAGAAGACAACAACAACCCCTGCTTCGTCTTACCACTATCGGACAAACCTGTCAAATCCAGCGCCTGTCCCGAAGAAAGGAAAAGAAGCAGCCAGAACAGTGCACTACATCCAAAACAGAGCTCAAGTAAACCGTGATCAGGCACCCCCGAGGAACAACAATCCCCCTCGCTTCCCACAGTTCCAGCATTTCGACAAACTCGAAATGCCTCTGGGCCAAGTATCGAGGCATTGGTAAAGCGAAATCTCCTCAAACCTCTCGAGAATTTCCAACCAAAGACTCTCAAACCCAATATGGATATGAGCAAGCACTGCGCCTTCCACAACTACCCCGGTCATACCACCGACAATTGCTTCGTGCTAAAGCAAGTGGTCCAAGGGCTAATCGAAGAAGGAAAGTTGGAACGCCCCCGTGGCCCCAACACCATTGGAAATCCATTCCCCCGAAATGACAGGGTAAACACGATAGCCTTCGACGAAATTCCAAGCGAGAGTAGGCCTCCTGCAATCTCCGAAACCGTCAACATGCTATCCCGCTACGACTGGGAACGCGAAACCAGAGTCAAACGGTCCCGTGACCGGGAATCTAGACAGGAACGCCCAAGGGCAAGTGTCTCCCTATGATCTCTGCCACGATCAAGACACACCAAGGGCTGGATCGAACGCTCCTCGGAGGAGACTGAATTGAATGCCAGCACCGGAAGCGGTTTAGCCTTCACAGACGAAGACTTGCCGATGTGTGAAAATAGACACAACGAGGCTCTCCTCATCCTCATAAAGATATAGATGTTCTACCTCCCGAACGTCTTGATCGATAACGGCTCCGCAGTCAACATCATTGCCTTGAGCACACTGAAACGCCTTCGCGTCGACCGCTCCCTGATGAGACCTTCGTTCCAGATAATCCGAGCTTACGACTCCACTCCACGCCCTGTCGTAGGAGTCATCAATCTGAGGATCCAATTCGACGCACAATTAGAGTCGGTGGAATTCCAAGTGGTGGACATTAAGCCAACCTTCTTTGCCCTGCTGGGATGACCTTGGCTTAACCAGATGAAAGCGGTATCATCTACTCTTCACCAGTGCGTAAAATTCATCAACGCCAAGGGAATCCTCGAGGTTATCCGCGGAAGCAGCACAATGGCAAGCGCTTGGCCAGCAAGCTATGACCCAGAAGAGGGTCCCGACATGAGCGAATACTCCTCTGCAGGCGAGACTCCAGCCCTGTCCCGCTACGAAGTGGATCCCTACATCCACGCTCTAAGCCGCGATGAGCTAGAGATCGAAGAGCTCATGGGTCAAGACGACAACTCCGACCTATGCGACTGTGAAGATTGCTTGAAAGAAGATCAAGAGATGGATGCCCAGATGGAGATTAACCGAGGAGTAGACCCCTACTTCGCCAAAAACCCTCTTGCAAACTGGCTCATCACTGACCCACTGGTGCAGGACAACCCTCTAGCCGACACTCTCGGATCTCACGGGGACAGCCACCACAGCATAGTCCAATTCAACATCCCAGTGTCTGACCTAGATGAACAATGGCACAACCTCCTCCAAAGCCTAATCAGGGAAGGAGAGATAGCCTACCCTCTCGAGTCAGACATCGTAAATGTCGTCCAAGCAAAGATCCCAGATAAGGAGGCAGATTCTATGAAAATGATCAACATCAGCAAGAATCCACTCCGAATCAGCGAATGTTTCGCCCTCCTGGAAGTAGCTCTCAGCGACTTCTATCATCAAGGTCCCCCAAGGTCTGGCAGCCACACTAATGGAGGGACATCATCAGGGGAGCAACCAAAAACCTCCGCGATCTGGTTTGAAGTCGAACCACATGCAAGCTATCCTCCGGGATCCGCCTCAACTGAAGAATGGCCACCAAAGCAATTGCCACCCTCTCTTGGCCCGCAGCCCGCAACGAGTAATGAAGCCTGGTCCAATCCCTCGTTGCCTAGAGTCTAGCTTCGAGTCATGTTGTCTAGGAATTCACGTCTTTTGAGTCATCTGACGGCTTTATGCCCAAAGATTGTGAGTCCATGACCAACAATGTATCTTCTCTACGCTTTCAATAAAAGGTCCGACCTTTCTAAAATATCCTTTCATTGCATCTTTAACGAATGATGAGTTAACTAATCAAAACAGTTAATAACAATTCATCTAACAAAGAAGCAGACACATTAATTGAACGAATGCATTAAACAAACATTTAAGCATATTGTCAAACAAGAGAAAAACCGGGCCCAAGCTGCCGAGAAAGGTTTTAATCAAAGTGAACTTGGAGAACTACTGAAGAGCTAAAGAGACGCAAGTCGGAGGCCTCCTCATTAACACTGCATAACAACCAGGTCTTCCAATACCTCAAAAACTGGGAAACCGCCTTCATGAACGAAGAAGGTCAACGCAGGGAAGAAGCCAAAGCCAAGAGCATCATGGCCCTAAAACGCCCAGCCTCTCACTTTGTCATCCTTGGGGACATGCTATACAAAAAATGCTACCAAGGACCGCTCCTACGCTGCATCAGCCAGGAAGAAGCCAGTGAGCTCATGAACGAAGTCCACAACGGGGTTTGCGTCCCCCACATGAATGCCAGATCCCTAATGCAAATCATTCTTCGGATGGGCTACTACTGGATCTCCATGGAGGCAGTCTGCATCCACTTTGTCCGAAGCTGCGACAAGTGTCAACGGTTCTCCAACCTCAATCATCTACCTCCTCACGATCTCTACTGCATGACTACACCCTGGCCCTTCGCCACATGGGGAATCGACGTCATCGGAAAAATCACTCCGCCAGGTAGCAACGGCCACGAGTTCGTCTTGGTAGCCATCGACTACTTCACCAAATGGGTCGAAGCCAAGTCCTACAAGGTGCTCACCTCCAAGAAAGTGGCACATTTCCTCAAGGAAAACATCATCTGCCGATACGGCATCCCGAACGAGGTCATATCAGACAACGGCTCCCACTTCGAAGGTGAATGCGACAGACTGCTGGCCGAATTCAAGATCACACGCCACAAATTATATCCTTATCGGCCACAAACAAACAGCGCCGTAGAAGAAGCAAACAAGACCCACCCTCGAATGAATCATCCGAAAAATGACCACCCGAGGACGTGATTGACCCGAGAAGCTACACCTTGTACTT
Source organism: Adenophora triphylla var. japonica (assembly GCA_022495995.1). Classification (NCBI taxonomy): domain Eukaryota; kingdom Viridiplantae; phylum Streptophyta; class Magnoliopsida; order Asterales; family Campanulaceae; genus Adenophora; species Adenophora triphylla. The sequence continues at coordinate 214,448 of JAFEMH010001168.1, read as the reverse complement.
TGGGGCTACAGAACATCAGTCAGAACAGCCACGGGAGAAACTCCATTCGCCCTGACATACGGGATGGAAGCGGTCCTTCCCATTGAACTGGAAATTCCCTCACTCCGAGTGTTGCTGGAAAATGAAATCAACGAAGTCGAATGGCTCCGAAGCCGACACGACGAACTGGCTCTGCTAGACGAGCGACGACTAAAGGCCATGAAACACGTCCGAGCCTACCAAAGCAGGATGGCTAGAGCTTTCGACAAGAAAGTCAAGTCCCGAGACATCAGGGAGGGCGATCTGGTACTCAAATAAAAGCCTCCCACTCGAACCAACCTACTGGGAAAATGGGAACCAACATGGATCGGCCCTTTCGTGGTTCAAAAGATCTTCTCCGGAGGCGCCATGAAGCTGACAGACCTAGACGGCAATCCCTTCATGAATCCAGTCAACGGAAGCAAACTTCGCAGATACTTCGCCTAAGAAGACCAGCTGTGCATCTCTTGTCACTCCATGTAGTGTCGAACTACGCAGACCTGAGCCCTCTAGTCCGGGGGAATGTAGGCAACCATAATTGGTCCGGTCTAAAAACACACAAAAAAGTCAAAAGTTTGAATGTCAATCAAGACCTCCATCAAACTACAAACTTTCCAAGAGCATGCCCCCAACATAACCTTGACCAAGTCAAACGACGGAGGCAACATCAAAGGATATCTGAGGGTCACTCAACGTCAAACAACTGACCCATGTCAACTTCCAAGCCAGGGGCTTGTCTTCGCCCTCACGCGCTTCAAAAAAAAAAAAGAGCTCGAGCAAAGGCTCTAAAAAAACAAAATAATAAGCTCAAGCAGAAGCTACAAAAATGAGGTCAAGAGCCCGACGCCAATAAACAAGAGGCAAGGAAGCCACGGAAAAGAATGTCAAGACGACTTGTCAAGGGATCATCCAACCTCCCATACAAATACAAAACCCAGGCGAAAAGGGATTGTCGTCAAGGCCAAGGCTGCTACAGTCCGCAAATGCAACAGAAAAGTCCAAAGCTGGACGCAATCAAGGCTCACAAAATAAACAAAAGGCTAACAAGAGATCTTGCGTCTCAACAAAGCTTTAAAAGTAAATCACAAATCACTAACGATTACAACATTTCTTGATGAGTTCAAGCACGGTCTACTCTCAAGTTTACAACATGCTAAAAGACAGCTTAATACATTTAACAAATAATGTGTCTGCAATGCAATGAATGGATATCTAGGAGGTCATTCCGCGCCATCTGCGCTTGTCCCCTCGCCATTCTTCCCTTTCTTTCCTCGTCCCCAGCGAGTCTTGTTTTGCTCCACGCGAGCCAGCTCTGCATCTCTCAGTCCGAGATTAGGGGTCCTCCCCGTAGAGTCAAACAATCCAGTAGCTCGCTGGGCTTCATTCGCCCGTGCTTCGGCTCGGATCTCCTCCCTGCGAGTCTGCAAAAGAGGACCTCTCTCTGTCACACGGTCAACTGTGGTCTCGTAGTCAAAAAAAGTGTCTCCCGTAACATCCTGAGGGTCAGACCAGGTTACGGCACTCCTAAGGCAATAGCTGTGACGACAATCGGGCCCCAGAATCGCTTCACGCCTGCTCCCCAAAATCACTTGGGATTGCCCAATGCATCGCTCATACCAATCCAGGTACACGGTAGTCAATACAACGCTCTCCCGACGTCGAAGGAGCACCACAGGAGGAAAAGCGGAATACTTCCATACCCTCAAGAAATACAAAAGAGCACCTGGAGCTGCCATACAAAGAGGAGCCACCTCCGCAGTGGCAAGGTCACCCCAGCCCAACAAAGGCTCCTGCCTTATCCCGAACTGCCGAGAAACAAGCGACGGAATGTAAAAAGAGGACCAAGACAAACCTGGAACTCTGACAACATAGGACCCTTCCAGCAAGGCCCTCCTAATCTCAATCCCCCAATGCGGAACCCACCAATGGATCTGATGCGTACCAAGCTGTGCCATTCATCTCTCCCAGTCAGACTGATCCATATCCAACACAAGAGCTCGCCGAGCAAACGACCACGGGCTAAACGACGTCGGAGCCTCGGGCATAGCCTGAAGTCTCTCTCGCAGCCACAAAGTGAGCAAAGTGGGGCTTCTCCCTCTCATGAACCTATCTCCATTCGCCAGGCGATCAATGCCATGAAGGGTCTCCCCCAGCACCAATGGAACAATATCCTCTCCAGCTCTGCAGTGCCCTACCACATCCAGCAGAGCGCCGTCGCAAACCCCAAGGGAGCTGACCATGAAAAGCGTCGCTATCACGCACAAGGAAAATGCATCCCACGAGATGTCACTCTCGTCATCACTCATGAACCGCTCCGACAGCGCAGAAATGTCAATGTGACCTGAATCAAAGGTCATACCCTGCATTTCTTCCAACGAAGCCCGAAGGAAGCACGCAAGCTTCACACTCACGGCAGCACCGCCAATCAAAGGAAGCTAGAAGGCCTCCACCTCCGGTCCTCCCATCAAAGCTCGAAAATCCTCAAAAGTGGGCATCATTTCATTGTAGGATAAGCTATACACATGCCTCTTGACGTCCCAGAACCTCGCGGAAGCCCGCAACAATTCCCAATCAGGAACCAACTCCTTAAGGGATCAAACCGAGCAGAGTCGAAACCTCACCTCGAAAGCCCGCCTCTAATGCCTCATATGGTGTCGCATCCACATTTTCAACCCCTCAAGGAAGTATGCTTGCCTCTCCTTCGAAAGCCTCGGCAAAACTCGTGGAACATACGAAGAATTCATGGCAAAAATGGAGATTCCTAGAGAAAATGGGGAAGAAGGCTCGAAATGACTGCAAATGGGAAATGGGGGAAGTCCAGATATCCTGAAAAAGCTTATCCTCTCCCCAAAAGCAGAAGAGATCCGTACGGACCTCTTTGCATGTCGAAATGGTCCGTACGGACCTTCTTGCAACATGGCCCCACAATTTTCAGCAAACAGTGCAATAGCCACTGTTCCAGCAGGACCTTGCTCCAAACTATCCAAATTCTGGCCAAAGCCATTCTCGGCAAGCATACACTACCCACAAACGCACTCCCAGCTCACGTGGCATGCACAAATAATACACTAGCAACAATTCCTAGGACAAACCCCGCGAATCACAAAAATACGACATTACATCTTAAAATAAAATACTTTGCTGTGCAAATACAAGTGTTTTATTACAGGTACTCAAAATGTCTGTTGCTAAAAAAATGGAAAGAGGGAAAGCAAATGAGCCCTACTCCGACTCCTCATCATCAACCTCATCAAACGTGACGTCAGGCATGTCGCTGAACTCGCCGGTCACGCCCTCGTCATCCGAATACTGAACCCCCTCCTCGGGCAAGTACTCGAAGTAGGCCCCAGGATCGAGCCCGGTAAAAGGATCAAAGAAGGAAGGCTCCGACGAACCCTCTCCCTGAGACCCCTGTGCCGGCAAGAACTGGTGAAAAATCGGCGGCCTCCGGACCCTCGAAGACATCCCGACATCCATGCTATGCCGCCCCCGAACGGGCCCCTCCTGCTGCGGCCCTGGCTCAGCTCTCGACGGAGGAACGTCAACAGAATGCCTCGAAGGCATCGGCTCGTACGCCGGCACACGTCGCGAAGACTGGCTAGACAGCTTCTCCGCCATCTTCTTCACAAAAGACCTCAACGCCACGTAACGACGGGTCAGCGGGTCAAAGGATCTCCCCGAGACCTGCACAAGCAAACAATCAAAGAAACTCTCAACAAAAGAAGATACAGTCATACTCAGCAAAAGAGAAAAATACAGAAAAGATGCCAAAATGGAAAAGAGTAAGCACACTCACCGGCGCATCCGGGTCAACCCGATAAGTAGCAAGAGCCAGCTTAGGCACGGGTACCGACACCCTCCGCCTCGACGAGTCGCCCCGTATATATGTGAAGTCTGGCCCTGGCACCGAAACATCTGGGGTACGAGGTGGACCATCCCGCCTCTCTCTCGCCAACACCTGTGGCGTCCTCAGCTTCCTCCTGATGAAGAACCCATGCTCCTCATACGAAATAAACTCATCGGCATCTACGCCGCCCAAGTACCTCTCATGCTCTATCAAATCCATGTCACGTGGATTCATCATCCCAAAAGGCGGATCCCTCGGAGCCATAGGGAGCACACCCGAGCCATTTTGCCAGAAGACCCTCTCCCCTAAATACATGACATCACAAGTTAGGCCCCGCAGCATCTTCCTCTGCGCCGTCACCACGGGACCACCCTCAAGCTCGTCGTCTCCATACCGAGCCCAGGGATACAACTCAAACTCCGCCGGGCTATCCCTCCCCAGGTACTCCTGTACATCCCCATAGGCGATGGTGAGCTTCCCTCTATTCGTCCTCCTCCTCCTCAATGGACGGGCCCAGCCCAGCATAGCAGGATAAGCCTCTATGGCCTCAGCATCTCGATCCCACGGAAAGCACCGGAAGATCTCATAAAACCACACCTGTGACAAAAGCAGAAAAGGCTCAGTGCAAAAGAAAACGGAGAAATGACAAACTGTTAAATCAAAAACAACAATAAACTCATACCTCCAAAGCAAAATCAAAGCAGCCCAAAGAACTGGCCACGCCTCGGCTAAACCGGTCCAAAGAAAAATAAAGCTCGGCCAGGCCTGCCTCGCCCCAAGATATCTCACCAACCCTCTCCAAATCCGCCAAACTCTCCAGTAGAGGAAAAGGAGCTGAGGTAGCATGATTCGAGAACAAAGTCTCGGAGAGAGCAAACCACAAGAAGGAGCGCGCCAGCTGCTCCGCCGTCACCTAGCCGGTACCCCGGCAATAGTCCCCGTTGTTGGTCGTGATCTGTGCCTCAACATCGCCGTATAACATGCCCAGGCCCCTGCGAGGAAAAGGCGCGAAGCCCAACACTCGGCCCAAGACACCCCATCGGACATCCTGTCCCTCCATCTCACTGGCCCTCCTTTGAAGGAAAGCCCGATAATAGCTGCAAAGTCGGTAGGAGTCACCGTCACCTCTCCCCAGCTCAAATGGAAGGTGTGCGTGGTTTCCCACCAATACTCGGACAAAGCCAGGAAGATACTCTTTTTCTTCCTCGTATCTGAAATCCCGGCCAAGTTCTCCACGAACGCGCCCAAACCTGAAGTGAAAACTAGCCTCTTAGGGCTCGGCCTGCCCTCCCTAGAGATGTCCGGCAAGTGCTGCCACAGCTCAACCACAGCCTCGAGCGACCCCCGAGACTTCATCTTCTTGGCTTTCCCAGACAAAAGCCCCTCATCCTGCAGGTAAACACAGCAAAGGTACGTCAGTCACAGTACTTAATGCAAATTACCAAAAGGGAACCAAAACGTAAAAGTCCGTCCCAACACGGCAAAGCAAAAAAAGTCCGTCCCAACACGACAAAGCACAAAAAGTCCGTCCCAACACGGCAAAACAAAAATAACCCGTCACAAAATACGGCACACATCGCACGCAATTTTCCACATGTAACCCGTCACAAAACACGGCACACATGGCACGTAATTTTCCCCATGCAGTCCGTCACAAAACACGGCACGCACTATACACATTTTCTCAAAAGAGGGATTAAGCCCTACACGACACATTTTCAAAAAGCCCGTCACAAAACACGGCGCACATTGCACATAAACTCCCCACAAAGTTCGTCCCAAAAACACAGCACACACTTTCAAGACAAAACCCGTCACAAAACACGGCACATGTCACACTCTTTTTTACAAAGTCCGTCCCTACACGGCAATTTTTCACAATGTACATACACAAGAAATAGCATAGGGTACAAAACACCAAAGCATGCATTTCAAAGAGAGGCACTTTATTTTTACAAATAAGAGCTAATCTCCACATTTTTGCACAAAAATCACATATCCACAATTCTCACATGTTCAATTTCAATAATTCACCACGAATTTCACAAAAAGCATGTTAACAACAAGAAGCCTCAAATATGCTAAGGATTAAAACCTAGTTCTAGCATACAATAATTTGAGCAAAGAATCAAGACGAAATTGATTTCTTACCTCTCCGACGGCTCTATCACGCATATTGTGCACCTCCGGATCCGGATACAACACATCTGGATTCCTCGACGAAGGCACAAAGGAAGTGCAATTCTTTTGAAGGTCCGCCCTTTACTCAATCGCCTCTTGGCCCCGTTGACGATGACCTCTCCTTGCCCTTTCCGCCATTGACAAGCAATTCAAGCAAAATGCGGAAAATTTACTTAGGAATTTTGGATCAAAAATGGAGGTTTTCTCCTTCTCTTTATCGGTTGTTCACAAAACTGGAAGAGGAAAATGGGGGCGATGCCTCGTTTCTGGAACTGGTCAAATTCTGAGAACTCCAAATTGCACAAAGGTCCGTACGGACCACTTTGCACACATAAAAGGTCCGTACGGACCTCTTTACATTTTAGGGCCAAATTACCTCTTTGCCCTTATAATATTTGCCCCTGGCTGTCCAAAGGCCTATTTCAGCAGATTTAATGCAGTTTGGTCCTTAACCCAACAAAACCAACACCGGCCGTCATCGTAAGCCCGAATTTTGCCCACTAAACGGCAACGCAAACACCGGCCGTCATCGTAAGCCCGGATTTTGCCTACTAAACGGCAACACAAACACCGGCTGTAATCGTAAGCCCGGACCTTGCCCACTAAGCGGTAAAACAAGTACAAAAGGCACAAACGCCTCCAAACACAAGCACAAAAGGTACAAAACGCCTCCAGAACACAAAGCAGTGAACCAAACCCCAGCCATCAAAGTAAGCCCGAAATCACCTTCTCAGCGGACAAAGCCCATACGAGACTACGTGTCCCCAGCAGACGAACACCGGCAGTCATCGTAAGTCTAACCCCTTCCCCAGCGGACAAAACACGAGGCAATCACGCCTCTCACAAGCAAAGCACAAGGCAATCACGCCTCTCACAGTCAGAGGACACGACACATCCTCACGCACGACACAAACACAGTCAGAGGACACAACACGTCCTCACGCACGACACAACCACAAGTCCCAGGGTATGGCATGCCCTCGTCTACATTCGCAGCTCGGAAGACTTTAAATCACTCAGTCCGGGAGACTGCATAAATCAGTCGCATCACTATCTCCAGCCCAGAAGGCTCTAACCCACTCGGTCCGGAAGACCGTATAAACCTCCCACATCACTATCTCCAGCCCGGAAGGCTCTAAATCACTCGGTCCAGAAGACCGTATAAACCTACCAAATCATTATCTCCAGCCCGGAAGGCTTTAAATTACCCGATTCGGAAAATCGTAAAATTTCCATTCCAGGACGCCACCACGTCCTCACAATCGACCTCAGCGATCACATCACTTCAGGGCACCACCACGCCCGCCTACATTCACAATTTCACGACATCGGTGAACTACGATCAGGCTTGATTCCCGCCAGGAATACGTAGGAATCCTATCACAGGGTCCAGCCAATTGACCTATACGGTCACCCAGGACGCCACCATGTCCCCACAACCGACCTGTACGATCACCCGGGACGCCACCACGTCCTCACAACCGACCTATACGGTCACCCAGGACGCCACCACGTCCTCACAACCGACCTATACGGTCACCCAGGACGCCACCACGTCCTCACAACCGACCTATACGGTCACCCGGGACGCCACCACGTCCTCACAACCGACCTATACGGTCACCCGGGACGCCACCACGTCCTCACAACCGACCTATACGGTCACCCGGGACGCCACCACGTCCTCACAACCGACCTATACGGTCACCCGGGATGCCACCACGTCCTCGGTCACCCAGGACGCCACCACGTCCTCACAACCGACCTATACGGTCACCCAGGACGCCACCACGTCCTCACAACCAACCTATACGGTCACCCAGGACGCCACCACGTCCTCACAACCGACATATACGGTCACCCGGGACGCCACCACGTCCTCACAACCGACCTATACGGTCACCCGGGATGCCACCATGTTCCATGTCCTCGGTCACCCAGGACGCCACCACGTCCTCACAACCGACCTATACGGTCACCCAGGATGCCACCATGTCCTCACAACCAACCTATACGGTCACCCAGGACGCCACCACATCCTCACAACCGACCTATACGGTCACCCAGGATGCCACCACGTCCTTATAACCGACCTATACGGTCACTCACAGGACACTGACACGTCCACTTCCCCACACACCCGAACTACGATCAGGCTTGATTCCCGCCAGGGATACGTAGGAATCCTATCACAGGGTCCAACCAACCGACCTAAACGGTCACACCTCAGGACGCCACCACGTCCTCACGCGATCCAGATCAGGACCCTTATCTTATCAACGACCCCACTTCCTCCGTAAGTGATGTCATCGAGGGGCTTCTGTAAGTACCCCAATCTGGATCACCCTCTTCCGAGCAATCGGGAAACACCGCAAACTCACTCAAACGCAGTCTCGAACACCCGAAACCTTCAAAAGGCCCTCCAAACCCTTCAAAAACCCTCAAAGGCCCAAAAAACCACCAACCAAACCAAGGGGGGCCTTTCTAGGACAAACAAACACAGAAGGACTTTTGGGGAATTATGCAAAAATTGGGAAAATCATGGAGGTCCGTACAGACCTCTTTGCATGCTAAGAAGGTCCATACGGACCTTCCTTCTACCAACCCTCATAATTACAGAATTCCTCTAAAGTCCACGAGATTCCCCTAAATTCGGGAAAACCAAAACTTTATATTTCCTTGGAGGTCCGTACGGACCTTCTTGCAGAAATTTCTCAACTATAAATAGAGGGCTTCCCCTCCCTCATTTCACACACCATCCTCTTCTACTCTCTCCCTAGGCCTTCTGGCTTTCCCTCTAAGTCCTTTCGAGGCACTCCCGGCCCCTTTCGGTTCCTTCCTAGGCCTTTTGAGCCTCCTTGTAGTGCTCCGAAGCCTTTTTGAGCGCTCTCGAGATGCTCCCGCACTGCCCCGAGACACTCTCGAGGTACTCTGAGGCCCCTCGTGGTACTCCGAGGCCTTGCCTGGTCTTTCCCGAGGCGTCCCGGCTCTTTCCGAGTCAAACCGGCAACTCGGACGCACGCCGGAACTCTGCCCGAACGCAATCGACGATCCCGACGCACGCCGAACCTCTACCCGAATCCAACTGACGATCCCTGCAATCCCAACGCATGCCGAAACTTTGCCCGAGTGCACACTTGACGATCCCGAGGCACGCCGAAGCTCTGTCCGCAGATAATCGGCACATCCCGAAGTAATCCCGGTCCGTCCCGGAACACTATTCCATCCTCAAACACTATTCCCCAGCGGAAGACAGACACGAACCAACATTGGTAAGGCTTCCTTCCTACGCTATTTCAATACATTTCAATAAAGCAGTATACAATGTAGACATCCGACACAACATGCATTTTTAAAAGCACACACACACACAACATTTAAATAAAGAAGGGGTGTTGAAAGACTCATTTTTACGAGACTACTCGGGTGAGCTCTAATATTCTAATATTCTCTTCTCGAGGAGTAACCTGACCTCCGAACTCAAAAATCTCATCACACAAAAAAGTTTATTTTTTTAAACTGATGCCTTTTCTCAATGTTTTGAGATTAATCAAAACGGCGTGGCTACTCTACAAGTAAAAACATAGCGAGACAGCTCCACCGACACAACGCAAAAAACAGAATGCCAGATGCCGGGGCGCAATCGCTGCGCCTCTCGGATTCGGGCAATTTCCGAGCAAATGCGAGATGTCGGGGCCCGCGCGTGAGCCGGATCCGGGTAATTTCACGTGCGCGCTCGAAAGGTGTCTGGCAGACCAATCGAGCTGCAACTGAACGGTCATCTCGGGTTATGGATCGTAGTGTGCAGTGTACCAAGGCAGCAAGTGCACGTGAAGTGCGGTGTACCGAGGAAGCAAGTGCGAGTAGTGTGCGGTCACTAAAATTCTTTTTTCTGAGTAAAACAGAAATTTTCAGAATGTGTCTTAAAGAATTTTATGCGCAGTTCAAGATGCAACATGAAAATCAAGTATGAACGGGAATGTACGAACATGTTATGATTTTGAAAAAAACGATAATGTAATGCCCTTTTGAAAAAAACCGTTCGAGGTTTAAAGTAACACACGCACACATAAACGAGGAAGGTTAAACGAAAGTTTGATCCATGGAAGGTTTTTTTGAAAACAACGGTAGTTTTGAAAAAAAATATCCAAGTCCCCAGTGGAGTCGCCAACTGAAATTACCCGGATTTTCGCGCAAAAGATAAAGGCGGTTGTCTTTCGCGGAGGGTTGGTGTCTGAGACCTCGCTTTCGGGAAGGAGAGGAGTCGCCACACGGTTTTTGTATTTTTGAGCCCAAAACGTTGAGAAACGGCTTTTGATTGAAAATTGTATCGTTTTTTATTGGCAGCAAAATGTAGACACCCCATTCTGAACACATCGGATCATATTTATAACACTCTAAGTCTCGCTTTGAGTCAAGAAGTAGAAATCCACCATTTCGTCATGTTTCGTTAAGTTTTGACTAACCACCGTTAGTTTGGGACTAAACTGCATACGAGATAACGAGGAAAGGACGGAATTGTCCACAGGAACAATATCTCGCCGCGAGATGGCGTGTCTCGCGCGAGATATCGTCCCTCTGCAGCATGCAGAAGACAGTTTCCTCGTCGATTTCAACCTCTTTTCGGGATAAGATTTTATCCATCCGGCCAACCAATAGAGTTTGGGGTCTAGAACCTTCTGAAAGGGTTTTACCTCTCCACCTCTACCTATCCAACCCCTATAAATACTTGGTGACTTCCAAGGATCAAGAGGACCACGAATTTTCACAACACACACATATTTTGTTGGTTTCTTTCCCTGAAAGGTTCCTACAAAATCACCCTAAAACTCACCTCAAAGTTTGTTTGTCAACCTTGTTGATAAACAAACATCAAGATCCAAGTCAAGGACTGAGGCGAAGCTCTGTCCGTATCGAGATTCGATTCTAAACTTGAGTCGAAACTCTGCCCAAATCACCTCACGCAAGGTAACTCCCTAAATCCCTTTCTAATTGATTATTAGAGTGGTATAAATCTATTGAATCTAGGATCGGCCTAGAGCCTCTCCAAATCATGGGGACGGTCTCGAAGCAATCGATCCTACATTTCGTTTAACCCCGTTAAATGAATCTTTATTTGTTATATTAGAAATCGTCTTTTCTCTTCTCTGAAAACCTCTCTTTTCTTTAGCAAGACCAATCTCCGGATTGGGTGGAATGGATGCTCCTTGACCTACCCATTCCATAACCTAAGCCCCGAACCCAATCTCTTTTAAAAAAATGGTTTTTCTATGTTTTCCAAACGAATAATATAGGTGGCGACTCGAAATCAATCACAACGCTCACAGTGGCGACTCCGCTGGGGATTTGAAATTAAGAGGCTTAAACTTGCGTCAAAATTAAAAGAGAGATTTTCAAAGAAAATTATTGTAAATTCGATTTTCTGCTCTCAGATGAGGCATATCTCGCACGAGATATCATATCTCGCGCGAGATATCGCCTCGGCAATCTGGTTGTTTCTGGTTTCTTCCGTTCATCTCATAGTCAAAGACGCGGGCCGAACACGCAAGGGGGATCCCAGAATTCATTATCTGCAGAGTTCCCGCATCTTAAGGCCTCCCTTAAGATGTAGAACTCGAATCTTTATTTCATTTAAATAATTGATTATTATTTATAAACTGCGTGTGATTGGGTTTTATTCAATTAAAGTCCGGTCCATTGGGGATTCGGGAGTTGTAAATTAATTTATTTATCTCTCTTTCTCTCTCTTTATGTGGAACTACGACGGCCTGAGTCTTCCTAAGTTGGGAGAAACGTAGGCAACCACTTGGTGCGGCCACTATTTGTTTTTCTTTGATTTTCAAAAAAAAATCTCTATTTTATCTATCACCTAGATTGACTATCACACACGCGCACTCATGATATATCTGTCATTGCACTGCATACCCTCTATAAACCCGGGACCCACACTAAGGACGGATGACGGTAACCACCTAGTCGCCGGTCTCTCCGAAGTTGGACAATCCCACTCCGCGTATTCAATCCACTTAGATTGTCATATCGCGGGGAGCCTAGCCTTCCAGCCCTGCATCGCCACATTATCATGTAGATTGTCTTTTTAGGATCACTCCGTGACCGGTCGGTTTTGACTCGGTGATCTTTTCTTGTTTTTGACCAAAACAAAGCCATGTAAAATTGACAATAAAGAAGGACTCGGAAAAAGTCCCTTCGGAATGACCCTTTCGGATGTCCCTTTGAAAAAATACATATACATGTAATCCTTCGAAAAACGATCTTACATGGCTTTGTTTTACAAAAATCGGATTGATTGCTTAGTCGTTAGGTTCTGATAAAGGCCTTAGAAACCCCTCAAAACGGATTTTCCGTTCCGACCAAAATTTAGGTCTAATAAAAATCGACTTTCCGTGTGATTATCTCGCGCGGGACTACATATCTCGCGCGGGATAATGTATCTGTTTGCTGAAACTGAGCCTGAGCCATTTAAGCCTAGTTCCGACTCGTTGGAGCTAGATTTGATCCTGATATCGTCTCTGCATCTCTTCTGTCAGTTTTCCGAAGCTACTTCAAGACTCCCAACACAATGTCCGACATCGACAACATTCCGGGTAATGAAACTTTGTCCGAAAACAACCACAAACTTCTGGAAGAAGCCAATGATCGCCTAGAAGTACAAGCTTCCCAAATCCACACTCTCGTGGAAGAAATTCAAGAGCTTAGGGCAGCACTGGCCAACAAAGGAAAGAAGAAGAAAAATGATTCTTCCTCCGGAGAAGAAGAGTCATACACCAAAAAGGCCAAGGGTCGCCGCCAAAGCAAAAGCAAGAAAAAGAAGTATGAGTCTAGCTCGTCATCTTCCTCATCTGACAACGAAAGCTACACATCCAAGAAGGAAAGCAAAGGGGAGAGCAAGAACGAACCCCTTACCATGGCCATGTTAGAAAAGAAACTTGTATCCCTCGATGTGAGTAAGGGAGCCTCACGCTCTATTGATTACGACACCCTTCGTCAATCCATGTCCAAGCTTCCTAGAAAGTACAAAACACCCGACATTGCAAAGTTCAATGGCACCACCTGTCCCAAATCACATTTGGAGACCTACTCTTGGGCCATGCTACCTATGGGTGTTGATGACAACCTGTTAGCCCAATGCTTTCCACAAACTCTCGATGGTGCCGCTAGGGATTGGTACATGACCCTTCCACTCTCTACAAGACTCGACTGGCCACTCGCTAGTTGTACATTCCAAAAGCAATATGAGGACAACTCCACTTATCGCACCACTAGAAGGGATCTTGAGCAAACCAAGCAGCTTTCGAACGAATCCTTCACAGATTTTGTCAAAAGGTGGAGAACCAAACTAACTGAAATCGTTGATAGGCCCAGCCTAGACGAACAAATCCACATCCTCATACAATGCCTTAGGGAGGAGTATCAAGACAAGCTAGCCGGCAACTATTTTCCTAGCTTCGCCGAACTTCACAAGTCGGGCATACGGCTAGATGACCTCATCAAACAGAAAAGGGAAGCTAAGAAAGAAAGTGGATTCCGTTACAACAAGAGCTCTTCTTCCTCTTCCAATCCCAAGGATACCTCTGTCAATGCTATTGTCTTCAATCACCCCGGAAATGGCAAGTACTCTGCAGTACCTCCACCACAAAAGAAGAAGAAGGATAGACATTATGACAAGCTTGAAGGAATCACTCAAGAAGAACTCTTTGAGGTGCTTGTTAAGAACGGGAAAATCAAACCAAGAGAAGGTGGACCTCCAAAGAAAGATCTTCCTGCCAACCATGCTCATCATCTCTTCTGCAAGTACCACAACTTCACCGGCCACGACACCAACTCCTGCTTCCACTTGAAAGACGTCATCCAAGATTTGTTTGATGATAAAGAAATAGGGTTACCTAATGTTGTTACTAATCCTTTGCCAAATAATGAGGTCAATCTAATAGAGATAGAAAGTAGCTTCGAGGACCTTACTCGTCTAGCCACAATTGTGGACGAGAGCCCTCTTGAATTTAATAAATCTTCTTTCTGTTATATGATGTCTTGGGAGGAAATCTTAGAACAAAAGGGAAAAGGGTCTAAAACATTCAATCTACTCACACGATCCGGTCGTGTGATCACCAACAAAGATCAAAGGGATGAAAATCCTCCTAAACAAGCCAAAGCCTCATCGCCAAGCGAACCAGAGGACCCTCTCTTAACTCAGTTAAAGAAGACACAAGCGAACATCTCAGTTTGGGATCTCATAGGAGCATCTCACAAGCACCGTGAGATGTTGAAAAAGGCATTGGCTCAAATGACCATTTCCTCGAAAGCAACACCCGAAGAGCTCACTCAAATGATTGGCCAAGTGCAATTTGGCAACGTCATCACTTTCACTGACTTGGACCTACCGTCCTATGGGAACAATCATCATGAGGCCCTCTACATAACTGCTAAGGTGAATGGGTACCGAATGCCACGCATTTTGGTCGACAATGGTTCTGCAATCAATGTCCTCCCAAAGAAAGCCTTATCATCCTTAGGCCTCACCCACAAAGACCTTAAGCCATCCGGGCATACTGTGAGGGGATACGACTGTACCACTAGAACCGCTTTAGGATCAGTTGTGATACCTGTAGAAATGGGGCAAGTCGCAATGAGCATCGAATTTCAAGTCATCGACATTCCGGCGTCCTTCAACTTGCTGCTTGGTCGCCCTTGGCTACACGACATAGGGGGTGTGCCCTCCTCCCTGCACCAATGTATCAAGTTCGGACACAACAATACGATAGTCACCATACACGGAGAGATGGTTACTGCTAGTCCTATCCTCGAAGTACAACATAGCACTTCTGATTTCCTGTTCAGTGGCTTTGAGATCGAGAAAGAAAGCACCGTGAATGTCATAGAAACTTGCAACGAAAATGATTACTCCAAGGCATCTTGGTTTTCTGGAAACCTTCCTGTCTGGAAAATGATGCAAGCAAAAGGATACTTTCCTGGATTGGGGCTTGGAAAGCACTTACAAGGGATAACGGAACCACCACCGGTTCCCCCACCTCACACAAAGCATGGCCTAGGATACATCATTTCCATCCACGATGGGGATGACGAAGAAGAGTGGGACTTCACTCAAATCAAGTGGGAAGGAACCGCATACAAAGGCCACAAAGACCCAAAGGCCAAGAATTACAACCTCGAGCCATATCGAAAGACACTCAATGGCTACTTCGTCCGGGAAGGGGAGAGTATTCCCTACTTTATCTTTTCAGAACCATGGACTGATGATAAAGGAAAGCGCCAACCGGGTTTTGAAATCTTCAGCGACTGCGATGCTTCACTAGACGAAACAGAACCTGTCCCGCTAATCCCTAATGATTCGTGGGGTACGAAGGCAGAAGTGACAAGCGCATGGGACTTTGTGTTGGGAGAAGACATGCTGCGACAGTTCCAAGACCTGTGCCGGTTAGAAGACAGTCAGATCCATGCAATCTCCAAGGGGGACGCTCAAACCGTTGATTACACAAGACTAATACAGAAATGTGATGAGCCAATTCTAAACTGGCACGTCACCGGAGGACCAGTTGTTGATGAAGACTTCATGATCAAAGAGCTCGGTTGCACTCCCCATCCCCGCAGGAAGATAGGCCCTGTAACTTTCACGTTAGAAGCTGGCTCCACCTCCGATGAACTCACTCAAGAGGAAATCGAGGCGGTGGCTGAACATATATTCCCTTACTTCCTTAATGAAAACATTGATCTTTCCGAGTACCCTGAGATTGCTAACATTGTGAATGATGAATTAACTAATAATAATCAATATAACGAACACGTTAATAATGAATCATACGATGAGATAGATCAAGAAAACGAACAAATCTTAAAAGAATTAGCTAAGGAAGTAGGTCGTTATGGAAAGAATGGCCCTGTTGACGACGAGGAAATGCAAACGGTTAATCTTGGGACAACAGAAGACCCCAGAGAAACAAAGATCGGCAACTTCTTCAAAGGGGAAGACAGAGAAGCCTTGACGCAACTCCTCAGAGAATATGTCAACGTCTTCGCTTGGTCCTACAAAGATATGCCTGGGTTGAATCAGTCAATTGTAGAGCACAAAATACCGTTGCTACCCAACGCCAAGCCAGTCAAACAGAAACTGCGCAGAATCAAGCCGGAATGGTCAATGCAAGTGAAAGAGGAAATCATGAAGCTCTTGAACGTAGGGTTTATCAAAGTGATCGAGTATCCGGAATGGCTAGCAAACACGGTACAAGTAGCCAAGTCAAATGGGAAGATACTAGTCTGTGTCGATTTCAGAGACTTGAATAAGGCATCCCCTAAAGATGACTTCCCGCTACCAAACATAGACATGTTGGTCGATGCCACAGCCGCATACGAGGTTCGCTCATTCGTCGACGGTTTCGCAGGGTATAACCAAATCCTCATGGCAGAGGAGGATCAGCACAAAACAGCATTCACCACACCTTGAGGAACGTTCTGCTACACGGTCATGCCGTTTGGTCTCAAGAACTCTGGGGCTACCTACCAAAGGGCAGTCACTACACTATTCCATGACATGATCCACAAAGAAATAGAGGTATACGTAGATGACATGATTGTTCGCTCAAAAGGGACGGATGGTCAGCACTTCAGAGATCTCAGAAAATTCTTCAATCGACTGAGACAGCACAAGATGAGACTCAACCCCGCCAAATGCTCATTCGGAGTGGTCAAAGGGAAAGTCTTAGAGTACATGGTAACAGAGCATGGCATAGAAGCAGACCCCGCTAAGATAAGGGCTATCATTGAAATGCCTCCATCCAGAACACAGAAAGAAGTAAAGGGATTCATGGGCAGACTTAAATATATCAGTCGATTCATCAATCAATTGACTACAATGTGCGATCCCATCTTCAAGCTACTCAAGAAAAATGCACCTCAAGAGTGGACCGAAGAATGTCAAGAAGCATTCGAGGAAGTTAAGCATTACTTAACCTCCCCACCTATCCTGGTTCCACCGCACAAGGAAAAGCCCTTAAAGCTATACCTCACGGTTACTGACAATGCACTAGGGGCTATGCTCGCTCAGGAACAGCCGGCCTCATACACAGAGAATGCCATCTATTTCGTCAGCCGCAGATTCCAAGGCAGCGAAATCAACTACTCCCCACTCGACAAGTCCTGCGCCGCTCTCGTTTGGGCATCACAAAGGCTAAAGCACTATATGGAAGCCTTTTCGGTTTGCCTCATTGCAAGGATGGATCCGTTGAAATACATCCTAGAAAAATCAAATTTGTCTTCAAGACTGGCCAAATGGTACTTCATGCTCGCGGGGTATGATATCACTTATGTCACTCAGAAATTCGTCAGGGGGAGTGTATTCGCAGATCAATTTGCCGAATTTCCTTGCGACGAAGTGAAGGGGGAAGACCCGCGATTCCCTGATGAAGACATCATGAGTATAGAAGAAGAAAATAAGTGGCAATTATTTTTCGATGGTGCGGCCAACAAGAGAGGGTTCGGCATCGGAATGTTGTTAGTAGACCCTGACGACATCTATACTCCACTGGCAATACGTCTTGACTTTGACGCCACTAACAACACTGCAGAATACGAAGCTTGCATAGCGGGGCTTGAGGCAGCCCTAGAGCGCAACGTGACTGAACTCGAGGTATTCGGGGACTCCCAGTTGATCATCAATCAGACATTGAAGAAGTGGAGGGTCCAAGATCCAACCCTTCAAAGAACAGTGCCCACCTCCAAGAGTTGGCGCAACAATTTCAGGATGTCTCATTCCACTACCTACCCAGAGACAAAAATCGGTTTACGGACGCATTAGCCACACTCGCTTCTTTGGTCGAAATCCCTAAAGGAAAAGCAGTCAAACCCTTCAAAATAACATGGCGTGTAACTCCTGCCTACTGTGCCGTTATCGATCTTCATGACTGCAAAGACAAATGGTTATCTGAATGTATCATTGTTGAGAACTCCGAAGAGAAACCGTGGTACCATGACATTTAGCATTTCATCCTAGATGGCACCATCCCACCTGAGACAGACCAAAAGACTCAGATCGCCCTTAAGAGGTTGGCCGCTAATTACGTCATCACTGCTGGCCGTCTATTCAAGAAACATTCCCAAGGAAACCTCCTTTGTGCCACCGAGGAAGAAGCCCGAGAAATAATGGACCATGTTCATCAAGGTATATGTGGAACCCACATGAGCGAAAACATGCTTGCCAAAAAGATCATCAGACAAGGGTACTTTTGGCTAACCATGGAAGCCGACTGTGCCAAAATGGTCAAGAAGTGCCACAAGTGTCAGATACACGCCAATCTTCAGCACGCACCACCTTCCTTGTTGTACCCTATGACTTCTCCTTGGCCGTTCTCTACATGGGGAATAGACGTGATTGGAAAGGTCACACCCGTAGGAGCTAACGGACACTACTTCGTCCTAGTAGCCATCGACTATTTCACTAAATGGGTTGAGGCCGCCTCCTACAAAGTTCTGAATGCCAGAAAGGTTGCAGAATTCATCAAGCACAACATCATCTGCCGATATGGAGTTCCGCAAGAGATGATATCCGATAATGGGTCGCACTTCGAGAAAGAAACCGATCACCTCCTAACCGAGTACAAAATCACAAGGCATAAGTCATCTCCTTATAGGCCTCAAACGAATGGAGCAGTTGAAGCCGCAAACAAGACAATCGAAACCATCATCAGAAAAATGGCAGTCACTGGAAAAGACTGGCCCGACAAGTTACCTTTCGCACTGTGGGGATACCGCACTTCAGTCCGAACAGCTACAGGAGAGACTCCCTACGCCCTCACATTCGGAATGGAAGCTGTCTTGCCGATAGAATTGGAAATACCATCACTACGGGTTCTCCTAGAAAACCAAGTGAACGAAGTCGACTGGCTAGAAAGCAGATACGAGGAGTTAGCCCTGCTAGATGAAAGAAGACTAAAGGCAGCCGAGCACACTCAAGCTTACCAAAGAAGGATGGCAAGAGCTTTCAACAAAAAGGTCAAGACAATTAACATCAGAGTAGGTGACTTGGTTCTCCGTGAGCATCGTCCTGGACCTTTCAACCCGCTAGGCAAGTGGGGACCAAGATGGATAGGACCCTACATTGTGAAGAAGATATTCTCTGGGGGAGCCCTTCAGCTGGTGGACTTAGACGGAGATCAACTACCGAAGCCGGTCAACATGGACAAGCTCAAGAAATACTTCGCGTGACTTGGCCTCCTAAAAAGAAATCGCTCGCTAGGTTGAAAATCCCGAAAAGGACGGCCTAGGCAAAAATTAGAGCTTGCACAAGAAAAGAACCCCGCTAGAGTGAAAACCCGAAGGGGCGGTCTAGGCAAAAGAAAGGGTGTGCATAAAAAAAAAAGGGGGGGGGGCCTTGTCTCGCGCGAGATTACCCTTCGGCCCGAAGCAGTAATTTTGTCCTTTTTCTCAAAAATGAACTACGTTAGACCTGAGCCTCTTATTTAATTGCTGTAAAAGAGGAACGTAGGCAGCCTTCGGGTTCGGTCTAATCATATAAATAAATCTACTTTTGTCCTTGTATTAATCGAATGCATTTTATTAACGGCAAAAGGGAAATCCTAACCACAACGACTAATTTGCTAAGCTAACAATCTTGAAAAAAAATACTAGTAAAACAAAACAATTGATCTATCAAATCAATCTCTTGGTACTCCTTAAGATCTAGCCTTTCATTGACTTGGTAGGCCGGCGTACATGGTCACCACCGTCTTCGCGATCCTTCTTGCGCTTTGAGCCCCTCAAAGCAGAACATCCCTCAAGACGATCAAAGACAGACTCCGAAAGCCTCTTGAAGACACTGGGCCTATCTAAAGCTTGCATCTTTCTAGGCATCCCTTTGCCTCGCCTCTCATGCCAATTCCCGTCAAGAAAATCCTGGATCGGATCGGTTCGTACATTAGCAGGATCAGACTGAGCCTCGCTCCTTTGCAGAGTACGGCTAGCCACAAAAGAATCCCCTAGCAGTGAAAGCCATAGATCATCAATCTTCTCCACACTAGGGTGGCCGGTATGAAGAAACCAATCCAAGTACTTGTCGGATAAGAAGATACTTGCATTAAAAGTCCGAAGGTTCGACCAGCGGTCCCGACTATTTCCTTTGCCCCATGCTTGAGCTAGCGCCTGCGCAAACTCTACACCAATATAAGACACCTCACGAGAAGCTCCCTCAAAAAGATAAGTGTCCTGCGACTGACCAAACTGACGGAGCACCCGTTTGGGAAAATAGAAGGAGGAATCTCGCAAACCCGGAAGAACAACCCTATCAAAGCCCTTGGTATTGGCAACATACTTGTTCAACCTCCAATAAGGCGGACACCAAAGAATATCGGCAGTTTCGATCTTCGCAATCAACTCAGCCCATTCATCCACCGAGAGATCCTTGATCGATAATTTTCGTGTATGATATGTGAACGGGGAATATTCCAATGGGGGGCCTACCAGCTTGAGATGCTCCCTAAGCCAAATAGTCAACAGAAGAGGACTCCCTTGAGTCATGGTACCGGTCCTATGCAGCTCATCAAGACCATGCAGGGTTTCACCAAAGATTAGCGGAATAATGTTCCTAGAACGTTTTCTAGTCTGCAGAACAATTTCCACCAGTTGGGAGTCGACCAAGCCATCCCTGCATGTAAACAGAACATCTCCGAAAAGAGAAAGGGCCATAAAGTTCCGTTCCTAGACATGAAAGGCGTTATCATCCGAATCCCCGCTGAAGCGTTCTGAAAAAGAAGAGAAATCAACCCATTTGCGGTGAAACAACTCATAGCAAGTATCAAGGGGGATCCCTAGCAATTCATTCAAAGCCTTCGAATGATTCCTATGGTACTTAGGAACAACAATCTCACCAGTCAAAGGCATATCCAAGATAATGGCAAATTCCTCCACAGTAGGCACCATCTTATTCAAAGAAAAATTGAAAAGATGAATAGAGGGATCCCAAAATCGAGCAGCACCCTGCAAGAGATTCCAATTCGGTTGGAGGTTCTTCAAGGTGAAAAGGATTCTAAATCCGAATTCGGCTATAAACCTATTGCGAGATCGGTTGCGAAACGACCTCACAAAATCTCTTGATGCTTGCTTGAAAGATTCAATCGCTTCAGACGACAGAGAAAAATCATCGACAATCATGGACGTTGGGGCAATCTCCTTGGAAGCCATGGATCGCAGGGTTGGAAAAGAAGCTAAGAGTTTCACCCTAACAGAATATCTCTAGAGTTTGAAAGGCTAGAATGAGTTATCTAACCGGACTACGGGGTGATTTTATAGGAAAAACTGATAAAATCCTGTTCGAAAAAGGAAGAGAACTCTGCCTGGGTAGCGTGTCTCGTGCAAGACACCTTGTCCCGCGCGAGATATCGCTACGGCAAAACAGCAATAGTTCTGCTCAAACAACAATCTAGCCCCAACTTGACGAAGCAAGTCTCGAAAAAACTTGCACATACAGTGCAACACCAAGATCAAGCTCAAAATTGTGGCCTTGATGGCCATTCCATTCCATTTCCAAAAACATGGAAAGTCGAGAAAGTTAATTAATTAACTAATTAGACCTAGGTTTAGGGGTTAAGAAAACCATTGTTTTTGTGCTACCTACTTGTTTCTAACAGGTACCAAAGAAAAGAAAAAAAAATTGTCTGGGCCCACACGGCCAATATGTACAGATCATCAGAAATCAGATAAAGAGAAAAGGAGGGGATCACGCCATCAAGTCGCCCGAGCTGCCGGCACCTCCGCCATCACCACCACGGGGGCTACCATCCCTCCTCGACCTCTTGGCTCCGCAAGTAGGGGTCACCGCCGAGGCCACTGTCGAGGCCGCCAAAGAAGCCTTATGGAATAGCCTCTCGGACAGGTCCGACACTAGGGCCATCAGTCCCGCCATCTTGGTCGCTCCACGGTTGTAATCGGCCGCGGACAGGGTGACCTGATAACAAAAGAAAAGAAATGCTCAGATGAAGTCAGACATATACACTTATATGGACGAATACGAGAGATAATACAAACAGAAACATACCGAGGAGACATCCGGCGGAAGGCGGTAACCCTCAGGAATATGATCCAGAGTCGGGATGTGGCCCATCATCGGCATACTCCCCATCATGTACGTATAGCTCAGAGGACCGAAATCCGGGGCAAAAGGCAGAGAACCAGCAGACTGGGAAGAAGTGCTAGGGGCTGATGAACCTGAGGCAGAAGCAGAGGCGGAGCCACGAGCGTGCGATCGCCTATCACCCACCAGGAGGGGACCCATCAAGCGAGGCATGAACTCCGCGTAAGAGGCCCCGGGGATAACACAAGCCGTCGCCACATAACCCACCAGGAGACTAGCATAATCATCATTTGGAATAGAGTGGGTGGGATACATTGCCCTCGGCGGATCCGCCGGCACCCTATATGATTCTCTACCCTGGCCATGCTGTGGGAAGAACCGCTCACCAAGATACATAGTATCTCCCTCCAAAGATGCCAGCATCCTCTGCATCCCAGTAGCATCCCAAGCATGATGCACCTCCCGCTCCAACAGGGTCCATGGATAAAGGCCCAGCCTCTCATACTCAAAAGTGTCCAGCATGGTCCTCGCCTCTGCCACTGTCAGGGTCCACTCCTGATCCTCATCCTCGTCAACGCTCCAATTGGGATGGCTCCACCTCCTGATATCCGGGAACAAAGGGGTCCGGCTCTCCAACTCAAACTTGTACAACCCAAGGACAGTATAGCCCCATATCTGCACAAGAAAACAGAGCGAATGCAGTATGAAACACAGACAGAGCATACAGGGAACAGAAACAGAACCAAGATCATACCTTCCAGGCATAAAAATACCCCGATAGGGAATCCTTGGTGTGCCTACACGCCTCGTCCATGGATTGGTAGCAGAAGGCCAGCCCCGCTGAGCCCCAATCATATCCACTCACCTCATCCAGATTCACCAACAAACCTAACAAAGAAAGACGAGCTGTAGAAGAGTGGTTCGCGAAGATGGTCTCAGAAAGGATATACCAGAGGGCACCCCTCACCAATCGATCAGTGACTGCATTCGGCTTAAGGGCATAATCCTCAATCTGACGCCGGAGGGGTGTTAGCTCAGCAGCAAATCCCTTAACCTTGTTAGGGACGAAACCGATCAACTGTCTCCCCACAGCTGGACCCGCAGGCTTATAACCCAAAGTCTTCGGCAGGGGATCGCCAATGAACTCTAGCCCCGTGATAGCAAGGAAATCCGTCGGAGTCATAGTCACTTCCCCGAAGCGCAAATGCACGGTGTGGGTAGTATCCCACCACCTCTCCCGGATCGCCTGAAGGACTTGGGGGAGTCCGTCTTATCCCCCAAAGATTGTCAACAAAGGTCAATAGCCCCGTTTGGGCCATTCTATCGCGAACTCCCTCAATGTCCTTGATCTTGTCCCACAAAGCACTCGCCAGTTTCGGACTCCCTCGACAGTTCTTCGTTGGACTATATGACTGCAAAACAGAAGAAAAACAAAAAGGGCAACATTAGAAATCATTCCATGTCAGAAAATCAATGAAATAGAAGAAAATTTTTTCATTGAGGCATTTCATCGAACGCTTGGCGTGCGTACAAGAAAAGCTTGCCCAAGGATGCCATTAATGATCCAAATCAACCTTTCCTACAATCCATGATGTGTAGGAGGCTCATACGCACACAATACAACAAAAATCATCCAACAAAATACACAAAATCAATACATGCAAGAAGGAACCTAGTTCTAAGCATAGACAAGAACAAGAAAGGAATAGCCATTGATGAAGTTAGGATTCAAGTGGGTTCAAGCTCAATGCAATACAAGAATCAAGAGTAGAGAGAGAAGCTCTTACCAAACCTTCCCGAACGGCGGTGGAGATGTGCGCGTGCCTATCGAAGGTGAGGTCATCGCGGGGATAATCCTTCCCTAGTAAATAACTCCCCAAAATAGGATTCCTTTGTTCTTGAGCCATTGATTATGGAGGGAGAGAGGATTGAGAATTGATTGGGAGGAGAATCACCAAGCAATCCACAAAAAAAAATCACAGAGAAAATGACCTTGGCTTGAGCTAGGGAGGGGAAATTTGAAAAGGATGTTTTCAAATTGAAAGAGGAGCTGCTGTTATATTAGCCCCGACAGTACAAGTCTCGCACGAGATAAGATGTATCGCGCGAGATATTCCTTCTGGAATTTGACAAAATTGTCCTCGACAATAAGCGTCTACGCAACGTTAAAATTCAAAATTTTGACACATTTATCCTTGGAAATGATAAACTAGCAAGGAAACGTGGAAAAATCGGCACCGCAAGTCACGGAACTAGCCGAACGTGACATACGCACGATCGGCCGGTACGGCACCATTCGCCAGAAAACCGAGTGGTCCAAAGATCAAGTCAATCCACATGATTCAGAGCCCAGAAAGGTGAATATTCAAATTAAAAACTCGGTCCAACGCCCAGACAGGTGGATCGTCATCAGAAAAAGCTCGATCCAACGCCCAAATAGGTGGATCGTCATCAGAAAAGGCTCGGTCCAACGCCCAGACAGGTGGATCGTCAACATAAAAGCTCGGTCCAACGCCCAGACAGGTGGATCGTCAACATAAAAGCTCGGTCCAACACCCAGACAGATGGATCGTCATCATAAAAGCTCGGTCCAACGCCCAGACAGGTGGATCGTCAAAAGAAAAGCTCGGTCCAACGCCCAGACAGGTGGATTGTCGAACCAAAAGCTCGATTCAACGCCCAAACAGGTGAATCGTCATCCTCCACAACAAAAAGCCCAATTCGGAGCCCAGAAAGGCGAATCGTCACAAAATCGACAGGACTCAAAGGACCGGAAAGGTAAGCCTTTGTTTTCTAACATATTTCCCGCAAGTTCGGAGCCCAGACATGCGAATCTTCAGACAAGACAGGTATATTCAGAATTGGGTCTTGATTTGATTCCTCAGTATGAATTTATCTTTCAAAACAAAATCTTCTCGATTTTCAAATAATTTTTCAAAATACCTAAAGCAGTCTTTTCGTGTTTTGGAGTCGAACTACGTCATGGTCTGATTGTCCGATAGAGATACGTAGGAAGCCGTGCGGCCTGACCATCCCGATGTTCAGAATGATGTCTTTTCTATCGACGACATGACTTCTTCTTTAAGTCTTGTCGCCGAGGGGCTCTGTAGACACCCCATTCTGAACACATCGGATCATATTTATACCACTCTAAGTCTCGCTTTGAGTCAAGAAGTAGAAATCTACCATTTCCTCATATTTCGTTAAGTTTTGACTAACCACCGTTAGTTTGGGACTAAACTGCATACGAGATAACGAGGAAAGGACGGAATTGTCCACAGGAACAATATCTCGCCGCGAGATGGCGTGTCTCGCGCGAGATATCGTCCCTCTGCAGCATGCAGAAGACAGTTTTCTCGTCGATTTCAACCTCTTTTCGGGATAAGATTTTATCCATCCGGCCAACCAATAGAGTTTGGGGTCTAGAACCTTCTGAAAGGGTTTTACCTCTCCACCTCTACCTATTCAACCCCTATAAATACTTTGTGACTTCCAAGGATCAAGAGGACCACGAATTTTCACAACACACACATATTTTGTTGGTTTCTTTCCCTGAAAGGTTCCTACAAAATCACCGTAAAACTCACCTCAAAGTTTATTTGTCAACCTTGTTGATAAACAAACATCAAAATCCAAGTCAAGGACTGAGGCGAAGCTCTGTCCGTATCGAGATTCGATTCTAAACTTGAGTCGAAACTCTGCCCAAATCACCTCACGCAAGGTAACTTCCTAAATTCCTTTCTAATTGATTATTAGAGTGGTATAAATCTATTGAATCTAGGATCGGCCTAGAGCCTCTCCAAATCATGGGAACGGTCTCAAAGCAATCGATCCTACATTCCGTTTAACCCCGTTAAATGGATCTTTATTTGTTATATTAGAAATCGTCTTTTCTCTTCTCTGAAAACCTCTCTTTTTTTTAGTAAGACCAATCTTCGGATTGGATGGAATGGATGCTCCTTGACCTACCCATTCCATAACCTAAGCCCCGAACCCAATCTCTTTTAAAAAAATGGTTTTTCTATGTCTTCCAAACGAATAATATAGGTGGCGACTCGAAATCAATCACAACGCTCACACAAAAAGTTAGGAAAAAGCTTTGAAAATGAAGAGTCATTTTTATTGGTAGCAAAAACGAGTAAAAAGCTTTTTGAGTACCAGAAATTGTTAGGTTCGGAGGTCACGTTACGTTTCGGGAAGAGTATTTTGAGATCACCCGAAATGCCTCGTATGATGAGTCTTTCTACCTTTCTCGAAAATGTGTGCGTGTGTGTGTGTGTTTGCATTTTGAAAATGGAAGCTTGAATGACAAGCTTAATCTTGATTTGAATGTCAAACGTTGATTATGTGATTTTGTTTGAAAAGGCGAGCGTTTGAATAACAAACGTCGATTTTGAAAATTTTAAAAAAAGTGGCGCGAATGCTGATTTTAACTGTTTATCTTAAGTGTCATATGTTGACTTTTAAGAAAAGAGCGTTTGAGTGTCAAACGTCGAATTTTAAGTTTGAAAATGATCGTTTGGATGCCAAACGTCATTTCGCGCGTTTTGAAAGAGAGTTCGAATGTCGAACTCCGGTTTTGAATCGGGCGTGTCATTGTTAGCGATTTTACGGGAAAAAAATATTAAATGATTTTGAGTGTCAAAAGTCGGCTTTTAAGTTTGAAGATGAGCGTTTGGATGTCAAACGTCATTTCGCGCTTTTTGAAAGAGAGTTCGAATGTCGAACTCCGGTTTTGAACCGGGCATTACATTGTTAGCGATTTTACGGGAAAAAGACATTAAATGATATGCAATCAACGAATCGTTTTGCGACTCGGACTTTTGATAAGTAAATACTATCACGATCCAAACGGCTCAGACTTGTATATGCACTTTAAAATATAATTATAGTATTATATTAGAAGATGTAATTGTTGTATTAGTATAAAGTATGAATGATGTTACTATAAAATTCAATTTCCAACTGTTGTTGTGCATCCAACTCCTCCGTGTACCCGAGAATCGTTGTTGTAGTAGCCCCAAATCCCACTTTTGACTATTGTTGGTGTTCCGGCGGGCCATGTGATCATGGGAAACTCAAACAACTTCAACGCTAAGATGATGTCTTTATTTATAGGTTTTAAACAACTTATTTAATTAACAAATTTAAATTTTGTTCAGTTGAAGAAATGCAATTTTTTATTTATTGTGAAATTAGATTAAAACTATTTTCTCATTTAGACTATAATATTTATTATGAGATAAATGATTATATTTAACTTTTCAATCAAGCCACTTTTATTGTGTAACAAGTCTCTAAACATTTGAATTTGAATTAGAATTTGACATATTGTCTTTACATATAGACATTTTAAAAAAAAAATAAGAGTGGGCCGATAATATTTGGACAAAGGAACGGAGCACCCTTATAATATTATCAATATTACGTTAATTTATATTAAGCAGAACAACCAACTTTATCTTTTTATAATAAGTAAATTTTGTTGGAACATTAACGATCCATTAACAATGAACCGACTCATAACCAGATTAAGAAGAGAAGGAGAAGAAGAAGAAGAATAATACGGAAGCGTGTACCTTGTGATTCCATGATTGTGTTCTTGATCTTGTTCTTGAATAAATGAGAAAGTAGGGAAGAGTAGATCTTCTAAATGATAGTGCCCACACTATAATCTTCTTGATGAATGAAGAGAATTCTTATGACTGAATTGTATATGTAACTAGTGTCTCTAATGGCTGATGGATAGCCTTTATATAATAAGAGAAGGGGCACTTCATTTAGGGACTACACCCTTTCATAAAGATGATGGTGTGAAGTTACCATTATGCCCATCATTTAATGGTACTTACAATTAATGGAATTCTATACATTTTGTCTATACTTTAACATTATTAAATGATTACAACAAATGGAATTAAATAACACATATTAATTAATCCATGTTCTAACAATCTCCCACTTGGATTAATATTAATATGTATCTTTTACTAAATAAATTCCTTAATCATTTATAACATGAATGACAACCCTTATGTGCACGTTTATTGTCATCCAACACAATTCCGTCCATTAGTCTTATAAGTATAGGGACTAAAGGGACAGTCGTTGTAATTGATTCGCAACTAAACCCACATTAATCACATATATATATCCAACTAAATGACATAGATTAAGTATAGATATGTAGCATGGAATATTAATGAATATATATGAACAACGCATATATATATTTTCCAACTAGTCCTACTTAACCAAATGAGATCAATATAAATAAAAACAACACAAAGAAATAGAAAACAACACAAACTCCCACTGATTTAAGCATTATCAAAATTGTTTCACCCATATGAGCAGTATGCTCGTGAAACATCAAAAGAGATTACGCTTTACAAAATGGATCCAATAATATGGAGTTTGATCCTATAAGTTGTATATCTATTTGTTCATTTTATACTTATTTCTCTTCAACAAGAGACATAACCATATGATGTCTTTCGACATCTTTGCATCCACTAAAACATAATCGGAATACTTAATGATCTCAAAATGATCCGATTTTATATAAATAAGCATGTAGTTTAATATTTTATAGGTACTTCATCATTCTTTTGGATGCGACTTAATGTTCTTCTTTCCGAATTGCTTTGGTATTGACCAAGCATCCCAATAATAAATACAAGGTCTGTACGAGTACAGACTTGCGCATACATTAAGCTTCCTACTGCCGGTGCATAAGGGATATTTTCCATATACTTGGATTCAAAATTAATTTTAGGACATTGCTTTAGACTGAATTTATCTCCCTTAGAGATATGGGTATCATGTGGTTTATAATTTTTCATGCTAAACCTTTGTAATACCTTCTCTATATAGCTCTTTTGTGATAATTCCAAAATACCTCGTGAATGATCACGATGAATTTGGATTCCTAATACAAAAGATGCCTTACCAAGATCTTTCATCTCAAATTTGTTTGAGAAATTTCTTAGTTTCTTTTAGAAGGTCCTTATCATTACTAGCAAGAAAAATATCATCCACATATAAGATCAAAATAATAAATCTACTCCCACTGAACTTATGGTACACACAATTTTTACCAAGATTCATTTCAAAGCCAAATGAAAGAATAACTTGGTTAAATTTTAAGTACCATTGACGAGATGCTTACTTAAGCCCATAAATGGATTTCTTAAGTTTACAAACCAGTTGACTAGTTTGATCCGAATTAGTCACCATTTCTGGTTTCTTCATATAGATAGTTTCCTCAATGTTGCCATTGAGAAAAGTTGTCTTAACATCCATTTGATGAAGCTCAAGATCATAATGTGCCACTAATGCCATAATGATCATAAAAGAGGTTTTAAAAGATTTCAGAAAAAAATATTTATTTATAATCAATGCCTTCCTTTTGAGTAAATCATTTAGTAACAAGACGTGCCTTATATCTTTCCATATTACCTTGCTAATCCCTTTTGATTTTAAATATCAATTTATAACCAATAGATTTTACACCTTCAGGTAATGGGACAAGATCCCAAATGTCATCGTCTTTCATTGATTTTAACTCCTCATTAATGGCATTGATCCACTTATGAGAATTAGGACTATTAATGGCTTCATGAAAGGTGATTAGATCATCTCGCACTAAACATAAGGTGTCCTCATTCTCCGCAAGATACATATCATAAATATCCGAAATAACATTTCTTCTTTCTCTAGTAGATCTTCTTAAGGGCACCGGTTCATCCTCATTTTGAGGTTGTTGAATTTCATTATGTCCAACATTTTCATGTTGTCCGTTATTTACGGGAGTCTCTATATTATTTTGAATTGTATGTTCTTTGTTGAATTTCAGGTACAATTACTTGATTTTCAATAGGAACTAAAGTTTGAGGAACAAAGAGTGGTTCCTCTAACTCTTCAAATTCAAAATCATTACTATTTTTCCCACTAAATTCAACATCCTCAAGGAACCTAACATTGTCAGTCTCGAAAAATGTTCTAGTTTTCGGGTCATAAAATTTTTATCCCCTAGATCTCTCGGCATACCCTACAAAATAGCTACTAACAGTATTTAGGTCCAGTTTGCCCTCATTAGACCTTATAAGGTCTAGCATCTGCTGGACACCCCCATAAATGAAGATGATTTAAGGACGATTTCTTATTCGTCCATAACTCATAAGGGGTTTTGTCGGTAGCTTTTGAAGGTGCTCTATTGAGAATATAAGCTGCGGTTTTTAATGCTTCGCCCATAATGAGTGAGGTAAAGAAGTACAAGAAAACATACTTCTTACCATATCCTTAAGGATTCTATTATGTCTCTCCAATATACTATGCTAGGTTTGCCCGGCATGGTGTAGTGAGGGACAATCCTACACTCTTCAAAAAATAGCGAGTATAAAGGACCCGAACGTTATTCACCCAATACGTTATACCGTCCGTAGTTTTCACTACCATGATCGGATTTAACGTTCTTAATAGTCTTTCTTATGCCTTAAAAGACTTGAAAACGTCCAATGATTGAAATTTTACATGAAGAAAATAATGTATCCATAACGAGAGTAATCATCCATGAACGTAATGAAATATTGTTGACCATTCCATGAAGGATTAATGAATGGTCCAAAAATGTCCATATGAATTAGTTTCAAGACGTTTGATATTCTCAAAATTTTATTTCCTTTAATGTTTGTAAATTTATTCTTTAAAACACTTAATGCAAAAGTTTTATCCGAAGTATCAAGTTATTTTTAGGATTCCCTCCGACATAAGCTTTATCAATTCTCCCTTTGGAGATATGACCCAAACGCCTATGCCTTAGAATACAAGAATTTTCACTTGATAATTTTTGCTTAGTGCCTTTAGTTTTGATTTCATTATTATGGGACCCATTCATTTTCTTGACTGTGTCAAGTGAATTAAGATTATCGATATATGACAAAGTACTAGTATCAACAAGCTTGAAATTTAAAATAAAGATCACATTTATTATTACCAAAGAACAAGAGTAACCTTCCTTGTCAAAATTGTGATAGATATTAAATTCCATCAAAAGGATGGTACAATAATGTATTATTTAATACAAAATAATAGTCAGTACTTATCAATAATCTAAAAGTCCCTATGCTATGCCTATAACTTTAACCGGATTTCCAGCTTTCATATAGATGTATTTCCCATCTTCACTGGGAATTCGGAAATTCAGGCAACCCTGCATTCATGAACTAATGTGAGTTGTTGCACCAAATACAACCACTATGTATATTAAGGAATTGAAACCAAATTTGCCTTAGTACAAACAAGACCAAATGACATACCATCCTGAATTCGCCATTTGCGATACTTATGGTAGTCGTTCTTCATGCGAGTAAGGTCCTTGCAAAAGAAGCATTTCTTGACTTTATGATCTTTAAATGATCCCTTATGCTTCTTACTTGCAACCGCAATCCTTCCCTCTTCTCTTAATCCCACGAGAAGAAGTAAATGCTGAGTGAGTACTTTCTAATTTGAAATATTTCATCCTATCTTCCTCTAATGTCATATGTGAAAGTAATCCATTAATATTCCACTTTTTCTTTTGACATTTATAGGTCACTTCAAAAGGACCAAATTGAGGAGGAAGATAGATCAAAACTAAGTGCACGAGCAAATCTTCCGAAATCTCTAACTTAAGTGCTTTTAGTTTGATCGAAAGATGAAATAATTCGATAATGTACTCCCGAAGATTTTCGTCACCCTTGTACCGAATGGAAACAAGTTTCCACAAGAATTCAAGAAAAACTCGGCATTTTCGATTTCGAGACATTGTCCAAAAATGTCTACCGAAACCGCATTTTCCATGATCATTAGACTCACGCGGTTGGACCGTTCCCATTGCTCAACATTTTTCCGTTCTATAACGGTATTTCCTTTAGTGAGAGCAGCGGAACTTGATTCCCCAAATGCGTGATCGATGTCCATATTGCCTAAGATCATCGTTATATTATTTTTCCAAGTTTTAAATTTAGTCCCAGTAAGTAAAGGTGCATCATTTATAGCAGTAGTTACGGATGAAGCATTAATCAAATCTGAAGGAGAAGAACAAGAATGAAACAAAACATATATAAGAAACTACATAATGATTAATTATATCAAATGAATTCCATCAAAATAAAAGATAATCAACATGACATCAAGACTAATCTTTGGATTGCGAATTGACTCACAATTTAATTTATCTTAAGGTACAAATAGCTTAAACAACACACTTTAAATACTTGCCTTCCTTTGGGCCGGATCAAGTACAAAAAGTGTCCTAAAGTTTAAGGTACTTGTTCCCCGGCAATAAAGAATATAAACAATTCACTTTAAACACCCGCCTTCCTTTGGGATGGTTCACAGCATTTAAAATGACCAAAAGTTTAGTTCAATTATTACCCCATGAATGTAAATACTTAGTCAACAACAAGGTCTCCTTTGGGAAACAAGCATGTTATCACATATCAATATTTACATTCATCTTTTAACAAGTTTGAATTTAATCAACAAGGTCTCCTTTGGGAAACAAACATGTTAATTATGTCCAAAATGTTAAGGATATAATTAATCGGAAACAAAAAGCCTTAAGGTTATTTCTGAAAATTTAAAGGGTAAATAAATAAGTGAAATTTATCATTAAAAGATAGTATCCTTTTGTTCTACCCATCCATTCTTAAAGTTCGATAACTCTAAGAACCGCCGAAGCGCGACTGGTGTCCAGATACTATAATTTACTAACAAATTATCACAAATGACCAAAAGGGTACGTATGACCAAAAAATTGCAGTTTTATAGACATTGAAGCTTCTGCACACATGGGCGGCCGCGCAGGTCAAGGTGGGCGACCGCCCAAGCTTCAATTCCACAAATTTTGAAGTCGCTGTACACATGGGCGACCGCCCAGGTCAAGATGGGCGACCGCCCAAGATGCATTTCACAGGCATTGAAGTTGCTGTACACATGGGCGACCGCCCAGATCAAGATGGGCGACCGCCCATGTGCCCAGTGCCCAGATTTGACGAAAAGTCACCATTTTTAACACCCTTTTATGAACAGTTTAAGAATTGAAAGCCTTGTGTAAACCAAAATCAGAAATAGAATGGTGAATGATTATTCAACCAAAGTAAGTAGATCCTTATACTCACATCACATTTTAAAATGTGTGGCTATACATTTGAACAAACTCACAACGCATCAAATGATGGTGGCTATGTCCAAAATAGGATAATCTTACATTAAGAATTGAAAGCCTTGTGTAAACCAAAATCAGAAATAGAATGAAGTTTATGAATATAATACTCTTAGACAAGATGAGTATCATGAACAAGAACAAAAACTAAATGAAATCATACAAGAATTAAAGCATAAGGCTTTATAAGAATTTCAAACTCAATCTAGTATATGAGTAGGCTCTGATATCAATTGTTGGAACATTAACGATCCATTAACAATGAACCGACTCACAACCAGATTAAGAAGAGAAGGAGAAGAAGAAGAAGAATAATACGGAAGCGTGTACCTTGTGATTCCATGATTGTGTTCTTGATCTTGTTCTTGAATAAATGAGAAAGTAGGGAAGAGTAGATCTTCTAAATGATAGTGCCCACACTATAATCTTCTTGATGAATGAAGAGAATTCTTATGACTGAATTGTATATGTAACTAGTGTCTCTAATGGCTGATGGATAGCCTTTATATAATAAGAGAAGGGGCATTTCATTTAGGGACTACACCCTTTCATAAAGATGATGGTGTGAAGTTACCATTATGCCCATCATTTAATGGTACTTACACCTAATGGAATTCTACACATTTTGTCTATACTTTAACATTATTAAATGATTACAACAAATGGAATTAAATAACACATATTAATTAATCCATGTTCTAACAAATTTTGTTGTATATTTATTAATATTGAGTGAATTAAATATTGAACAGTATAAATCGAGATGCGAACATGGACTTGTCTGAATTAGGTTCAAGTGAATTGGGCTTAAAACATAATCCATCAAGTCTCAGATACGAGGTGAGGCATGGGCTTCCTCGTCCCCTCTATCTCGTCATTCCTTATGCCGACCAAGGCCCAACAAGCGAAATAAGCAAGGCTCAACTCAAGTGCCGAGGAGACCTCCCTCCAAGGCCGAGATGATCTCCCTTGAGGACGGGGAGGCTTCCTCGACTATGACGTTATCACGACGGGTTTCTCCAGTTATATCTTATCCCTTCCCCGGCTCCTCGTAAGCCGGCCAGGCTACGAGGACGAAGAAGGGGGCATCTCGGCCATCGTGCAGCAGTTTGTGCAGTCCTATTTCAATTCGGAGACTAAGTGGTTACAATCACCTAAGATTGTAACCACCTCACTTACCATATTCAGGTCCAACAACGACTCCTCAACAAATATAATCCTCCTAGGATTCATATCTTATCTCTTAGCAGTCCAATTTAACATGGGTTCTACATATTTATTCCTATAAATACAAGTCATAATCCACAACATTTGGGTACGTTATCTTTTTGACCCTAAACTCTATCAAATTGATTTCTCTCAATACACACGCATACTTACTCTCACGTCGGAGGGCCTTCGCCGGTGAAGCCCCGGCTTAGTTTACGTGTTTTGTTTCCTTTTCAATCTTTTCAATCGCCAGAGTACAACCGACCGCTGGATTTGGGCTGATACGATCTTTTTGGCAGCATCAGTTTGGTTCCATTGCCGGAAATCGATTCAATCACCCATTGAATGGCCTGAAATTTTGTTCGCCTGAACCTATTTTCATCCGGATAATTCTTGTTTGGCCGAAAATTACAAGCTTCGCCTAGAAATTGTTTCGTGTGAAATCTGTTCTGTTTGTTGGCCGAATTCTGTAGTTTCGCCTGGGAATTAATTTCGCCTGAAAAATTCATTAAATTGGAAAATCTGTTGACCGAAAAATTATTATTTTGGCCGGAATTGCTGTTTTGCCAGAATTCGTTGACTGGAAAAGTTGTTCCTTTGAAAAGTTGGGCCGTTTGCAATTTTGTTTGGGCTTTTGATAAGAATCCAGTTAGAAACAAAATGTTGGGACCAATGGAAGACGGAAACACCATCAGCGTTACTAACGAGGAGCAACGAGCTCGAGATGAGGACATCCTTCCCACCAATGGAGCCCCTCCTCCTCCTCCACCTCTGAATGACGGAATACCTCCCCTCAGCATGACTCTCCGTTCCAGGAATCAGCCAGCTGCCGAGGTGGAAGGTACCAACCCTCCTCGTCATCGTCGTCCGCGAGGAAGACGGGCTACTAGCAAGCAGACGACGAGGAATGCTAAGGCAGGACGAGCTGAGAACACCCAACCCGTTGATCGACGAACACTCTTGCACCAACAAATGGAGACTTTGCAACGTATAGATGAAACTCAGAATGCTTTGTTACAATTGGATCCAGAAAATTCAATGACCGAGTTCATCAGGCCTTCGAGGACAAGAAACTCTCGTGGAAGGGAAACTCATGGTGAGAGACGAGGTAGCCAGAGGAGTCCTCATGGCAAAGATCCCCCTCACCTTGAGCCTGCTGTACCACCTAGGCAAAACCTCCGAGATTCTCCTCCTCATCCTCGGTCGAACAATCATGAAGACGAGAGGAATGTGGTAGACCTGAGAAGCCACTTGAATTCGAGGAAGAAGGAGGTAAACCTAGCCGACTTGCGAGCAAGGCTCAGTCTGGCTAGGCGTTTATCCCCTCCTCGTCGTAACATATCCCCTCGTCATAACCATCATTCTCGGCATGATTCACCTCATCCCCGGCACTTTGCAAAACCGAGAAGTCCCCGTCCTTATAGAATGATTCTTGGTGGCTATGAAGGGGAGCCGAGGAAGGATAAAGAACCCTCTAGACGAGGAAAGAACCGCCGGGATGACGAGGAGCACAGTAGGGTGAATGGTCACCCAAGAGAAAGGTCCCATCGTAGTTCTCACCGGAGTTCCCACCAAAGCTCTCATTCCAGCACTGAAAAAAGGATTGATGCTAGAGAGTTGTTACTCTTAAAAAAGAGAATTGACGATATGGATCTAAGGAAGGGCGAAGAGGAAGAAGAAGATGATACAAGTGTCATCCGTCCATTCTCACAAGAAATCAATGATGTACTACCTAACCCTGCCTTTAAAGCCCCAAGTTTTGACAAGTATGGGGGAACCACCAACGCAAGGGACCATGTGCAAAGTTTTGAATCCACTATGGCCCTCCTCACCAAAGCAGATGACATTCTCTGCAAAGCTTTTGCAAGCATCTTCTCCGGAACAGCATTGAGCTGGTTCCGTGAGCTGAAAAAGGGAAGCATTGATAGCTAGAGGAATATGAGGAGGAAGTTCTTGGATCACTTTGCCACGGCAGGGAAAAGGAAAAAGAGATTGACGGACCTTGCTAACATCGAGCAAGGTAAGATGACACTACTCTAAGCTACTCCAACAGGTTCAGGGATATGGCAGACCAAGTAGAGGAAAGTTTGACTGACATGGAAGTAATAGTATGCTTCAATTCTGGACTAAGATCCGGATAATTGATTTACGAACTCTCAGCCAGAGAACCTAAGTCAAAATCAGACCTCTACAACGTGGCATATGCGAAAGCCATGGCAGAAGAAAAAAGCAAGAAAAAGTCTGACAAAACTGAAACGGAAGCAGCTGGAACTCACCATGCTTCTAATGGAAGTGGTTATAAGGGGAAAAACAGAACGCGGGGTACTGAAAAGGCTGAGATCTTCACCCCTTCACCAAACCTATCACAGAAATTATGCAATTAGTGAATCTCCCAAATACTCATCCTCTCAGTGACACACCAAAGTTCCCATGTGACCCCTCCAAACATTGTGATTTCCACTAAGACTATGGTCATAACACTGAGAACTGCATCGCCCTCAAAAGGATGATCCAAATGTGGGTTGATGAAGGCAAACTCGATCGATATGTCCTGAGGAAGGATAACAAGCGAAAAAGGAAAAACGAAGACAGTGAGGATGAAGATAAGGAGGAAGAAGGAGACAGGCCCCCTAGGGATAAACTCCATTAGTTTTCTCAAAAAAATAGTTCTGTCCGTCCTAGGCACAGCCCCTCATCTCGTCGACGGCCAGAACTCGGGGGCCATCCACGACTAGAGGTAAGGAGAGCCGCGGGACGTAGACGAACAATTGGAAGTGAGATGTTAAATGGTCATAAAGACAACAATGATATAGTTCTGCCCGTCCTAGATACATCCCCTCATCTCGTCAATAACAAGAACTCGGGGGGCCACCCATGACTAGAGACAAGGAGAGCTACGGGACGTAGACAAAACAGTTGAGTTGGTTAAACCTACAACAAAAAATTCAAATCCAAACTATGATAACTAGCAAAGGGATGAAGACCCTAGGCAAGCAAAGGCAGGACGTTTTTATGTAATAGGTTACTCTTTGTTAGTATTTTTTTACTTTTCTAAAAGTTAGATAGGATTGCAATTTGATGTAATCAGTTTAATTTATGAAATTTACTTCGTCAAACATGCAAAGCAACTATCAAGACAACACTGGAAAATGAGGAGAACCATCCTCAGCCTCCAAAAGGATACACTCCCATCATAACTCACTCAAGACCTATGACCGAGTGAGTTCCTCCTCGGTATGGATAGGTGAGACCAAAAGACCGTCTAAAATCTATGCACAAGTCATCTTCTCGACATAAGTAGATGAATAAGAAGAAAGCCCCACGTTTAGCCGAGGAAACACCTTGGCCTAATGACTAAAGAAGCAAAACCATCTAAAATCTATGCACGAGTCATCTTCCTCGGCATAAGTAGATGAAAAAGAAGAAAGCCCCATGTCTAGCCGAGGACACACCTCAGCCTAATGACTAAAGAAGCAAAACTATCTAAAATCTATGCACGAGTCATCTTCCTCGGCATAAGTAGATGAAAAAGAAGAAAGCCCCACGTCTAGCCGAGGGCACACCTCAGCCTAACGACTAAAGCGGAAAGACCATCTAAAATCTGTGCACGAGTCATCTTTCTCGGCATAAGTAGATGAAAAAGAAGAAAGCTCCACGTCTAGCCGAGGAAACACCTCGGCCTAACGACTAAAGCGTCAAAACCCTCTATAAACTATGTATGAGTCATCTTCCTCGGCATAAGGAGATGAAATAGAAGAAAGCATCCAACAGTCAAGACCGAGGACCCGCTCCTCGGCCTACTGACTTAAACAGGCGAACTTGCCGAGCAGTTAATATCGAGCGAGCTCCTTCGGTTTATAAAAAAAAGTGAAGGACGAACAACTCCTCCTCGTCTTACCTAAAGCATGCTTGTACTTGTGCAAAAACCACAAACAGACATTCAAACAAGTAGGTCACATAACAAAGCAACAAAGAAATACAAGGAAGAATGAAAGGAAGGTGGTTCATGACTATTAAGAAGTGAATTACATGGATCCTATTCTAGTACATCAAAATACAAAGACAAGAAAATGCTAATTGTCAAAAGACCTAAAAAGATCCTCCTGATCGGCTGCAGGATCAGGATGATAACCTGCTGGGTATGAGTCTCAGTTTGAGTTCCATCATTGGCTGGCTCCTCGGCATTAGCATCTCTCTCATCCTCGGCATTCAGGTCATCAACCGCAATCCTTTCAATGATGGAGTTAATATTTTGGGGATCGACGGCAGGAGGAACCCAAGTAGGATGACCAGCCTCCCCGTCACTCTCAGCAATCACGCTCAGAGCATATTCCGAGAAGGGGACGAGATAATGAACGAACATGGCTACCTCGTCATAAGAGTTTTGAGTAATAAGCCAAGCAAGCTTCTCCAAATCTATGCCAAGTGAGGTATCGACCACAATTCTCCTTGCTAAATGCAAGTAACCATCAGAGAACATTGTAGCTATCTCCTCGGCTATAACATCTTGGAAGGGCGGTCTAGCCTTGTACTCTGAGAGGGCCTCCTCAATCTGTAGAGGCAAGCTGGCCTCCATCTATTTAAGTCGGGCTCCAATCACCTCGGCCTCCCCAGACTGGGCCTTGAGCTCAGCTTGGAATGGCTCAATTTCAGCCAGCCCAGCCTTAGAAGCCTCCTCGGCTTCCTTGGCTTTTACACGTTCCTGCTAGGCTTCCATCTCAACCTGGGCCTTGGCCGCCCTCTCAGCATCGAGCTCCTCCCTCAATGACCTCAGTAAGCTTGCTGCCTTGGCCTGCTCGGCCTCATTCTTCTCAACCTGACTCAAGTTCTTTCAACCTGAGATCTGCAGCCTTGTTCTAAAGAGCCTCATAAGCAGTGATAGTACAAAGTTACTGCAAATAACGAAAGTTCAGTTATAAAAGGGAGACAATGTTATGAACGACAAAACAATTTACGAGGAGACACACCTTGGCGGCTAGAAGACCTTTCCTGTTAGCAACATTCTCCTTGTTCGGCTTGGTCGCCACCATGTGTTCGAGCAGGTCCTCGTCTATGGCTCGATGGACCACTGCTCGGCCTAGCCTGAGCTTGGGGCCAGTACGAGCTAGCACATCCAAGCCCCTCATGGTAAGGTGAAGTGTCAGCTTCCGTAATACCTTCTTGGGGTCAGGATTAGTCAACACTATCCGTCCAGTAGGCTCTTAGGAGGAGCATCAACAGCCTTCTTAGATGGAGGTTCCTCAGTATTGGGACCACTGCTTGGTCGTTTCTGGCCTGAGGACTGTCTAACCAGGGTGGTCTCCTCGGCCAAAGACTGGTCGACATTCCTCACAACCTCCTCAGCTTCCACAGTTGGTGTTTGGAGGCTATGCCCCTCTCCAGTCGGAATTCTCTGCTCGTCATGAGTCTCCTCGTCAACTCCTCTCGGCGGTTTTAGGGGCAGGGCAGTTGCTTCCTTAGTAGAAAGGATCACTTGGCGACGAGTAGCATCCTCCTGCCTTTTGGAGATGGCTGAGGAGCGAGAAGCCAGCCTCTTATTCTTCAGAACGACAAGGGGGTCAAGCTTTCTCTAAGACATTTCTTGCTCCTGCTTAGGCGTCAAATCTGCAAATACAAAAGATCAATTAATACAGATACGAGGAAAGAAGAAACAAAGATGGAAATTTTACAAAAGTAAAATGGAAGAATTACAGCCGACGACGCCATCCACTAATAAGCACTGGTCGTCATTAAGTCGGCAAAGTTCACAATGTGCATGAAAGACCAACCCTGGATGAATCCTCCAAACTGGGAATCTGTTACCTCTTGTGACGGGAATGAGGGGAACTACCTCGTCCATGGGTCCAGGCATAATGGCAGCCTGGACATAATACCGAGGATCGCTCTCTAGAGTGGACCAGCATAAAGTTCCTACCTCGGCAAACAATTTCAATCTCTCAATCAGCTGATCACTCCACTCAGCTCTCCATATAAATTCGGGCATGACGGGCATCTTAGAAGGAAAGGGGAACTCCCAGCCTTGATAGCTCTCTACTCTAATAACATGGGTATTCCACCCAGCTACCTTGCTCGACATTGGGAAGATAAGTTTTGGCTGATTGGGAGCACTTCTAATCACTATCAGCTGAGAATCAGACTTATAACTAACGGTAAAGAAATGATGAAAGGCTGATTAGAAAGGTTCGAAGCCTAGACTACGACACAACACAATAAAGCCGACGAGGAATCTCAGGGTATTGGCCCCAAGTATAGCCGGTACGGCTTGCATATCCTCTAAAAATTCATTATTAACGGATCTAGGGGAAGACGATGACACTGTTGAAATAGTTTAAAGAAGAAATTGACTTGGTTCAAACTATAGTAGAAGTCAGTGGCAGCTTCCTCGGTGTCCAAGGGGACCCAATGGGAATAACTCAGACGGTACTCCTCCTTCGACACCCCATACTTGGTATGAATTTCTTCTATCATTGGCTCCCCAGCCTTAACTGACTTTGGCCTAGGATGGTAAGCTCTACCTCGGCCTCCTCCTCCTCGGTCGCCTCTTCCTCATCCCTCTACTTGCTCTCCGTAAACAAAAGCATTAACAATGTTGTCCGACGTGGAGGCTTCACTTCCTCTTCCCGTCATATATGCATAAAACCGAGGAACAAGGATCAGCAAACTCTCCAAGGCATTGGAAAGACGGGGAAGAGAAAGATTATCCCTCCTCGTCATTTATAAATAAGGCCAAGGAGGGAGCCTTACCCAACATTGGACGATCTAAGTGGTTCGCCGTCAGGTAGAAGAGAATGATGTGATCAATCATCTCGTTCCATCCTTGGAACAACATAATACTTGGGGACATGCATCAACCTGATCAATCCTAAACTCGCTCGGATATCGTATGTCATCTCTCGGACATCCATAATTCGGCAACATTTCCCCAATCTCCATCAAGGGCACCAACAACCATGGCCCCCTCTCCCTTCTGTAAACCCTAAGGTTGCCTCTGTGGTAACCATGGATAACACGAGGATTGTGTTCCCATGAACGGGCCATTTCTAAAACAGGACAAAGGGGCAAAAAATTGGTTCAAGAAGGTTCAAGAACAGAAACTCAAGAAAAGCTTCGAAAAGTTCATCAATGGCGGTTTCGAAGGAAAGCTTCAACCAAAACCTAGAAAATACAAATCAAAAGCAGAAATCATGAAAGGAGAAAAAATTATACCTGTTTCTGTTGAAGATGGATTAAATCGAACAAGAAAATCCAAGTATGGATGAACTCTGGGCACTCGAAATCAAGAACACAAAGTAATTTTGAAATCTCAATATTCTCTCTCAAATGCCAAAGGATGGTAAAGATTGGAATTGAAGAGAAACCTTGTTTTTATACCCTCTCAAATGGGTCAGAATCGAAGCAAAATGGGTCAAAACGGGTATGGCGCCGTCCTTGCACCCAACATTTAATGCATTAGTGGGTTCCCAATACATGTATCAGACATCGTGGACCACGCCCATCATTGCACTAGTAACCGGCGGATAATGCAATGACACGGATATTGAAGCGACATTGCCACGTGACACCTGTTCGTATTCTCGTGGGCCGAGGACGAGATCACTTTCTCCTCGTTATAGCCGAGCTAGAAAGTCGGGGGCCACTGAACAGTATAA
Organism: Adenophora triphylla var. japonica; assembly: GCA_022495995.1. Classification (NCBI taxonomy): domain Eukaryota; kingdom Viridiplantae; phylum Streptophyta; class Magnoliopsida; order Asterales; family Campanulaceae; genus Adenophora; species Adenophora triphylla. The sequence continues at coordinate 172,242 of JAFEMH010001168.1, read as the reverse complement.
ACCGAGATACGAACATGGGCTTGTCCGGGTAAGGCCCAAGTGGATTGGGCTTAAAATATAATCCATCAAGTCTCAGATACGAGGTGAGGCAGGGCCTTCCTCGCCCTCTCTATCTCGTCATTCCTTATGCCGACCAAGGCCCAACAGGCGAAATAAGCAAGGCTCAACTCAAGTGCCGAGGAGACCTCCCTCCAAGGCCGAGATGATCTCCATTAAGGACGAGGTGGCTTCCTCGGCTAAGACGTCATCACGCCGGGTTTCTCCAATTATATCTTATCCCTTCCCCGACTCCTCGTAAGCTGGCCAGGCTACGAGGACGAGGAAGGGGGCATCTCGGCCATCGTGCAACAGTCTGTGCAGTCCTATTTCAATTAGGAGACTAAGCAGTTACAATCTCCTAAGATTGTAAGCACCTCACTTACCATATTTAGGTCCATCAAGGACTTCTCAACTAATATAATCCTCCTAGGATTCATATCTTATCTCTTAACAGTCCAATTCAATAAGGATTCTACATATTTATTCCTATAAATACAAGCCATAATCCACAATATTTATTTTACGTGTTTTGTTTCCTTTTCAGGCTATTCAATCGCCGGATTACAATCGACCGCTGGATTTGGGCTGATTTGATCTTTTTGGCAGCATCAATACTATAATTTTATTTGTATTAAGTGATTTTCTATGATTTGTTGGTCTTAACCATCGACTTTGAATCATGAACCTTAAATGGATCGTAAACCGCCGGTCCATGGTTTATCCGAATTAATCACCAGTTCGTCCAAACATGGTTTTGACCAGTAGTCAACGGTTTAAAAACCGTGGGTTCGTCGGTTCAAAACTGGACCATGGACATGTCTAATGTGTCCTACGAGCATTATGTCATCAATCTGTACCATACTCACCATTTCTTCTCGGATAAGGCATGTGCAATTATACCATACTCCCTCTGTTTCAGTCCATAAATTATTTTAAAATGATATGATGATTAAAGTAAAGTGTTTGTGTAATAGGTGTTATTAATATGAAAAGTGGGGTAGGAGAGAAAAAATGGGTAGGAAATAATAAGTGAAAGTTGTTATTAATGTGAAAGTGAGTACCATTGAATAAACATTTCAATTTTAAAGGTTGTCTTATTTTTGTCAGACTCATTTGTTCGATAAAGCTCGTTTGAGCTCAAATCGATAATCTCGTGGAAAACACAAATATATCCATTGTTTTCGCCAGACCCGTCTCAATAATTATAGAGGCCATGTTCTAAATATAAATATTAAGGCCCTTAATATTTAAATTTTTTAGCCCAACCAACAACCAAGTAGGAAAAAAGAAAAAAAAGTACAACATAAATGTTGTGCAAAAGAATCGAACTCAAGCCATTTGCATTTTAACAACCATCATGTCCACCAAAGCAAGTATATTCCTTTGCAATAATGTTTGGCATCTATAATATATATACTGAACTTAAAAAATTTGGGGCCATTAAAAATTTTGGGCCCTTAGCAATTGGGCTACTTGCACATGCTTAAAATCGGGCCTGGTTTTCCTATAGCTTGAAATCAAACTCGATTAGATAAGCTTGTTATGAACTCAATTTTTCAGTTTTTTAGCGATCGACTTGAAGTCGAGCTTGACTCGGGATCGTTAAGAGCTCGACTCAAGCCAATTACAGGGAAAATGAAAAAAACTTCAGCTCAGCTCATTAATACTATAGTTCGATAACAATTTAAGTTATTTGTGAGCAGCCCGCGAACAACTAAAAAATCAATTTGAATTGAAAAATTTGCTCAAACTTGAGCTTGAGAATTTTCTAGTGGCCTCTAGCAGATTTTTTTTTCAAATAATACACTTTTAAATTTTTATTTTCCAAATCGACTTACTGTTCAAACTTTTTCCCAAAGTGTCACATTTTTTGAAACTCACTACACCGTGTAGCGATTTTGACTTTGACAGGTCAAACTCGCTACACCGTGTAGCGAGTTCCATGTAATTAAGTTTGCCGGTTTGTAATTAATTAGGGCAATTAATTAAAGAGAAACTCGCTACATCGTGTAGCGACTTTGACCTGTCACAGTCAAACTCGCTACACCGTGTTGCGAGTTTCTCTTTAATTAATTGCCTAGAAAAGGTTATCCAGATTCATTTATCCTCCTCTCCTCCTTTCCCTCGTTCATTCTTATCGTGTATCCTCCTCGAAACCCTCAATCTTCTCAATCCAAATTCTATTAAACACAAAAAATGGATCCTAGAGAGCAGCATTTTTTTCCGCTGTCCCAATTCCTCCGGTGAATCCTCCTCTTCATTGCGTGTTATTCCTGGTCCCGCCGGTGCCGTAGAGTCCGCCATGCACCAGAGATACCTCGAGCATCAGAGCTTATCTTTGCAAGAAACCCCCATCGCAACACAAGAGTATATACGGAGAGCGATTGAAGATCCGGTGAAGGATGAAGCCTTCCAAGACAGTCCTTGGCTCTCTGCAATGGAATTTCTCACTGAAGCCGCTGCATATTATCCGTTGAGCTCTATCAAGAAGAAATACCATAATGTTGACATGGTGAATCAGGTATAATATCAAGATTAATTATAGTTAAATGTGTGTACACTTTGATTGATTTATTACATTTATGTATGTTCTATTAGGTTGTTGTTGTTATCAAGTCCTGCACACTAAATGGTTGTGGTGATCTCTGGGTGACTTTAAAGGTTAGGATATGAGCTTAGTTCTATCATGGGTGAAATGTGTTTTGAGTTACTAATTGGGATAAAATTATTAGGATCCTACGGATACCATAGATGCTTCCATTCATCGAAACGTGACTGAGAGTTAATTTGGATAGGATATATCTGGTGGTTCTGATATGATACTTCAGATGGTATGATATATTAAATAGTGGAAGTCAGTACACTTTAGAATCGTCATTAATACTTCCATCTAATTGTTTGTTTTGAAATATTTAGGTTGTTGTTTTTGCCCCCAACCCATCACGATCAGCACGTTATCTTAACATCACACTCCCTAATGTTTTCAAGGAAAATATTTTCTTATTTTTGCAGAATTGTTGAAATCATATAGTAAATGATGTCAAGCTCATTTGTTTTGCAGGTATTTCGTAAGAATAATGAAGTTAAGTGAATGAATGCTAAGCCCATTTTGTTTACTTGAATTTCATAAATGTTTAAATTAATTAATGTAAGATTTCCTACGTGATCGGGATGTGGTCACTAACATGAGTATATTTATTTTGATGTTATTTTAGTTTTTTTCAATTATTTGGTACAGTTTGTGTTTGGTTTTGTTGCAATTTTTCCTGTCATCATTATTTTTAAAACATGTAAAAAAAGTTTTTAAACAAAAACATAATTCAGCAACATGTCATCATTTATTTTGACACATGTAAATTTTTTTTTAAACAAAAACATAATTCAGCAACATGTCATCATTTTTTAACACATGTACTGGCTGACCCTGGAAATATCCCCACGCAGAGGGAGATAACACAACTTAACCTTGTTGTTCGTACGATCAGGCATGACCGTAAAACCCAAGGCAAGCATGATGTATGCCTGTACGTACATATCCACAACGTCTAGAGCAGTATCATCGGTGAGGTCCTAAAAGTGTGGGAAATGGCTCGTAATCCACCTGAGCTTCAGACTACTCCCATTCATATCTCCGGGATCAGGGACAACCCCTAAAAACTGCTGACAGACACCCCACCAGTCTAAATGTGCTGGGAAACTAGCATCAGTAACAGTATCCCCATCAATCGGCAACCCGAAAATCATGCCGATATCCTCTAGGGTGATCGTCTTCTCACCAACCGGGAGGTGGAATGTATGGATGATATCTCTCGATCAAAGCCTCTAGCAACCCATAATCGTACTGAACTCTCCCTATGTAGTGAACTCTACTAAAGCCGCACTCGGGAAGTCTGGACAATATCCTAGGAGCTAATAGGGCCGAAAAGGAGGCACCACAACAAAAGGCAGGGGACTAGCAATCTCCTGCTCAGCCCAAATAAACCAAGCTCTATGGTTCCCATGCTGGGTCAGAACAGAGGCATCGATAGGCCCGGGATCAATGAAGGAATCCATCTGTTTATTTCAATATCAAGGTTGTTAATTAATAATCATTTTTTTGAATAGTAAAGTTGACTAAATACTTTATAGGTACGTGGTTATTGTTCTACCGGCCACACTGTATATCAACTCATACAGCTGCCTCGTATGTTTAATTCATACGTGAAAGTGATTACGTGGTTGAATACGAATCACCTCGATTGTGCTGGTTTCCAACCTATATACCTTATAAGTACTTCTTTTGAAATAAGTAAATTGTTCTTTTGAAAAACCTTTTCAACATTAGCTATCCGGCTAGGTGGTTGTAACATATGAACTTAGGTTGTTAAGAGGTATGACAATAAGTTGAAACATACTAGCAAAGTATTGCAAAGAATGATGCTATATACTAAGTGATAACGAGATGATAGCATATTTCCATGTATGAATGAATATCTTGTACACGTATTTTCAGAAACCAAAGAACTGAGCTCAAACGATCCAAACTCGGCTTGACTCGAACTGGTTTACAGCCTAAATTATCTAATTCATGGTTCACTTTTGCAAAGCAAAATCAATGGCAAAAATCTGTAATCCAAGTAAACTTAAATCGTTAAAACACCGCCATTCAACTGAAAAAGCAGTTGATTAATCAAAGCAATACACATGAACTAAGATAATTCAAAAATAGCAAAAATCACGCTTGATTATTTAAAATTGGAAGTACGCCAATCCAATTCACAACCCTTCTAGATGCATTTTAATGTAATAAAATTGCATTAAGGGGCATTTTGGTAAATTTCCGGTCTATCCCGAGACTTTCGAAAACATTCCATAAGTTTCTCGCGAAGGAAGTACTTTTTAGTACTTTGCTCCTGCCAAAGGACCTAAAGGGAATAAATATATTTTGGACCTTTTGGGTATTATCCCAGAATGTTCCAGAACCAGATTTGACGCCAAAAACGGTTGGTGACACCTTGTGTCACGCGACAGCTCGAGGCCTTGGAAAGTTGTTACATAATGACGTGCGACACAATGTGACCATGATCAGCAGCTATAAATAAGACCCTCCCCCTCTCAGAAATGGATCCCAATTTCCACTCCACAACGTTACTCTGCAGAAATCACTCCAGAACCTCTCTCTCTCTCTCCTCCTTCTACACAAAACACCAACCAATTCCCTTTCAATCCCTTCATCTCTCATACACATCCTACCCAATTACCTTCATACCTCATTGTAGACACCCCATTCTGAACACATCGGAACATACTTATACCACTCTAAGTATCGCTTTGAGTCAAGAAGTAGAAATCCACCATTTCGTCATGTTTCGTTAAGTTTTGACTAACCACCATTAGTTTGGGACTAAACTGCATACGAGATAACGAGGAAAGGACAAAACCGTCCACAGAGCAATATCTCGCCGCGAGATGGCGTGTCTCGCGCGAGATATCCCCCTCTGCAGATTGCGGACGACGGTTCCTCGTCGATTTCAACCTCTTTTCGGGATAAAACTTTATCTCTCCGGCCAACCAATAGAATTGGGAGTCTGGAACCATCTTGGAGTGTTTGATCTCATCTTCAACACTTCCCCAACCCCTATAAATACTTGGTGACTTCCAAGGTTCAAGAGGTCCAAGAATTTTCACAACACACACATTTTGTTGGTTTCTCTCCTTGAAAGAATCCTACGAAATCACCCTAAAAACTCACCTCATAGTTTGTTAGTCGACCTTGTTGATAAACAAGCATCAAGCTCCAAGTCAAGGACCGAGGCGAAGCTCTGTCCGTGTCAAGAGTCTACTCTAAACTTGAGTCGAAACTCTGCCCAAATCACCTCACGCAAGGTAATTCCTAAATCCCTTTCTAATTGATTGTTAGAGTGGTATAAGTCCATAGAATCTAGGATCGGCCTAGAGCCTCTCCAAATCATGGAGACGGTCTCGAAGCAATCGATCCTACATTCCGTTTAACCCCGTTAAATGGACCTTTGTTTATAATATTAAAAAATCGTTTTTCCCTTCTTTTGAAAATCTCTCTTTTCTTTAGCAAGACCGATCCCCGGATTGGGTGAAATGGATGCTCCTTGACCTACCCATTTCGTAACCTAAGCCCCGAACCCAAATCTTTTTCAAAATGGTTTTCCTATTTTCTCCAACTGAATAATGTAGGTGGCGACTCAAAAAATGAAAAGGAAAGATAAAAATCATTATTCCTTTCTTTTTCCTCACAACGCTACAAATGGCGACTCATTTGGGGACTTAAAATTAAGAGGCTTAAACTTGCGTCAAAATTAAAGAGATTTTCAAAAATTTAGTAAATTCAAATTTTTTGCTCTCGATGAAGCATGTCTCGCGGCGAGATATCATATCTCGCGCGAGATATGGCTTCGGCAATCTGGTTGTTTTCTGGCTTCTCCTGTTCATCCCGTGGTCCAAGACGAGGGTCGAACACGCAAGGGGGATCCCAGAATTCATTATCTGCAGAGTTCTCGCATCTTAAGGCCTCCCTTAAGGTGTAGAACTCGAACCTTCGTTTCCTTTAAATAATTGATTATTATTTATAAACTGCGTGCGATTGGATTTTATTTAATTAAAGTCCGGTCCATTGGGGATTCGGGAGTTGTAAATTGAATTATTTATCTCTCTTTCCCTCTCGTTATGTGGAACTACGATGGCCTGAGTCTTCCTAATTTGGAAGAAACGTAGGCAACCACTTGGTGCGGCCACTATCTGTTTTCCTTTTGTTTTTTCAAAAAAAAAATTCTCTATTTTACTCTATCACCTAGATTGACTATCACACACGCGCACTCATATTATAACTGTCATTGCACTACATACCCTCTATCAACCCGGGACCCACACTAAGGACGGATGACGGTAACCACCTAGTCGCCTCTCTTTCCGAAGTTGGACAATCCCACTCCGCGTATTTAATCCACTTAGATTGTCATATCGCGGGGAGCCTAGCCTTCCAGCCCTGCATCGCCACATTCTCATGCGGATTGACCTTTTTAGGATCACTCCGTGACCGGTCGGTTTTGACTAGGTGATCTTTTCTTGTTTTTGACCAAAACAAAGCCATGCAAAATTGGCAATAAAGAAGGATTCAGAAAAGTCCCTTCGGAAAAAGTCCCTTCGGAATGACCCTTTCGGATGTCCCTTCAAAAAAAAAATATGCATATAATCCTTCAAAAAAAAAAACAATCTTACATGGCTTTGTCTTACAAAAATCGGATTGATTGCTTAGTCGTTAGGTTCTGATAAAGGCCTTAGAAACCCCTCAAAACGGACTTTCCGTTCCGACCAAAAATTAGGTCTAAATAAAAATCGACTTTCCGTGTGGTTATCTCGCGCGGGACAACATATCTCGCGAAGGATAATGCTTCTGTTTGCTGAATCTGAGCCTGAGCCATTTTGAGCCTGCTTCCGACTCGTTGGGGCTAGATCCTGATATCTGCATCTCTCCTATCAGTTTTCCGAAGCTACTCAACTTCAAGACTCCCAACACAATGTCTACCGGAAAGCATGTCATGACCAAGGAATGCCTTGAACAACACACTTTGCAAGACTTGACCAAGGACCTTGTCGCTGAAATGGAGCATGTTGAGGGTTGGAGAGAAGCCTTTGATTTGCCTTCTACCCGCATTGCTAGGGATTTCCGAAAGATGGAGAGTGACTCCGACAGTGGACGATCGTCCGTACAAGAGGAGCTAAGTGATATCAAAACTCAACTTGCCAAAGCCCTGCAGCAAATTAGCGACAATGACTCGTGGCATCACATGGAAGAATCCATCCAGGCTGAAAAGACAAAGATGCTGATTGAAGAGCTTGAGGAAGTCAAGAGTGAACTCGAAACCATGACCCAAAAGTGCATCAACCTTGAAGCCCACATTGAAGATGACATTGATGAGAGGGTCAAGTATTTCCTCAATACTCTCTACCGTGACCTCAAAGAGCAAATGGAGGAAGAATACCAGTCTCGTCACAACGTCTTCTTGCAACACTATGAGAACCACATCCGGGACCTCCACAATCAAATGGCTAAGCGAAGGAAAGGTAGAGTCTTCTCCGACATTGGAAACATCACTCTCGGTCATCTCTTCAGAAGCCTTCACAAGGATGGAAAGATGAAACCAATGGAAGGCTACCAACCTAAGAGGGAAGGTCGATCTCCACACCTCTATTGCTTCTACCATCAATGCCATGGCCATCACACCAACGATTGTTTCAGCCTGAAGAATGCAGTCCAAGACTTGATTGACAACGACGCCATCAGAGTTTGCCCAAGTGGTGGAATAGTTTGGATGAGTTCAAACAAATGAGGGGTCTCTTTTTTCTTTCAGTTATTTACTTTTAGTTGCAAAAGAAACGGTTAGTAGTCTAGTTTAGCTTAGTCGGGTACTACTTGCCTAAAGACTTCATTTGTGGGCAAGAGTATCAAGTCTGTTTTTCAATAATAGTTAGTCAGTATTTCCCTCTTCAATTCTGATTAATTCTTTGAGATTGAGAAAGAAAGCACTGTGAATGTCATAGAAACTTGCAACGAAAATGACTACTCCAAGGCACTTTGGTTTTAGGAAGCCTTCCATGCGGAGAATGATGCTAGCAAAAGGGTACTTTCCTGGACTGGGGCTTGGAAAGCACTTACAAGGGACAACGGAACCACCACCGGTCCCCCAGCCTCACACAAAGCATGGCCTAGGATACATCATCTCCATCAACGATGAAGATGACGAAGAAGAGTGGGGCTTCACTCAAATCAAGTGGGAGGGAACCACCTACAAAGGCTGCGACGACCTAAAGCCTAAGAATGACAACCTCAAGCCATATCGAAAGACACTCAATGGCTACTTTGTCCGAGAAGGGGAAAGTATTCCCTACTTTATCTTTTCAGAACCATGGACTGATGATAAAGGAAAGCGCCAACCGGGCTTTGAAATCTTCAGCGATTGTGATGCTTCTCCAGATGAAACAGAATCCGTCCCACTAATCCCTAATAATTTGTGGGGTACGGAGGCAGAAATGACAAGTGAATGGGACTTTGTGTTGGGAGAAGACATGCTGCGACAGTTCCAAAACCTGTACCGGTTAGAAGACAGCCAGATTCATGCAATATCCAAGGAGGACGCTCCAACTCACGGACTACACAAGGCGATACGAGATATGATGAGCCAATTCTAAGGCGGCACGTCACCGGAGGACCAGTGGTTGATGAAGACTTCATGATCAAAGAGCTTGGTTGCACTCCCCATCCCCGCAGGAAGATAGGCCCCGTAGCTTTTACATTAGAAGCAGGCTCCACCTCCGATGGACTCACTCAAGAGGAAATCGAGGCAGTGGCTGAACATGTATTCCCTTACTTCCTTAATGAAAACTTTGATCTTTCCGAGTACCCTGAGATTGCTAACATCGTGAATGATGAATTAACTAATAACAATCAATATAACGAACACGTTAATAATGAATCATACGATGAGATAGATCAAGAAAACGAACAAATCTTAAAAGAATTAGCTAAGCAAGTAGGTCGTTGTGGAAAGAATGGCCCTGTTGACGACGAGGAAATGCAAACAGTTAATCTTGGGACAACGGAAGACCCCAGAGAAACTAAGATCGGCAGCTTCTTCAAGGGGGAAGACAGAGAAACCTTGACCACAGCTCCTCAGAGAATATGTCGACGTCTTTGCTTGGTCCTACAAAGATATGCCTGGGTTGAATCAGTCAGTTGTAGAGCACAAAATACCACTGCTACCCAACGCCAAGCCAGTCAAGCAGAAACTACGCAGAATCAAGCCGGAATGGTCAATGCAAGTGAAAGAAGAAATCATGAAGCTATTGAATGTAGGGTTCATCAAAGTGATTGAGTATCCGGAATGGTTAGCAAACACAGTGCAAGTAGCCAAGTCAAACGGGAAAATACGAGTCTGTGTTGATTTCAGAGACTTGAACAAGGCATCCCCTAAAGATGACTTCCCGCTACCGAACATAGACATGTTGGTCGATGCCACTGCTGCATACGAAGTCCGCTCATTCGTCGACGGTTTCGCAGGGTATAACCAAATCCTCATGGCAGAGGAAGATCAGCACAAAACAACATTCACCACACCTTGGGGAACGTTCTGTTACACGATCATGCCGTTTGGTCTCAAGAACGCTGGGGCTACTTATTAGAGAGCAGTCACGACACTATTCCATGACATGATCCACAAGGAAATAGAGGTATATGTGGACGACATGATTATTCACTCAAAAGGGGCAGATGGTCAGCACTTCAGAGATCTCAGAAAATTCTTCAATCGACTGAGACAGCACAAGATGAGGCTCAACCCCGCCAAATGCTCATTTGGAGTGGTCAAAGGGAAAGTCATGGGGTATATGGTCACAGAGCGTGGCATAGAAGCAGATCCCGCCAAGATAAAAGCCATCACAGACATGCCTCCACCCAGAACACAGAAAGAAGTAAAGGGATTCATGGGCAGGCTTCAATATATCGGTCGATTCATCAATCAGCGGCTACAATGTGCGATCCTATCTTCAAGCTACTTAAGAAAAACGCACCTCAAGAGTGGACCGAAGAATGACAAGAAGCATTCGAGGAAGTTAAGCACTACTTGACTTCCCCACCTATCCTGGTTCCACCGCACAAGGAGAAGCCCTTGAAGCTATACCTCACAGTTACAGACAACGCATTAGGGGCTATGCTCGCTCAAGAACAGCTAGCCTCCCACACAGAGAATGCCATCTATTTCGTTAGTCGCAGATTCCAAGGCAGCGAAATCAACTACTCTCCACTCGACAAATCTTGTGCTGCTCTTGTTTGGGTATCACAAAGGCTGAAACACTATATGGAAGCCTTCCCGGTCCGTCTCATTGCAAAAATGGATCCACTGAAATATATCCTAGACAAATCAAATTTATCTTCGAGACTGGCCACGTGGTACTTCATGCTCGTGGGATATGATATCACTTACGTCACTCAGAAATCCGTCAGGGGGAGTGTATTCGCAGATCAGTTGGCCGAATTTCCTTGCGACGAAGTGAAGGGGGAAGACCTGTGATTCCCTGATGAGGACATCATGAGTATAGAAGAAGAAAATAAGTGGCAATTATTTTTCGATGGCGCAGCCAACATGAGAGGGTTCGGCATTGGAATGTTATTAGTAGACCCTAACGACATCTATACTCCACTAGCAATACGTCTTGACTTTGACGCCACCAACAATACCGCAGAATACGAAGCTTGCATAGCGGGACTTGAGGCAGCTCTAGAACGCAACGTGACTGAACTCGAGGTATTCGGGGATTCCCAATTGATCATCAATCAGACATTGAAGAAGTGGAGGGTCCAAGATCCAACCCTTCAAAGATACAGTGCCCATCTCCAAGAGTTGGCGCAACAATTCCAAGATGTCTCATTTCACTACCTCCCCAGAGACAAAAATCGGTTTGCGGACGCATTGGCCACACTTGCTTCATTGGTCGAAATCCCTAAAGGAAAAGCAGTCAAACCCTTCAAAATAACACGACGTGCAACTCCTGCATATTGCGCCGTTATAGATCTCCATGACTGCAAGGACAAATGGTTATCCGAATGTGCCACTGTTGGGAAATCCGAGGAAAAACCATGGTACCATGACATTTGGCATTTCATCCTAGATGGAACCATCCCACACGAGACAGGACCCGAAGACTCAGATCGCCCTTAAGAGGTTGGCCGCTAATTACGTCATCACCGCTGGCCGCCTATTCAAGAAACATTCCCAAGGAAACCTCCTTTGTGCCACCGAGGAAGAGGCCCAAGAAATAATGGACCACGTTCATCAAGGCATATGTGGAACCCATATGAGCGGAAATATGCTCGCCAAAAAGATCATCAGACAAGGGTACTTTTGGCTGACCATGGAAGTCGACTGTACAAAAATGGTCAAGAAGTGCCACAAGTGTCAGATACACGCCAATCTTAAGCATGCACCGCCTTCCTTGCTGTACCCTATGACCTCTTCTTGGCCGTTCTATACATGGGGGATAGACGTGATTGGAAAGGTCACACCCATAGGAGCCAACGGACACTGCTTTGTCCTAGTAGCCATCGACTACTTCACTAAGTGGGTTGAGGCTGTCTCCTATAAAGTTCTGAATGCCAGAAAGGTTGCAGAATTCATCAAGCACAACATCTGCCGGTATGGGGTTCCGCAAGAGATGATATCCGATAATGGGTCCCACTTCGAGAAGGAAACCGATCGCCTACTAACCGAATACAAAATCACAAGGCACAAGTCATCTCCTTACAGGCCTCAAACAAACGGAGCAGTTGAAGCCGCGAACAAAACAATCGAGACTATCATCAGAAAAATAGTGGTCACTGGAAAAGACTGGCCCGACAAGCTACCTTTTGCACTGTGGGGATACCGCACTTCAGTCCGAACAGCTACAGGAGAGACTCCCTACGCCCTCGCGTTCGGAATGGAGGCTGTCTTACCAATAGAATTGGAAATACCATCACTACGGGTTCTCCTGGAAAACCAAGTGAACGAGGTCGATTGGCTAGGAAGCAGATACGAAGAGTTGGCTCTGTTGGACGAAAGAAGGTTGAAAGCAGCCGAACATACTCAAGCTTACCAAAGAAGAATGGCAAGAGCTTTCAACAAAAAGGTCAAGACGAGGAACATCGAGTAGGTTACCTGGTTCTCCGTGAGCACCGTCCTGGACCTTTCAACCCGCTAGGCAAGTGGGGACCAAGATGGATAGGACCCTACATTGTGAAGAAAATATTCTCTGGGGGAGCCCTTCAGCTGGTGGACTTAGACGGAGATCAACTACCGAAGCCGGTCAACATGGACAAGCTCAAGAAGTACTTCGCGTGACTTGCCCTCCTAAAAAGAAATCGCTCGCTAGGTTGAAAATCCCGGAAAGGACGACCTAGGCAAAAATTAGAGCTAGCACAAGAAAAGAAGTCCGCTAGATTGAAAACCCGAAGGGGCGGTCTAGGCAAAAGAAAGGGTGTGCATAAAAAAAAAAAAAAAAAAAAAAAAAAAAAAAAAAAAAAGAGGCTTATCTTGCGCGAGATTACCCCTCGGCACGGAGCCGTATTTTGTCCTTTTCTCAAAAATGAACTACGTTAGACCTGAGCCTCTTATTTAATTGCTGTAAAAGAGGAACGTAGGCAGCCTTCGGGTTCGGTCTAATCTAATAAATAAATCTACTTTTGTCCTTTATTAATCAAATGCATTTTCACTAATGACAAAAGGGAAATCCTAACCACAACGACTAATTTGCTAAGCTAACAATCTTGAAAAAATACTAATAAAATAAAAAACTATCGATCTATCAAAGCAATCTCTTGGTACTCCTAAAGATCTAGCCTTTCATTAACTTGGTAGACCGGCGGACATGGTCTCCACCGTCGTCGTGATCCTCCTTGCGCTTTGAGCCCCTCGAAGCAGAGCATCCCTCGAGGCGATCAAAAACAAAATCAAAACGATTAAAAACAGATCCCGAGAGCCTCTTGAAGACATGGGGTCTATCTAGAGCTTGCGTCTTTCCAGGCATCCCTTTGCCTCGCCTCTCGTACCAATCCCCATCGAGAAAATCCTGAGTTGGATCAGTTCGCACATTAGCAGGATCAGATTGAGCCTCGCTCCTTCGCAAAATACTGCTAGCTACAAAAGAATCTCCTAGCAATGAAAGCCGCAGATCATCAATCTTCTCCGCACTAGGGTGACCGGTATGAAGAAACCAATCCAAGTACTTATCAGACAAGAAGATGCTTGCATTAAAAGTTCGAAGGTTCGACCAGCGATCCCGACTATTTCCTTCACCCCATGCTTGAGCTAGCGCCTGCGCAAACTCTACACCAATATAAGACACTTCACGAGAAGCTCCTTCGAAGAGATAAGTCTCCTGCTGCTGACCAAGCTGACGGAGCACCCGCTTGGGGAAATAAAAGGAGGAATCGCGCAAACCCGGAAGGACAACCCTGTCAAAACCCTCGGTATTGGCAACATACTTGTTCAACCTCCAATAAGGTGGACACCAAAGAATGTCAGCAGTTTCAGTCTTCGCAATCAACTCAGCCCATTCATCCACTGAAAGATCCTTGATCAATAACTTTCGCGTATGATATGTGAAAGGGGAATATTCCAACGGGGACCTACCAACTTGAGATGCTCCCTAAGCCAAATGGTCAATGTAAGAGGACTCCCGAGTCATGACACCGGTCCTATGCAGCTCATCAAGACCATGCAGTGGTCTCACCCAAGATTAGCGGAATGATATTCCTAGAACGTTTTCTAGCTCGCAAAACAATTTCCACAAGTTGGGAGTCGACTCAAGCCGTCCCTACATGTAAATAGAACATCTCCGAAAAGGAAAAGAGCCGTAAAATTCCGTTTATGGACATGAAAAGCGTCATCATCTGAATCACCGCTGAAGCGTCCCGGAAAAGAAGAGCAATCAACCCACTTGCGGTGAACCAACTCATAGCAAGTATCAAGGGGGATCCCTAACAATTCATTCAAAGCCTCTGAATGATTCCTATTGTACTTAGGAACAGCGATCTCACCAGTCAAAGGCATATCCAAGATAATGGCAAATTCCTCTACAGTAGGCACCATCTCATTCAAAGAAAAATTGAAAAGATGAATAGAGGGATCCCAAAATCGAGCAGCACCCTGCAAAAGACTCCAATCCGATTGGAGGTTCTTCAAGGTAAAAAGGATTCTGAATCCAAATTTTGCTATGAATTTATTACGAGATCGGTTGCGAAATGACCTCACGAAATCCCTTGATGCTTGCTTGAAAGATGCAATCACTTCAGACGACAGAGAAAAATCATCGACAATCATGGACGTTGGGGCAATCTCCTTGGAAGCCATGGATCATAGGGTTGAAGAAGAAAACAAGAGTTTCACCCCAGCAGAATATCTCTAGAGTTTGAAAGGCTAGAATGAGGTATCTGGCCGGACTACGGGGTAATTTTATAGGGAAAACTGACAAAATCCTATTCCGAAAAGAAGAGATCTCTGCCTGACTAGCGTGTCTCGTGCGAGATACCTTATCTCGCGCGAGATATCCCTACGGCAAAACAGCAACAGTTCTGCTCAAACAACAATCTAACCCCGACTTGACAAAGCAAGTCTCGAAAAACCTGTGTGTACAGTTCATAACATGCAGTAAAAACACCAAGATGAAGGCTCAAAATTGTGGCCTAACGGCCATTCCATTCCATTTCCAAAAACATGGAAAGTCGAGAAAGTTAATTAACTAACTAATTAGACCTAGGATTAGCGGTTAAGAAAAACCATTGTTTGTGCTACCTACTTGTTCCTAACAGGTACCAAAAGAAAAGAAAAATTGTCTGGGCCCACCCGGCCAATATATACAATCATCAGAAATCAGATAAAAAGGGAAAAGGAGGGTATCACGCCATCAAATTGCCCGAGCCGCCGGCACCTCTGCCATCACCGCCACGAGGGCTGCCATCCCTCCTCGATCTCTTGGCTCCGCAAGTAGGGGTCACCGCCGAGGCCACCGTCGAGGCCGCCAAAGAAGCCTTGTGGAACAGACTCTCGGACAGTTCCGACACCAAAGCCATCAGTCCCGCCATCTTGGTCGCTCCGCGATTGTAATCGGCCGCGGACAGAGTGACCTGACAACCGAAGAAGAAGAAAATGTTCAGATGAATTCGGACATATACACTTATATGGACGAATACGAGATATGATATGAACAGAAACATACCGAAGAGACGTCAGCCGGGAGGCGGTAACCCTCGGGAATCTGATCAGGAGACGGGATGTGCCCCACCATTGGCATGCTCCCCATCATGTACGTGTAGCTCAAAGGGCCGTAGTCGGGGCAAAAGGCGTAGAACCCGTAGCCTCGGGAGGAAGTGCTAGGGGCCGAGGAACCCGAAGGTGGCAAGGCGGATCCACGAACATGTGATCGCCTATCCCCCACCAGGAGGGGACCCATCAACCGAGGCAGAAACTCCGCATAAGAAGCCCCGGCGATCACGCAAGCCGTCGCCGCATCACCCGCCGTAAGACTCCGCATAATCATCCTCTCGGAATGGAGTGGGTGGGATATATCGCCCTCGGCGGATCCGCCGGCACCCCGTATGATAGTCTACCCCGCCATGCCGCTGGGAAGACCCGCTCACCAAGATACATGGTATCTCCTCCAAAGATGCCATCATCCTCTCGCATCGCCGTAGCATCCCAAGCACGGTGCACCTCCCGCTCCAACAGGTCCGTGGATATAGGCTCAGCCTCTCATACTCGTAGGTATCCAACATAGCCCGTGCCTCCGCCACCGTCAGGGTCCAATCCTGGTCCTCCCCCTCATCAACGGTCCGATTTGGGTGGCTCCACCTCCTGATATCCGGAAACAAAAGGGCCCGGCTCTCCAACTCAAACCTATACGGCCCGAGAACAAAGATAGCCCCATATCTCGCACAAAGAAAACAGTAATGTATTCAAGGGAACACAGCATGAGCATACGGACAAAGAGCGTAAATGTAATCAAAAAGGCATACCTCCTGTGCATAAGAATACCCCGATAGAGAATCTTTGGTATTCCTACATGCCTCATCCATGGCGTGGTAGCAGTAGGCCAGCCCCGCTGAGCCCCAATCATAGCCGCTCACCTCATCCAGATCAACCAACAAACGTAACAGAGAAAGACGGGCCGTAGAAGAGTGGTTCGCAAAAATAGTCTCAGAAAGAATATACCAGAGGGCACCCCTCACCAACTAATCATTGTGCATATTTGGCTTCTCCGAGTAGGCCTCAATCTGACGCCGGAGGGGTGTCAGCTCAGCAGCAAATCCCTTAACCTTGTTAGGGACGAAACCGATCAACTGCCTCCACACAGCTGGACCCTCAGGCCTATAACCCGAAAACTTCGGCAGGGGATCGCCAATGAACTCTAACCCCGTGATAGCCAGAAAATCAGTCGGAGTCATAGTCGCTTCCCCGAAGCGCAAATGAACGGTGTGGGTAGTGTCCCACCACCTCTCCCGAATAGCCTTGAGAACTTGGGGAGTCCACCTTATTCCCCGAAGATTGTCAACAAAAGTCAGAAGACCCATTTGGGCCACCCTATCCCGAACGCCATCAAGGTCCTTGATCTTGTCCCACACCTCCTTAGCCATCTTCGGGCTCCCTCGAAAATTCTTCGTTGACTTATACGACTGCAAAACAGAGGAAAAACAGAGAGGGCAACATTAGAAATCATTCCATGTCAAAAAACCAATGAAATAGAAGAAAATTTTCATTGAGGCATTCCATCAAACACTTGGCATGCGTACAAGAAAAGCTTGCCCAAGGGTGTCATTCGTGATCCGAATCAACCTCTCCTACAATCCATGATATGTAGGAGGCTCATACACGCACAATGCAACAACAATCATCCAAAGAAATGCACAAAATCAACGCATACAAGAAGGAACCTAGTTCTAGGCATGAACAAGAACAAAAGCCATCGATGAAATTTTGAATTCAAGGGAAAGGGAATTCAAACTCAATGCAATACAAGAATTAAAGAGTTGAGAAAGAAGCTCTTACCAAGCCCTCCCGAACAGCGGTAGAAATGTGCACGTGCCTATCGAAGGTAAGATCATCGCGAGGGTAATCCTTCCCTAGCAAATAGCTCCCCAAAATCGGATTCCTTTGTTCTTGAGCCATGGATTATGGAGGGAAAAAGGATTGGAAAGTGATTGGGAGGGAGAGATACCAAGCAAATCCACAAAAAAATCACGAAGAAAAAGACTTTGGCTCGAGCTAGGGAGAGAAATTTTGAGAGGGATGTTTTCAAAATAAGCAAGAGCTGCTGTTTATATGCCCCGACAGTACATATCTCGCGCGGTATATCTTATCTCGCGGCGAGATATACCTTCTGGAAAATGACCAAATTGTCCTCGACAATAAGCGTCTACGCAACGTCAAAATTCAAAATTTTGACACATTTACCCTTGGAAATGATAAACTAGCAGGGAAACGTGGAAAAACCGGCACCGCAAGTCACAGAACGAGCCAAACGTGAAATGCGCACGATCGACCGGTACGGCACCAGTCGTCCGAGAACCGAGTGGTCCAAAGATTAACTCAATCCACATGATTCAGAGCCCAAAAAGGTGAATCATCAAAGAAAAAGCCCGGTCCAACGCCCAAACAGGTGGATCGTCAAACCAAAAGGCCCGATCCAAAGCCCAAACAGGTGGATCGTCATCAGAAAAGCTCGATCCAACGCCCAAACAGGTGGATCGTCAAACCAAAAGGCCCGATCCAACGCCCAAACAGGTGGATCGTTATCAAAAAAGCTCGGTCCAACGCCCAAACAGGTGGATCGTCAAACCTAAAAGCCCGATTCGGAGCTCAGAAAGGCGAATCGTCACAAAACCAACAGGACTCAGAGGACCGGACAGGTAAGCCTTTGTTTTCTAACATAGTTCCCGCAGGTTCGAAGCCCAGACAGGCGAATCTTCAGACATGCAGGTATATTCTGAATTGGGTCTTGATTTGATTCCTCAGTATGAATTTACCTTTTCAAAAATAAAATCTCCTCGATTTTCAAAAAAAACGATTTTCAAAATACCTAAAGCAGCCTTTTCGTGTTTTGGAGTCGAACTACGTCATGGTCTGATTCTAAGATAGAGATACGTAGGAAGCCGTGCGGCCCGACCATCCCGATGTTCAGAATGATGTCTTTTCTATCGTCGACATGACTTCTTTCATAAGACATGTCGCTGAGGGGCTCTGTAGACACCCCATTCTGAACACATCGGAACATACTTATACCACTCTAAGTCTCGCTTTGAGTCAAGAAGTAGAAATCCACCATTTCGTCATGTTTCGTTAAGTTTTGACTAACCATCGTTATTTTGGGACTAAACTGCATACGAGATAATGAGGAAAGGATAAAACTGTCCACAGAAGCAATATCTCGCCGCGAGATGGCGTGTCTCGCGCGAGATATCCCCCTCTGCAGATTGCAGACGACAGTTCCTTCGTCGATTTCAACCTCTTTTCGGGATAAAACTTTATCTCTCCGGCCAACCAATAGAATTGGGAGTCTGGAACCATCTTGGAGTGTTTGATCTCATCTTCAACACTTCCCCAACCCCTATAAATACTTGGTGACTTCCAAGGTTCAAGAGGTCCAAGAATTTTCACAACACACACATTTTGTTGGTTTCTCTCCTTGAAAGAATCCTACGAAATCACCCTAAAAACTCACCTCATAGTTTGTTTGTCGACCTTGTTGATAAACAAGCATCAAGCTCCAAGTCAAGGACCGAGGCGAAGCTCTGTCCGTGTCAAGAGTCGACTCTAAACTTGAGTCGAAACTCTGCCCAAATCACCTCACGCAAGGTAATTCCTAAATCCCTTTCTAATTGATTGTTAGAGTGGTATAAGTCCATAGAATCTAGGATCGGCCTAGAGCCTCTCCAAATCATGGAGACGGTCTCGAAGCAATCGATCCTACATTCCGTTTAACCCCGTTAAATGGACCTTTGTTTATAATATTAAAAAATCATTTTTCCCTTCTTTTGAAAACCTCTCTTTTCTTTAGCAAGACCGATCCCCGGATTGGGTGAAATGGATGCTCCTTGACCTACCCATTTCATAACCTAAGCCCCGAACCCAAATCTTTTTCAAAATGGTTTTCATATTTTCTCCAACCGAATAATATAGGTGGCGACTCAAAAAATGAAAAGGAAAGATAAAAATCATTATTCCTTTCTTTTTCCTCACAACGCTACACTCATAAACACCTTGAAGATCTCAATCCAGCATTCCATCCGTGTCTAAATCTCTACTCCAGCAGCTGAATTGAAGGCTTCTACACCTAACTTGGTGTGGAAGTTGAGGACTACAAGGGTAACGATTCCCTCCATCTCTCTCTCTCTTATTTACTTGTTTTATTGCAATTCTTTTCCTTCCACTTGATAATCAGGCTCTATCCGCCTCAGATTATCAAGTGGCAACTGCCATATCTCTATTTAAATTCGAGGTGTTTGGTTCATTTGATTGTTCATGATGTGATCCATGGTTTGATTGCTAAGGGAGTGTGGATCTCCCATATCCACATTCCTTTGGTCAATCCTCTGTTGATTCTTAATCATTTGAATTGAATTAGTGTCTTGGCTTGATCTGATTTCATCTCTGTTGAATTGAATTTCAAATTTGTAAGGTTCCTGCAGATGGTAGACGTTTGTCACGCGACACACTTGGACTTGAGGAGTCCTGTGTCACGCGACACATCGTGTCCATCTGCAGAGACCACTCTTTCTGTTGTAAGTTGTGTTATCTCATTTGTTTATCATCCAGTTGAGGTGAATGTGTTGCTTTTAATGTTCAAATCTATTCTGTAATCATGCTTTGTGTTTATGAGATTGCTGTAATCTGTATGTTGTAGAGTTTCTGCAAGGTGATCATTGGAGTCACGTGACACAACCTACCTCCTAGGTCCTGTGTCACGCGACATAAGTGGTCCTTTGCAGAAGATTTGGTTTTAATTGTAATATGTTCTCCTTGCTGTATTGGGATGTGGCCTCCCTGATCAATTGGTGTACAAGTTGTAATAATCTCATCTGTATAATAATGTTTCACCGCATTGTTTGCCCATACTTTGACTTATTTGGATGTCTAATTAGAAAGACTCGTCTAGGGACGAGGCGTGTTGGGTGAACTCTCAGTTCTTCCCAACACGTAACCTGACCCCCGGACCCATTCTCTTTCAAAAGGTTTTTCAAAGTGTACCTGTAAACATGGCGTGGCGACTCCTAACTTTTTTCCATTAGAAAAGCCGAATTTTATTTCGGGCGAGCGCACATTCAGTGGCGACTCCGCTCGGGACTATACTTTTGAAAACCTGTTTTTCAAAACTAAGAGGGTCATGCTTTCGTTCACTTAGACATCCAATGTATTCATCCTATGTGCATCCTTGATGATATTGTGCGGTACATGCATTTTTATGAGATTTTATGACTTGTGTGCCTTTTGTGTGCTTCTTGTGACTTTTGTGGTGTGCTTTGTTGTGTTGCTTTGTTCCTTTCCGAGGGGAGGCAGGGGCTGATTTCAGTTTTGCAGGATTCTGGTTCATTGACTATCCAGGTCATGCGAAATCTTTGTTCATTGCTGTCCTGTGTCACGCGACATGAATAGTCACGGAACATGTCTCAGATGCTGGTTTGAGGGCAGTCCCTTGAACCAAGATTGCTCAGTTGATTATTGTACCTCTTGTCCCTGTGAGAGTGTGTGTGTTTTATTCTTTTTTCTATTTAAAATAAAAAATAAATAAAAAATAAAAATTTTTCGTTTTTCATAAATAAAAGAATATAGTCATCCGCACACTACACCACATAGATTTAGAACCCTCGGGTGCGATTGGCGGCATCGCAGACGACCATGAATTTCGCCTACGCTTGAGCGCCTAATGTCAAACCCATACCCCTAGCGCATTATAGGTGGTGCCACACTTAAACCTTACCCACGGTTGGTTTTTGATACAACGTTTTTTATCACACCAAAATGAATTGTTTTTTTTTGAAATTTACAATAGGTCCTTATACCTTTCCCAAAACCTCGCACCTTGTGGGCATGTTGCCAATGCAACATGGTTTCACGTGGGGACATGTCACTCTCGTGGCGTGTTCTAACGAGAGATCATGCCGCATTGTCACCGTACACCGACGAGAGGTCATGCCGGATTTTTCTTGGAAATTCTTCGAGAATACCCGTTATGCTGCCCAAATTCCCCCAGAAATTTGGACCACTTGTCTATCTCACATCGTGTTAGGTCTTGGTTAGGTATCATTACCTATTATTAATTTCAAATACAAAGCATTTAGTGTAATTTGAACGTTGCGTCCCTAGACTTCCCCAAGGTGTAGTTTGCGTAAATAAAGGCTTCTCCTTTCCCAACCATACTTAGGATTTAAATCACCGATTTATAATTGAAGATAAATAAATTGTTTGCGCGAGTCTGTCCCTCTTTTCCTTTCCCTCTCCCGTATTTCCTCAAAGTTTTTTTCCCCCATTGCCTTATAAACCCGTATCTACCCCTGCAGCTACGACGAGTTGGATCCGCTCATCTGTTCCGGGAGCTCGTTTGGTCCGTGTCGTTGAAGAAGTTCAAGCAATCTCAGAGATTTTAGTCAGTTCAGAATCAGATATGGCCGGGAATGGTGATGTGTTTGCTGCTCAATCTGCCGGAGGTTCGGTTTTGTTGGGTCAACCGGGTTTGAATGACATGTCTGCGGAGGAGTTGAGAATAACTTTGGAAGCTGCTTTGGCCAGGGAACGTGAATCCTGCTTGTTGGCTCAGAACGCCAAGGCCTGAGAGGAAGAAGCCCATACCCACTTTGTCGAGGCCATGAGAGCCAAGGGGATCACAGTACTCCGCCGAGAGGATGGTTCTTATGAAGAAATCACAGAAGACAGCAACAACGGGGTCGGATCTGGTTCTCCTGTTCAACCTGCCCAACCCAACTACCATGCTATGCCTCCTCCCATAAATTATGCTCCGCGCCCTGATCAAATGCCGTCTTCGAGAATGATTGTGAATACCCAAGGCAGGTTTCCTCCCCCAACCTCTCAAGTGCATAACCAAGTTGCTCAGCAGGCTTTCAACAAAAGTGGTGGCCAATCATCGAAATTCTTTGATCTCACTTCCTCTCCAGCTCCTAATGCTCCAGCGCCGCAAGCTCAGTACGGATCCCAGTTCCAAGGAAGCTATTCCCAATCCCGACAGTTTTCAGTATGGTCAGTCTAATCTGTAACAGAATGGTCAGTATCGTCTTTCAGGAAATCAGATTTGTCAGGACAGTATTCCACAGTATCCGCAGTCTCAGCTCCAAAGTAATTTTTCTCAGCCCGCAGTGTGTTCTCCTCTCACCCAGCCTCTGTATGGTTCCACCCCGTATTCAGCTCCATGTATCAGTACCTGATTTCCTGCCCATGGTCAGTTTGGAGGACAATCAGTGCAGTTTGGTCCCCAGAATCCCAGTGTTCAGTTTAATGGATATGACATGTACGGGAATAGTATTCCCAGCTCAGTCAGTTTGTTGGATAGCAATATCAGCATCCCCAGTACTTTTGGTCTTCCTTCGGCTGCCTTGCCCATTAGATATGCTTCAGAATTTCCTGTGTCGTCTTCAACTGTGGCTCCTGCTATTCCCCAGATTCCAGGTTTGACTCCAGAAGTGACAGCTTTATTGAAACAGATGCAACATCAAATCGATAGATTGACTGTGGGTTCCAGTGGCCTAAAGGTGGTTGACCCAGCTCAAGTGACACCTCTTCCTCATAAGTTCAAGATGCCAAAGATGGATTTTGATGGAACAGCCTGCCCAAAGACTCATGTGGATACCTACGTCATGACGATGGGGGCGATGGGTTGCACCCCCGAGTTTATGGCATCTCATTTTCATCTAACTTTGAAGGGTCCGACGCTCACTTGTTTTTTGGCTCTTAAGCCAGAATGCCGCTCCACCTGGAGTCAGATCACCGAGACTTTCTTGGAGAAATATTGGGGTAACCTAGAGTGGCGTACCACCCTAGACGACCTAGTGGGCACCATTCAGAAAAATGACGAGTCGATCACAGAATTCTATAAGCGGTGGAATGCCAAACTTAACGAGCTATCGGAGCCAATCCCCCTTCAAGATCATAAAGATATTTTCTTGTCATGCGTGAAATCGGTGCTAAGGGAGGCCATCGGAAAGGGTTGGTACCCAGATCTCAGGGAAATGGTCGGAATGGGCGCTCGCAGTGAGAACAGGCTTTTTAATCAAACTCCGGGTGTGAATGCTAGCGGTAGTAGCGGAAGTGGAGGATTCAGGTATCGGACAACTAACCCAGTCTCTGCCATGGCACCGAAAGGAAGAGAAGTGGTTAAGGACAACATCGTCAATAATCTGCAAGGAGGAGGTAATAATGGGCCTAATAATGGGAGATTCCAGCCGAAGCAGCAACGAAAGTTTGACGACTTGGGTATGACTACGGAAGAAGTTTACAATGGATTGCTCAGAACCAGCATGATCAGGCTGCTGGAGAACTACAGTTCTGCTACTCCTAATCCCAATCTCGACACAAGCAAATATTACCGGTTTCATCAATATCCGGGACACACCACCAATACTTGCTTCACACTCAAGAAGATTATCCAAGGCCTTGTGGATGAAAAGAAGATTGAAAAGTCCCCTAGTCCTAACGTCGTCAACAACCCTCTGCCCAGCAACAACATGAACCTCATCGATTTTGGTCAAGTCTATTTCGTGAACGTAATAGAGTTTCAAGAGTCTGTAAATGGAAATGCTAGTGGTGATTGTAATGAACTTATGACTTATGTAATTCCTTGTTCCAATGAAATGAAAGACAACTTTTGCTACGTCTTGTATCTTGATGATTTGTATGATTTGAATAATGATGTTAAGTACGATGATTATGAAGAGTGTTTGGTTGTCAATTCTATATCCTCTATGGTTCCCAGAGAGTCCCCAATCTCTTTAGAAGAACTCAGGATAGCAGCTAATTTGGAGGCGCCATTGTCCGTGAATGAGATAAGACAGGCAGCGTGGCCATACAGCACTCGTCCTGCTCCGATTACGCTAGCCAAACTCAAAGAGGCCAGTAAAAACTTTGTGGTTGAGAATGATCAAGAGGTTAATTTGTTGACTCGGTCTGGAAGAATGTTGGGAATGGATAGTGCTAATCCATCCGGAAAGGCAAAGGAGTTGCGGTTTCGAATCCTCAAGCCTCTCAAGACCCCTACAGATCAGCAGGAAGTGAGGAAACCCGCGAGGACCCGATTTTGACACAGTTAAAGAGAACCCAGGCTGATATCTCTTTATGGTCTCTGCTTACATCCTCCTACCCCCACAAACTAAAGTTGGAAGTGGCTCTGTCCAAAACCAAGGTGTCTGTCAACGCCACTCCAGATGAGGCCTGTTAGCTGATTGGAACTGCACAGTATGGGAACATTATCACTTTTACAGACCTTGATCTGCCTACTTACGGTTCGAAACATAATGAGTCTCTACACATTACTGTACCCTTGGAGGGGCGTCGAATCCCCCATGTGTTGGTAGACAATGGGTTGGCAATGAACGTACTTCCTGCCAAGATGATGAGTATGCTAGACATTGACGCACAGAGCCTTAAGCCGTCTAATCAGACCATAAAAGCCTACGATTCGACATCCAGAGCAGTGTTGGGGATTATCTCTTTGAATCTGTTATTTGGAAGTAAGGAGATGGCGGTGGAATTTCAAGTCATTGACATTCCTGTCACGTTCTCTGCGTTATTGGGGCAGCCATGGATACATGAAATCGGAGCTGTAGCCTCCACCCTCCACCAGTGTTTGAAGTTTGTGCAAGATGGGGTTCTGACAACCATTTACGGAGATAGTGTCACCATCGGAGAGACCAGCACCAATACCATGCCAGTGATGGAAATCAAGCTCGACCAAGAGAACCTGATGCTCAGGTTTCACGATCGAAAATCCTAAAGGGCAGGTCTGCACTATAGATTTGACAACTCCTAGGACAAGATTCCGTTCGTGCTGAAAATGATGAGAGGCATGAGCTACATCCCTGGCCTGGGGCTAGGGAAGCATCAACAGGGACCATGTAAGCTTGTGATGCCGGAACCCAAGAGAAACATGCGAGGCCTGGGATATGTTATGAATGGAGAGGACAAAGCGTATGATAAGGCCGAAGCGCTCAAAGAAAGGATGACCCTAGCTGCCGGCAAGAGATACAAAAGGCCCGACATGCGCCCTTATAGCTGGTCTCTAAACATGCACTTCGTCAAGGAGGATGGGGAAATGTTTGTATGCCCAGAATCGAAGCTAAGTCCAGTGGAAGAAAGGATGAGGACAATTCGAAGGTTTGCCACCAGTCAGAACCCAGTGAAGGAAATGCTTGTCAGTATGCCCAGAAGGCCAGGCGTTACTGCTACCTATGAGAACAACTACCATTTTTGGGGGTCTGATTATGTCAACCAGTTTGAGAAGCTTGCCCTAGACGAGCTTGTGATACACAAGATCCGCATCGCTGACCCCGTAGACATTGATGGTGATTTGGCAGATTTGTTCAAGGATCAGGGGCTGTCAGAGCATGAAAGCGGCATGTTCACAGAGGAGATACCTGCAGAAGGGTTTATTGTTGCTGAAGATCCCAAAGATTTGATTGACTTTTCCTCTGACAGTGAGGTAGTGGCCATGTTGGAATTTGAGAAGGGGCCAGTTGTGGATCTGAACAGTTAGGAGACCGTTGCAGAGAGGCCGTTGCAGAACTGGACTTCATTCCAAGGACCGGTCGCTGACAGGGAGACTATGATCAAAAAGCTTGGGCTCAAGCCTCGTCCCAGTCCCTCTGCGTCTAAGTTTATTCCCCGCGTCCTGAGTCGTTCCCCAGAATCCCTTGTAATTGAGTTCGAGTCCTCTGATCGGTCTGACGTCCTCACGACGGAAGACCGTCGTCGTGTTGTAGACACTGTTTTCCCTTTCCCTCTGAATAAAATGGTCGATCTTTCTGAGTATCCCGTAATTGCAAATCTAACAATTGAACGCTTAACAAAAAATAATCACCAAGATTTAAAAATAATTAAGCCTCATTCAATTGAAGATAATGCAGACTTAATAGATGAACAAATTTTAGAAAATAATTCAAAGCAGGTTTGCGAACAAAAGGAAAGTCGGGCCCAAGCTGCCGATGATATATTGACAACGGTGAACCTGGGAACAGCTGAAGAACCCAAAGAAACGCAAATTGGTAGCTTCTTCTCCGGAGTTGAGCGGGATGCCCTGATCGAGCTACTCAAAGAGTTTGTAGACGTCTTTGCCTGGTCCTACAAAGACATGCCTGGGTTGGATACATCAATCGTAGAGCATCGGATACCTCTGGATCCAGAGATCAAGCCGATTAAGCAGAAATTGAGACGGATTAAGCCTGAATGGTCCCTACAGGTCAAAGAGGAGATTGAGAAACTCCTAAGGGTAGGCTTTATCAAGGTGATCGAATATCCCACTTGGCTGGCAAACATTTTAATGGTCAAAAAAGAAAATGGAAAGGTTCGGGTTTGTGTAGACTTTCGGAACCTCAACAAGGCTAGTCCCAAAGATGACTTCCCCTTGCCGAACATTGACATGCTTGTAGATGCGACAGCAAACTATGAAGTTAAGTCTTTCGTCGAAGGCTTTGCAGGCTACAATCAGATTAAAATGGCCGAGGAAGATCAAGACAAGACAGCATTTACCACTCCTTGGGGCACTTATTGCTACACAGTGATGCCGTTTGGGCTGAAGAATGCTGGGGCTACCTACCAGAGGGTCGTAACTACCCTGTTCCATGACATGATCCATAAGGAGATTGAAGTGTACGTTGATGATATGATTATTCATTTGAAAGGGTCAGATGGACAACATTTCACCGAGTTAAGGAAGTTCTTCAACAGACATCGGGAGCACTCCATGAGACTAAATCCAGCCAAGTGCACCTTCGGGGTTATCCGCGGTAAGGTCTTGGGTTATATTGTTACAGAGCGCGGTATCGAGGTAGATCCCAGAAAGGTCAAGGCAATTGTTGAGATGAAGTCGCCCAGAACTGTCTTAGAGGTAAAGGGTTCCATGGGCCGTCTACAGTACATCAGTCGATTTGTTAACCAGCTGACCTCCATGTGTGAGCCAATCTTTAAGCTACTGAAGAAGAATTAAGAGGTGATTTGGAATGAGGAATGCCAGCTAGCTTTCGATAGAATCAAAGCTTATCTTGTTAATCCTCCCATTCTTTGTCCGCCTCACGGGAGTAAACCTCTACTTCTATACTTGACGGTCACAGACACAGCCATTGGGGCCATGCTAGCATAAGAGAAAAGGGACTCCAAGGTCGAGAATGCCATCTATTTTGTCAGCCGCAAATTCCAAGGTAGCGAGTTGAATTACTCTACCCTAGAGAAGACGTGTGCAGCTCTAGTTTGGGTGGTCGGAAAGCTAAAGCACTACATGCTATCCCACACAGTACATCTGGTTTACAAAATGGACCCGATTAAGTACCTGTTTCAGAGTGACAGAGGCAGCATTTCCACCAGACTGGCAAAATGGACCTTCTTCCTAGCTGAATTTGACATTAAATATGTGATCCGGAAAGCAATTAAAGGACAGGCTTTGGCAGATCAGCTGGCTGACTTCCCCAGCACAGAAGCCCGAGGACCAGATCTCCAGTTTCCAGATGAAGGGATTTTTATTGTAGAAAATGGCAGCCGGTGGCAGTTATTCTTTGACGGCGCAGCGAACAAAAGAGGTAACGGAATCGAGATGGTACTAGTAGACCCGAATGACATGCATACCCCCAAACCTATCAAGCTAAACTTTTTGGTCACCAACAATGCAGTCGAATATGAAGCTTGCATAGCCGGTCTTGAAGCTGCTCTTGAACAGAATGTGGATGAATTGGAAGTGTTCAGGGACTCCCAACTGATAATCAATCAAGCCGCCAACAGATGGAAAACTACATATCCGTGTCTCCAGAGATATCATACTTACATTGCAGAGCTCGTCGGCCAGTTCAAGGAAGTGTCATTCCAATTCCTGTCGCGAGATAAGAACAGATTTGCCGATGCACTAGCTACTCTGGCCTCTTTGGTGGAAATACCAGAGGGAAAATTAATCAAGCCGTTCAGTGTCGGAAGGCGAGAAAATCCTGCATTTTGTTGTGAAATTGAGATCGAAACCGCCGATGAGCCATGGTACAACCAGATCTTCCAGTATCTTAAGCATGGTGAAGCATCCTTCCCCGTTGATAAAGAAGGAGACCTAAAAGGCGTTAATGCCAAAAGTCTGCATGCTCTAAAAAGGCTATCAGCATAGTACGTCATACTTGGCAATAAATTATGGAAGAAAAGGGAAGGTTTCCCTCTCCTGCTCTGTATCAGCAAAGAAAAAGCTCAGAGAGTAATGGAAGATGTTCACAACGGCACCTGCGAACCTCACATGAACGCTCGATCCCTTATGCATAGCATTATCAGGCTGGGTTACTTCTGGATCACCTTGGAGACTGATTGTATCCAGTTTGTACGGACTTGTGGTAAGTGCCAGCGGTTCTCCAACCTAAACCACATCCCTCCTCATGATCTATATTATATGACAACTCCTTGGCCCTTTGCAACATGGGGAATCGATGTCATCGGGAAGATAACTCCATCAGGGAGCAATGGACATTCGTTTGTTTTGGTCGTGGTCGATTACTTCACAAAGTGGGTGGAAGCCGCGTCCTACAAAGTGCTCACAGCTAAGAAAGTAGCTCGCTTCATAAAAGAACAAATCTTTTGCCGCTACGGAGTCCCGAATGAGATCATTTCTGACAATGGAACTCACTTTGAAGGAGAAATCGATCGGCTGCTCACCGAATACAGGGTCAAACGCCACAAGTCTTCACCATACAGACCCCAGACGAACGGTGTTGTTGAGGCTGCCAATAAGAACCTGGAGAGAATCATAAAGAAGATGGCCGAGCGAGGACGGGACTGGACGGAGAAACTGCATTTAGCATTGTGGGGCTATCGCACTTCAATTCGAACTACTACCGGTGCAACTCCATATGCCTTGACTTACGGAATGGAGGCTGTCATGCCCATTGAGCTAGAGATTCCATCCCTCAGGGTATTGCTCGAGAATGAAGTAAATGAGATTGAGTGGCTCCAAAGTCGATACAACGAATTGGCACTATTGGATGAACGCAGATTAAAGGCCATGGAGCACAACCGGGCATATCAGAAGAGAATGGCCCGTGCCTTCGACAAAAGAGTGAAACCCAGGGACATCAAGGTTGGTGATCTGGTCCTCAAGATGAAGCCCTCGAATCAGAGCAGTACATTGGGCAAATGGGCACCTGTCTGGGTCGGACCTTTTCTAGTAAAGAAAATATTCTCCAGAGGAGCCACGCAGCTGACAGATTTGGACGGCAACCCTTTCCTACACCCCGTCAACGGCGACAAGTTACGGCGGTATTATGTTTGATCGAGTCTTCCCCTCTGTATATAAAAAAAAAAGAAAACAAAAAAATGAAATGAAAATAAAGGCGCAATAAAATTGTCCCAGATGAGACTGAAAACCTCTCAAAAGGCAGTCCATGCAAAAATAAGGGACGCGCCCGGTGCTAAAAGAATATACCCAGCTAGACTGAAAACCCTAAAAAAGGGCGGTCTAGGTAAAAAATAGGGTTGCACCATGTTCCCCTTCTGTCTTCCCCTTTCTTAAACACAAAAGTTGATTGAGTCGAACTACGGAGACCTGAGCCCCTTAGTTCTCTTTGTAAAAGGGGAACGTAGGCAACCACTCATGGTTTGGTCTAAAATGCTGCAAAATCTCATATCTTGCCAAAATGTGTTTTGATTACAGTTCTAAGGCTTTTCAAAGGTTCATTTTAAGTTAATATTCTTTTTGATGAGTTCAAGCACGGCCTGCTTTTGATTCAAATAACTTGCTGCGAATAAAAGGAAATGAATTTTCAAGATGCTAACATCTATTTTATCTGCAATAAGTAATCAAGGGATACTCATGTTCCATACAAATAAATCCCTCCCTCAAAATACAAGCAAAAGTGTCTCCAATCTCTCAGAAAAGTGTCTAGAAGCTCGTTCCCACTCCCGAACTCGCACCTCTGTCCTTCCTCTTCCTCGGTCCCCGGGAGGTCCTTGGCCTAGGAATGTCAAATAAGTCGGTTTGAGCCCATCCAAGCTCAGGTATAATGCGTGTCGGTGGTTTGATCAGACCAGTCTCCTTCAAAGCGGCCCTGGAAGCCCTCTCTTGTCTCAAGGCCTCTCTGCGAGCTATCACCTCCGGATCATCCCTCAGAGCAGCTCTCCGGATCTCTTTCCGTCGATAGTCCTCAGCAACATCGCCGGTAACATTATATGGGTTCCCCTGGGCCTCTGTATCTCTGAAAGATCGGCTGGTCGGGTAATCTGCTCCCAAGTATTCCCGACGGCGAGCCTTTATTGACAACTGCACAGGACCCTGTTGCTTCTCATACCAGATCAAGTACTCCGTGGTCAAGAATGTAATCCCTCTAGACTGCCGAAAAAGTGTATGTACGAGAAAGAAACCCTCCAGAAAGGATCTGCTGAAAAAATGCATAGTCTGGGGCTCGGTCATGGCCATCGAAATAGCATCAGTCGCCAGCCTCTCCCTGAAAGCCCGAACAATTTGCTGAGGGTACCCATACTGCCTGCTCACCAATGACAGGATGCAGAATGAAGATACATGCAACCCTGGCATGTCTGACTACCACTGACCCATCCTGAATGTCTCTCATGGTCTGTAGCCCCCATGCTAGAATCTAAAAGCTCAGATCGGCAGTCCCATACCGTGTCAACCTCATCTGCCAACTATCAGCGGCCGCGTCCCTCAGCATCCTACGTGGCCTGGTCACCCAAGGCATCGCCGTCCGACCCTCCGGTAATGGCCCGATCAAGCGCAATCGCTCAAAAAGCCACAAAGATAATAAAGTGGGGCTGCCTGCACCCATGAAGCCTGATCCTCCTGATAGCCTGTTAATACTGTGGTAGGTCTCAGCCAGTAATAATGGTACAATGTCCATCTCCCCTTGCCCAGAATGGATTTGACGAAGGTCTACACCTCGGTCGCCTCTGAGTTGCCTGACAACCTCCAACAGTGTGCCCGGACAGACTCCGATGTACCCACAGAAATAGTGAGCCGACAAGCTAAACAGCATAAACATGTCCAGAGACGTGGAAAGATCAAACAGCTCAGGACTGGATAAGCGCAACCTAGCCATCCGAGTCAAGTCTATCGATCCATCACCCATAATCATAAATGGCACCTGATCCGCTGGCAAGCACAGGAAGTCCGATAACTGCTTCACAGTCGACCGTCCGTCCTGTGGGAATGCTACAGTAACCGCCTCACCCAGGTCTGTCAATGCCCTGAAGTCCTCCATGGTAGGTGTCAGATCATTATATGACAGAGTAAAGACGTGCCTCTCTAAGTCCCAGAAACACGAAGCTGCCCGAAGTAAATACCAATTAACCCTCCAATCTTTCAGTGACCAAAGACACGGCATACTGTACCTCCTATCAATGAGCTCCCTATGATACTTTCGGTGATAATTAGAAATTTCAAGGAATTCTTGACGAAATTGATACTCCCGGAAGCTATTTCTCTGTTATAATGCTCCATGGTGATTGAAAGTTCCAACCTTGGTCACAGAAATCGCTTGTCTGTCAAGCTGGGGCTGCTGGTTTCCTCCTGCTGAAAGGGCAATGTCTGCAAATGAGTCCTGAGTTGATTTTTAAAGGGACCTGTTACGAGCTCCTTCCAGTTGTGCGACACATCTTGCCAAGAAAACACGTCATGTCGGGCGACACATCTGGTCAGCATCAGATCAAAGTTCCTGCCAGTCCACCTCCAAGGCGCTCTCTGACTCGCCGTCGCTGCAATACACCTCATACATTCACATGTAAATGCACGGGAGAGGATCCCCCACCATATGTATCAATATACACACTCACCCGATACAGTTCCATAATCTTATGTACAAACCCGGTAAGGCCGGCCTTTCAATACAATAATCGCATTTTCTTTCCTCTTGTTCCCAGAACGGACAGATTTGTGCAAACAAGTTAACATAGTTTAACCTTTGCTAACAGAATAGCATAGTTAGATGTAGCGCTTGGAGTGTTGTTTTCCCCCGCAGGTACAACAAACAACTGAGCACCACCAAATCCCAAGGATTGCCCCTCAAAGCAAAATCGAGACAAAGAATCCAGATCTATTAGTCTCCCCAGCAATGTGCACCAAGATTATCGGCCCCACCGCCAAAGCATCAGCAAAAAACTGTTCCCTAACAAACAGAATCCACGTCCCATCAAGAAAAGTTCATGATCCCTAAGTCAACCAACAGTCAACCAACAGTCAACAAAGATCGCCCCACACACGGCAATCCATCAACAGTGGTAAAATCAGTCCCTCCGACAGCCACAAACTTCCAAGATCAGCAATGGCATGAGACCCTCTGGCAGCCACAATCGTCAACAACAGTAGCATCAGTACCTCCGGCAGCTGCAACCTTCCACAATCAGCAATCGTAGCATCAGTCCCTCCGGCAGCTACAGGTAAGCACAGCACAGGTATGAAACCATATCCCATCCAAAATCATCATGTCTGGCATTCTCGAAAAATCATTTTCTTCTGGTCATCTTCCAACGGGTTCAAACGCCTCATAACAATCTTCCAACGGGTTCAGACGCCTCATAACAGTCTTCCAACGGGTTCAGACGCCTCATAACAGTCTTCCAACGAGTTTAGACGCCTCATAACAGTCTCCCAACGAGTTCAGACGCCTCATAACAGTCTCCCAACGGGTTCAGATGCCTCATAACAGTCTTCCAACGGGTTCAGACGCCTCATAACAGTCTTCCACCGGGTTCAGACACCTCCTAATAGTCTCTTTGGGTCAGACACCTCCTAATAGTCTCTTTGGGTCAGACACCTCCAAATAGTCTGAACTACGACCGGCTTGATTCCCTCCCAGGGATACGTAGGAATCCTTTCTCCAAAGGTCCAGCCATCCGATCTCCACAGATCATTGGTCCAGCCCTCCGCCTTATCCCCCAGTCGCTCATTGGGATTGGGTCTTATTTTATCGACAACCTCACTTCTTCCATAAGTGACGTTGCCGAGGGGCTCTGTAAGTACGCCAATCCAATTCACAACCCTTCTAGATGCATTTTAATGTAATAAAATTGCATTAAGAGGCATTTTGGTAAATTCCCGGTCTATCCCGAGACTTCCGGAAACATTCCATAAGTTTCTCGCGAAGGAAGTACTTTTTAGTACATTGCTCCTGCCAAAGGACCTAAAGGGAATAAATCTATTTTGGACCTTTTGGGTATTATCCCAGAATATTCCAGAACCAGATTTGGCGCCAAAAATGGTTGGTGACACCTTGTGTCACGCGACAACTCGAGGCCTTGGAAAGTGGTTACATAATGTCGTGCGACACAATGTGACCATGATCAGCAGCTATAATTAAGACCCTCCCCCTCTCAGAAATGGATCCCAATTTCCACTCCACAACGTTACTTCATCTCTCATACACATCCTACCCAATTACATTCATACCTCATAAACACCATGAAGATCTCAATCCGACATTCCATCCCTGTCTAAATCTCTACTCCAGCAGCTGAATTGAAGGCTTCTGCCCCTAACTTGGTGTGGAAGTTGAGGACTACAAGGGTAACGATTCCCTCCATCTCTCTCTCTTATTTACTTGTTTTATTGCAATTCCTTTCCTTCCACTTAATAATCAGGCTCTATCCGCCTCAGATTATCAAGTGGCAACTGCCATATCTCTGTTTAAATTCGAAGTGTTTGGTTCATTTGATTGTTCATGATGTAATCCATTGGTTTTCATGCTTTGATTGCTAAGGGAGTGTGGATCTCCCATATCCACATTCCTTTGGTCAATCCTCTGTTGATTCGTAATCATTTGAATTGAATTAGTGTCTTGGCTTTATCTGATTTCATCTCTGTTGAATTGAATTTCAAATTTGTAAGGTTCCTGCAGATGGTAGACGTATGTCACGCGACACACTTGGACATGAGGAGTCCTGTGTCACGCGACACATCGTGTCCATCTGCAGAGACCACTCTTTCAGTTGTAAGTTGTGTTATCTCGTTTGTTTGTCATCCAGTTAAGGTGACTGTGTTGCTTTTAATGTTCAAATCTATTCTGTAATCATACTTTGTGTTCATGAGATTGCTGTAATCTGTATGTTGTAGAGTTTTTGCAAGGTGATCATTGGTGTCACGTGACACAACCTACCTCCTAGGTCCTGTGTCACGCGACATAAGTGGTCCTTTGCAGAAGATTTGGTTTCAATTGTAATCTGTTCTCCTTGCTGTAATGGGATGTGGCCTCCCTGATCAATTGGTCTACAAGTTGTAATAATCTCATCTGTATAATAATGTTTCACCGCACTTGTCTATTATCATTGTTTGCCCATACTTTGACTTATTTGGATGTCTAATTAGAAAGACTAGTCTAGGGACGAGGCGTGTTGGGTGAACTCTCAGTTCTTCCCAACACGTAACCTGACCCCCGGACCCATTCTCTTTCAAAAGGTTTTTCAAAGTGTACCTTTAAACATGGCGTGGCGACTCCTAACTTTTTTCCATTAGAAAAGCCGAATTTTATTTCGGGCGAGCGCACATTCAAAAATCAATAACATATTAATCCAAAGCAAGATAAAATCAGTAATAACTCAAGCAACTGGATTTTAACTAAATCATGTCTTCTTTTTTTGTTTGGTAATTCCCTATTTTTATACTTCTATATGTATAAATAGATTACAAGATTCAAAAACATGTTTTTCCTAATATTTTGATTTTTTTTTTGATTTTTTTCTAAGATTTTGTGATGCCAGTTCATTGAGAAAATTTTGTTTTTAACTAAACTAAATACCATTCATCTCAAGACAGTTTAATTTAACTAAATTATGTTTCTATAGATTATATTTTAATTAATTATATTGCTAAGATTATATTAATAGATTAATTAGAAGAGAAAAAACAAGAATTTTTTTTGGAGTAGATTGGGGTAGGATAGTGGTCGAGGCAAAATCAACACTAAATAATGAAGTTAAAAACATAAATTAAGCTTACATTAACGAAATCTGGTGATGAGAGCTTTTGAATTTGATGATCCTTCTCTCTTTCTTCTCTTCACCGGCGGCTGATAGTTGTTAGGTTTTCTTTTTTTTTTCTTCTGTCTGTTCGACTGTAAGATGGGAAGGGGATTGGGTTTTTTGAAACTCGCTACACTGTGTAACGAGTTTGAATGGGAAATGTCAAACTCGCTACACGGTCTAGCGAGTTATTATTTAATTAATTGCCCTAATTAATCACGAACCGGCAAACTTAATTACTTATAACTCGCTATACCGTGTAGCGATTTTGACCTTTCTCAATCAAACTCGAGACACCGTGTAGCGAGTTTCAAAAAGTGAGACACTTTGGGAAAAAGTTTGAACAGTAAGTCATAATGGAAAATAAAATTTTAAAATTAAATTAAATGAGAAAAAATTCCCTTTAACTAGCTCAGCATAAACATGTAAAATTCGAATAGACTTGAATCGACTCGAATCCTTTGCATTTAAGGATGACTTTAAATAGGGCCGTTACTTGCGTTTTGTACGCACGAGGCGAAACTAATAATGGGCACTAATGACTTTATATAGCTACACTCATATATCTATATATCATTAAAAATTAACTTTCGTTAACAATTAATGACATGTGCTTTGCATGTTATAATTTGAAACCGTGAGTTTTTGGAAACATATTTATGTTTCCTTATTTAAAAGGATCTCTATTATGGTAAGTAGATTTTGGAACTTTCATGGAGATTTATAAGTATTCTACTTTGACTAGGAATTGTAAATATAGTAAATATCTTTTATTTATGTACATAGTTTTATATTAGGACTAACCTACTAATATTTGATTTCCTTGTGAGTGTGTTTTATGTTTTCATATAGGAAAAGGATTCTCACAAGGAAGAGGTCGATTGCATGAAGATCTTCTCAATGGTGCACTATAAATACAAGGCATTCAGCACAAAGAGAAGATACGGATTTTAGATAAAAAAATACACATACTTCATAGCATTCAACCTTGTTGATTTTAGGTTGTGAGCTTACATCCGTAACTCACATCTAGGTTTTCATAAAGTTCTCTTGTTTTACTTCTGATTGAATAAGTCCTACTTGGGAAAGGGGAGTTGTTCATATCATAGAAGGTGATTAGAACTTGTTTAGTATTTTCATTATTTTAGTTTTTCACTTATTTGTTTTTGTAAGAAACAAAAGTTTTTATAGTGAAAGGTTTTTGGGCGTAAGCCTAGTTTGCTGATCACACAGATCAGTAAGTGTAAATAACTCTTGGGTTATTACATTTAATTTGCTTTTAATTACTTTATTCCGCTGCATTATCTGTGGATGTGTGGACAGTTGTGAGACACATCTGTACTCACATCCTTTGCCTATTGCGTGATCTAAGTTTCCTAGCTACACGAAACTTTCAATTGGTATCAGAGCCAACTCTCGAAATATTACTGAGTGTTGATCCAGAAAGTGTAGTCATTATGAAATGCCAAAATCACCAAAATAGGCCTCCTGTCTTGGATGGCACAAATTATTCTCTTTGGAAGTCTAAGATGCAAAATTACATCAAAAGTATTGATGAAAGGGCTTGGATGTGCATTCTTGTTGCATGGCAACCTCCTACTGTGGAGAAAAAGCCATCTTCTGGTGTTGGTGAGTCCTTTTTCGAAAGAAAACCTGAAGAACAATGGACTCTTGATGAAATACAAGCTGCAAATTACAATTCAAAAGCTATGGGTGCTATTTCCAGCCATGTTTCTGGGAATATGTACAAGCTTATAACTAATGAGAGTATAGCCAAAACTGCTTGGAATATTTTGCAAACTCAATGTGAGGGAGCACCAAGTGTGAAGGCTACCAGGCTTAGAATTTTAATGGATAGGTTTGAGTTACTTCGAATGGAAGAAACTGAGGACATTGTGTCATATCTTTGCTAAGATTCAAGAGATTTCAAATGAATGCACAAGTCTAGGAGAATCTATCTCCAATGCAAGACTTGTTAGTAAGATTCTAAGGACCTTACCTGAGAGGTTTAACATTAAAGTAGCTGTGATTGAAGAAACAAAGGACACAAACACTGTAGGTCTTGACACAATCATAGGAATCTTGACTGTGTTTGAGCTTAACCTTGAGGCTCAGAAAAAGAATAAAACACACAGTCTTGCCCTTAAAAGTGCTGCTGCTCTACCAAAAGAGCTTGTGGAATTATCCTCTGAGATTGACAAGTCTAATCTTGAAGATGAGGATGTAGCTTTTATTTCAAAGAAATTCAGTTCTATACTGAAAAATAGAAGGATAAGCAAATTCCCTAATAGACCTACTTCCAGTACTGCTGAAAAGCCAAAACCTAGCACTGACACTGGATTCAAGAAACCAAGCTTTGAAAACAAATCATCTGAATCTGTCCAATGTAGGGCATGTCGTGGCTTTGGTCACTATGCAAATGAGTGTGCTAACACTCTTAAAAAGAAGGGAATGAGCTTAACTGCTACCCTTAGTGACAGTGAGGATGAGGAAGAAGAAGTGGCTAATATGTCTGTCTTAAACTGCCATTCTGTGTTTAATGCCTTTTCTGCAGATATAGAAGAATATACTCCTGAAAATCCCTTGGATGTGGGCTCAGTTGTGTACACATCTGGTGTCACATCTGAACTGGTGCTGAACTGTTTCTCTGTCAAAGGAGATTCAGATGATGAAGATGAAGAAAGGGACATTCCCTATGAGGAACTTTTTGCCACATACAAGGAGCTGCATACAGATTGGATGAAAAGATTGGACAAAATTGAGGTACTTGTTAAGGTAAACAAATCTCTTTCTGATAAATTGGCTGCTTGTGAAGATGAAAAAGCTGTACTTTCAAAAGAAAATGATGCTCAAAAGGATACCATTGCAAGACTAGAAGTCCTTGTGACCAAAAGAGAAGTTGACCTTGAAAAGTTCAAAAATGAATATGAAAAAGCTGAAAATACCTTTACTAAATTAAACAAAAGTAAGATGAAAATGGAAGAAGCTTTTTCTGTAGGTCAACGTGACAAAACTGGTTTGGGTTTTGAAAATAATTTTGTAAAGGAGGGATGTGAGGCTTCTACCTCAAAAATTGTGAAAAAACAAGCTTTTAAAGAAAAAGTCATTTTGAGTGAGAAGAGACCTAGAAAGAGGCATTACATTTGCCATTACTGCCTAGCTCCTGGTCACATTAGGCCCTTCTGTTACAAGCTCAAGGCTGATAAAAAATCTGGTCACTTCAATCAGCCTCAGATGTGTGAGAAGATGTATGCACATCCTAACACACATCCTGTCAATCTGAGACCTCTGCAACCCAAAAAGAACGTTAAACGGTGGGTGGCCAAACCAATTACCACCTGCAATGTTGTTTACTCTTCCCTCAAGAGTCTTGTCTCTGGCTCTTGGTATTTTGATAGTGGGTGCTCTAGGCACATATTTGGAAACCAAGCAGTCCTTCTTGATTATGAAGTGATAAATGGGGGAAAAGTAAACTTTGGTGGAGGTGCTCAAGGAAAGATTGTTGGGAAAGGAACCCTGGATGTTAAGGGTCTCCCAAAATTGCACAATGTGTACCATGTGGAAGGCTTGAAAGCCAACCTAATAAGCATCAGTCAACTGTGTGATGATGATCTTTATGTGAAGTTTGATAAGCACTTGTGTGAAGTGTTTGATAAGGATAATACATGTGTGTTCTTGGTCCTAGATCTGTGACAATTGTTACCAATTTGGGGACAATCTTTCTTGCCTAAGCTCAAAAGCTAATGATGTCAATCTGTGGCACCAAAAATTAGGGCATGCTAGCTGTAGAACTCTGGAAGAACTTCAAAGGTTTGAAGCTATTAAAGACCTCCCTAAACTGAACTTCAAGAACCACGATGTACGTGGTTCATGTCAAAAGGAAAACAAACAAAAGCATCACATAAAAAGGTCAAACAATGCTCCACAACTAGATGTTTGGAGATGATTCACTATGATTTAATGGGACCTATTGAAGTAGAAAGCTTTGGTAGGAAAAAGTATGCCTTTGTGTGTGTTGATGATTATTCTAGGTACACTTGGGTAATGTTCTTAAGAGAAAAGTCAGAAATAATTGGAGAATTCAAGAATTGGTACAAAAGGGTGAGAAACCTTTATGGCCTTAAGGCTTGTAAGAATAAGGTCGACCATGGCCTTGAATATGAGAATCAAATGTTCACCAATTTTTGCAATTCTAAGGGAATCACTCATGAGTTTTCTGCACCAATCACCCCACGGCAAAATGGAATTCTTGAAAGAAAGAATAGAACCTTGCAAGAAATGGCTAGGGTCATGCTAAGTTCAAAGA
Source organism: Adenophora triphylla var. japonica (assembly GCA_022495995.1). NCBI lineage: Eukaryota > Viridiplantae > Streptophyta > Magnoliopsida > Asterales > Campanulaceae > Adenophora > Adenophora triphylla. The sequence goes on along the minus strand of JAFEMH010001168.1, from coordinate 132,162 downwards.
ACTTGTCCAAGAAATTTTGGGCAGAAGCTCTAAACACTGCTTGCCACATTGGCAATAGGGTGTTTCTAAGGATTGGTAGCACTGTCACCCCATATCAAATCCTCCTTGGAAAGAAACCAAGCTGTGAAATATTTTCATGTGTTTGGATGTGTTTGTTATATTCTCAATTATAGAGAATACTGTCCAAGTTTAATTCAAAAAGTGACAAAGCAATTTTCATGGGCTATTCCACAAACGGTAGAGCTTACGAGTTTTCAATCTCAAAACTAAGACCATTATGGAATCTGCTAATGTTAAATTTGATGACTCACTTGATCTTAACCTCAAGGACTGCTTGAGGATGATGTTTCGGGTTGCTTCGAATTTGGAAGGATGAAGAAATAGGTCTTGAAAAATCAAAAGAAGCTTCAGTCTTGATAAAAATATTGAACCTGATAAGGATGTAACCAAGGATGTGGACACATCTGCCTCCACATCTGAACCCACATCTGCTCCCACATCCACTCAAACTCCTGTAACTGAGGACAGTTCCTCTGATTCTGATCAGGATGATGCTCCAGAAGGTAATGTGAATGGCTGTGTGGATAGATCAAAGGATATTCCTTCTAAAATCCAGAAAAATCACCCCACTTCACAAGTTGTGGGAGATGTGCATGCTCAAGTGAGAACTAGACAAAAGGACAAAGTTGATTATAGAAAGATGGCTGGTTTATGGAGTTGCTCCTCAGCATACTCCCAGGTAAGTTTCTGTTGTTTTGTTTCAAAAATTGAACCTAAGAATGTTGCTGAAGCATTGAAAGATGCTGACTGGATTATGGCTATGCAAGATGAATTGATTCAATTTGAAAAGAATGAAGTGTGGACTCTTGTTCCTAGGCCCTCACATGGTAATGTCATAGGAACCAAATGGATTTTCAAGAACAAAACTGATGAGCAAGGTGTAATAACTAGAAATAAAGCTAGGTTAGTTGCTCAAGGTTATACTCAAATAGAAGGAATAGACTTTGAGGAGACATTTGCTCCTGTTGCAAGAATTGAGTCCATTAGGCTTTTGTTAGCCATTGCTTGTTACCTCAAGATTACTCTTCATCAAATGGATGTTAAGAGTGCTTTTCTAAATGGGATATTAAATGAGGAAGCCTATGTTGAACAACCTAAAGGCTTTGTGGACTCCAAATATCCTAACCATGTGTATAAGCTGAAAAAAGCTCTGTATGGGCTAAAGCAAGCCCCTAGAGCTTGGTATGGTAGATTGACTGACCATTTGCTTCAACTAGGATTCAAGAGAGGTGAGGTTGACAAAACCTTGTTTGTGAGGAGAAATAAGAAGGAGATTCTTGTGGCACAAATCTATGTAGATGACATTGTGTTTGGATCAAATTGTGATCCAATGCTAATTTCGAATTTGTGGATAGCATGACTTCCACATTTGAGATGAGTATGGTAGGTGAGTTGAACTTTTTCTTAGGCTTACAGTTAAGCAATTCAAAGATGGCATGTTCATTTCACAATCTAAGTATGCCAAGAATCTTGTGTAAAAGTTTGAGCTTGAACACTCTTCACATCAAAGAACACCAATGGGATCTTCCCAAAAGCTAAGTCATGATTCTGATGGTGAGAGTGTTGATCAAACCCTTTATAGAAGCATGATAGGAAGTCTGCTTTACCTCAGCAAGTAGACGACATTATGTACGGTGTGTGTCTCGTGCTAGATACCAAGCCAACCCTAAAGTGTCCCATCTTAAAGCCTTGAAAAGAATCATTAGGTATGTGAGTGGAGATTTGTGAACCTAGGTCTGCATTACTCTAAAGAAACAAACACCAATTTGGTTGGGTACACTGATTCTGATTGGGCTGGAAATAGTGATGATAGAAAGAGTACCACTGGTGGATGTTTCTACCTAGGAAATAACCTTGTGTCTTGGTATAGTAGGAAGCAAAATTGTGTGTCCTTGTCCCTTTCTTGAAATTTGAATATGTTGCCCTTGGGAGTTGCTGCACACAATTACTTTGGATGAATCAAATGCTAAAAGATTATGGATTGAATAGCAAAGTTTTGACTGCTTTTTGTGATAACAAAAGTGCCTTGGACATATCTAAAAATCCTGTCCAACATTCTAGAACAAAGCACATTGATATTAGACATCATTTCATCAGAGATCTTGTAGAACAAAAAACTGTGTGTCTGGAATTTGTTGGGACTGAAAATCAATTGGCTGATATATTTACAAAGGCATTAGATTTGGAGAGATTTTCCTCCTTGAGGAAGTCTCTTGGCTTGTGTGATATCTATGGTTGTGAGACCAGATGTGTCTCACATCCTCTAACACATCTGTAGATTAGTTTAACTGAAAAAAAAAAAAATCATAAAAAAAATCCAAAAATATCATGCATTAGCACGAAATTTCTCAGTGTGGTCACTTGTGAGTCCTCATCTTGACATTATTTTTGATCACTTAATTGTGAGCACTTCCTGTTCATGTTACCTTTTGGTGACTTGATATAACCTTCCTAGGTATCTCACAGTGGGTGCTAAAAGAAAAAAATATATATGTGAGAAACAGCTGCTTCACCCTTAATATGAAGCCATACCATTGTGATCAAGTGATTTTCATAAGAAAAACTTGAAGTCAAACTTGATAAGATCATTGGGAAAAAGGGCTATCTTTGGGATCAAGTAAAGTGAAAGCTACTCACATTGCAAAAATCCACAACAAAAAATTGGTGGATGCATCCTAGAGGCTGTGCACATTGGATTATTGCTCATTGACTTTTTGTGATCTAAATGTGTCCCAATATGTGACTCACATCCTATGCCACATCCATAAACTGAGAATATTTCCTTCACCTGTGTGTTTGCATCATGCTAGGCATATTGCATTTTTAGGACATATAGGAGCTTTGTAAATATGCTAGTTAATTAATTTTCTTTCCTAGTTCATTCTTTGATTATATAGGTTTTTGATCTGCAATATCTTTCATGAAAGAAAAAGGTGTGTATCAATCCTTGTTTGAAAAGGTTGGAAAATTCTCTTGGGATTCTGTTTTATTTAAAGATATGACCGAAATATTTTTGTTTCCATAAAAATCTAACAAAATCTTGGTTTATTTTTGATCCCCTATTTTCTTGGAAAGTGATTGTGTGTGGTAACCTCAAAGGTTTCTAGCCGTTGGAGGACTCTTAAGGAATTTGAGGTATGTTAAACCTATTTGGAGAAGGATTCCTAGTTCTATTAGGAAAGGGGGAGCTGTGAGTATTTATGAGACCTCACATCCGTCCCGTCCCCCATAAACCTTGATAAAACCCTTTGTTCTTCCTTCTCTTTGCACACAATCACACACCGTTGCATTAATTTCTCTTTACACTGTTCAACCTAACCCAATTCCTCTGTTTAAATGGCCGATCATACCAACATTAGAGAGGAAGACGTTCTTGACATTGTTCCGATTTCAGTAGCTAAAGGCGAGGATTCCATTGTCTTAAACCCTGTGATTTCCAAATTTCTTGCGGAATTTTCTTCTCCATCGCCTTCGTCTGATCCTGTAATGGAAGCTGCTCCTCCAAAATCCCCCACATTGGAACCGTTTGCTGAAAACCCTAAGGCTCCATCCTCTCCGGTGATTCCACCATCGGATGTCGCCCCTGTCTCAACCTCTGTGGAACCTTCTTCAACCAAGAAGAGGAAGCTTTCCCAAGCTAAACCCCCAAAGCCTGCTGCAACTCCAGTGCCGTTACGTAATCTTCGTCGTTCTGGTAGGGTTCGCAAGTTGTCAGAAGCTGACAAGGCCAAGAATCTCAAGAAACCTGGCGGGAAGCCCTCTACAGCCATTGCTCTTGAAGAAGATGAAGAAGAAGAAGAGGTAATTCCTCCTCTGATTAGGACTAAGGCTCAACCCCCAATTATTCCTCCCTTAGTTGTTGATCCTATCCCTGCAATTCCCCCTTCTGATAATATTCCCCATGTTGATCCCATTGAGGATGCTCCCCATGTTGACTCTGTTTCTCCTATTGATCCTCTTGTTCCATCTTCTCCCATAATACCATCTGATCCCATTATCCCCATTGTTGTTTCACCACCTGAGGATAATATTTCTGCTCCTGTTGTTGAGCCCTCTGTTCCCTTGGTCTCTAGTCCTGTTGAGGATCTTATAACCTTTAGTGATGAAGAGCCCTTGGCAAAAATCTTAATGGATTTAAAGGGTAAGAAAAAGGTGGCTGCTACTGATTTAGAGCCCATTGATGATGAGACTGATTCTAGTTATGATAGTGATGACACTGCATCGGATGAGAACTACAAGCTAGGGAGAGAAGAGTTTGATCAAGAAAAAGAGGACCAAGAGTTAGACTCCTCTGCTGCTGATGACACTGAGATAGAATCCATCCAAGTCCCATTCCCTTCAAAGGATGTGTCTGAGGATGTGCCCACATCCAGACGCACATCTACAAGGAAGAAAGTTGAAAAGGGTATGTCTTCTACTGTTTCTATTGTCTCTACCCCTAAACCCTTTTCCAAGAAGTTTTTAACCAAAAAGGCATCTGATAGGTTTGCCTTAATTTCTTCCAAAGCCTTTGTTGTAGAAATGAAAAGGGATAGGGAAACTTTTGCTAAGCTTGGGATGGACAAATTCTTTGAGGAAAGAGGATTATTCTTAACTGTGGACCATCACCTTCCCTTCTATCCTAAAATGATTTATGAGTTTTATGCCAATTTGCCTAAGGGATTAGATAAGAACTACTCCTCACCTCCCACTGTTTATGTTAGAGGAGTGTTTGTCCCTTTTACCCCTTCTGTCATCAATGATATGCTTGGATTGAATGACTATTTGGATGAATTGGTTTCGATTGAGGATGATGAACTTGTGACTGCCATTACCCATGGCAAAGTAACCTCTTGGCATGTGAAGCCTAAGTATTTAGGAAGTGGATCTTTATCTTCCCTTTACTGTTTTCTTCACTCCATTCTTGTTGCCAATCTTTGCCCCTCCAATAACAAAACCTCAGTTACTAGGGTGCAAGCTTTGCTTCTTTATAGATTGGGAATTAAGAGGCACATTAATTTTGGTGACTTTATCTTTAGAAAGATTTGTGATTATGGAGAGTCTCCATCAAAGAAATGGTCTTTACCCTATCCTTCCTTGATTTCCCAAATCCTCATTGCCAATGGAGTAAAACCTGAAAAAGGAGAAGAAATTGTTGAAAATTTTGCTCTGTTTAAGGAATCTAAAACCCTGCTTGACCCTAAGCAAAGACATGTGGATCTTCCTTTGGGTACAGTTCCTGAGCTTGGTATGGAAGATGTGGACACATCTGAGGTCACATCTGAAGAAAATTTTGTTGCTCAGATGAAGGATCTGGATGCTGCAATTATAGCTGCAGAAGCTCAAGCTCAAGCCTCCATTGCCCATGCCAACAATTTGAAAGCTCTTAGGGATAATCTCATTAGATGGCATGATAAGCTTTCTAGTCAAAAAGGGGGAGATAGCTCTGGAAATGAAAAGTGGAATCTTTGCTGTTCTTCTTCTGCTTCAACTCTCAAGCTGTAGCTGGATTTAAATGGAGACATTTCGAGCTTTGATTTAGGGGGAGAGAAGTTTTTTTTGGTTGTTTTGCTATGATGGTTGTTAAAGACAATTTTTAATTTTCTGTGTTAGTTTGTTAGTTTCTAAACAATGGTTTGTAATACTTTAATTAGGACATTGCTGAATGGTTTCTGTTTTTGCTTAATGAACTGCTGGTGTTCTGCTCTAATTTTGTTTTGCAGTTTTTATGTGTGGATGTGTATACACATCTGGACACACATCCATTCAGGGGGAGTTATGTTTTTTCTATATTCTGTGGTCATAAATTGTGTTTGTTATAAATCTTTGGTTTTGACCAGAAAGTCCAAAATAGGGGGAGATTGAAACCGTGAGTTTTTGGGAACATATTTATGTTTCCTTATTTAAAAGGATCTCTATTATGGTAAGTAGATTTTGGAACTTTCATGGAGATTTATAAGTATTCTACTTTGACTAGGAATTGTAAATATAGTAAATATCTTTTATTTATGTACATAGTTTTATATTAGGACTAACCTACTAATATTTGATTTCCTTGTGAGTGTGTTTTATGTTTTCATATAGGAAAAGGATTCTCACAAGGAAGAGGTCGATTGCATGAAGATCTTCTCAATGGTGCACTATAAATACAAGGCATTCAGCACAAAGAGAAGATACGGATTTTAGAGAAAAAAATACACATACTTCATAGCATTCAACCTTGTTGATTTTAGGTTGTGAGCTTACATCCGTAACTCACATCTAGGTTTTCATAAAGTTCTCTTGTTTTACTTCTGATTGAATAAGTCCTACTTGGGAAAGGGGAGTTGTTCATATCATAGAAGGTGATTAGAACTTGTTTAGTATTTTCATTATTTTAGTTTTTCACTTATTTGTTTTTGTAAGAAACAAAAGTTTTTATAGTGAAAGGTTTTTGGGCGTAAGCCTAGTTTGCTGATCACACAGATCAGTAAGCGTAAATAACTCTTGGGTTATTACATTTAATTTGCTTTTAATTACTTTATTCCGCTGCATTATCTGTGGATGTGTGGACAGTTGTGAGACACATCTGTACTCACATCCTTTGCCTATTGCGTGATCTAAGTTTCCTAGCTACACGAAACTTTCATAATTTAAAAATGAAAACTTGATAATAATTATTTATTCAATAAGACTTACTTGTCACACCAACAACAAAAAATTCAATTACTATTTACTATCCAACTTTTCTTTACTACTTTACTTTTCATACTTATAAAACATACTCCATTATTTACTGTATATTATACAGTATGTTTCAGAGATAATAAATATTATACATATAGAATAACACGAATATCTAAAATTTAATCTAATAATTTAGAGATAAAGTATAGATAAAAACAAATTTATAGTCTTGTAAATATAACATATAATTGGGGCCTCAATTATTCGAGCTCAAACTTATCTCTTATTTAGCTATTGCTTAATTACAATCAAATTAACACATTACTTATCAGTAAAAATACATGTTTTAAACACTACACTAAACATAAAATTTGGGTCCCCGATTGAAATGGGCCCTGATCGTTCGTCCATTCTCACCCCTTGAAATAAAATTTTACTACACTAAGGTGGCTTTTGTTTTTTTTAAGCGTTAAGTGCTGAAATCTGATTTCACCACTGAAATATGATTAAGTGTTAAGAGGCAGCGTCTAAAGACTGAACTCAAAATTAGGCAAGCTGTTTGATTTTTCATCTGAATTCGTTTTCTGAAATGAGTGTATTATATATATATATATATATATATATATATATATATATATATATATATATATAAAATATATATATATATATATATATATATATATAATATATATTATATTATATATATATATATATATATATATATTTTATATATATATATATATATATATAATATAATATATATTATATATATATATATATATATATATATATATATTTATATATATATATATATATATATATATATATATATATATATATATATAATATAATATATATTATATTATATATATATATTATATTATATATATATATATATATATATATATATATATATATATATAATATAATATATATTATATTATATATATTATATATTTATATTATATATATTTACATATTTATATATATATTATATTATATAGTATATATTATATATACATATTATATTATATATATTTATATTTATATTATATATATATATGTATATATATATATATATATATACTATATTTATATATATAATTTATATATTATATTATATTTATATATATATATATATATATATATATATATATATATTTTTTTTTGTCAGCCCTAAAGTTTGAAAAACTAGGTCCCGCTTTTTGTGAAAAACTGTTTTTAAAGTCCAAAATTTTTGGATTGTAACTCAACGGATATGATAAGAGATAAATAAGAGGCAGTTAAGTCTTAATCGAAAAAAAAATAAAAATAAACGGACTTAATTACTCCACCTCTGAATGTATAAGCATTCAGAGGCAAATAAGAGGATAAAACAAAAAACAAACGCCACCTAAACATAAAATTTGAGTACTTTTCAAATGAAAAACATAAAAAGGAATGCCCACACCTCTTGAAAGGAGTATATGTATTGAGTACGAACTGTTTATGTTTTTTGAATTAAGATGGTGGTACTATTTGATTTTTTTTTAATGTTCACATGAAGTTATGTTTATTCAAATATCACATGTCAAGACCATATTCTAGTTTTTATTTTGTTTATTTGGCACTGTAATACTATTCCCTACTTTCATGACGACGAAGTTTGAAGGAAATTTCATATCTATATATATGTACAGCTGAATATTTTTAAATTTTGGCTATGATTTTTTTTTTTTTAAATTCAATATAAACTAATGAAGCTGTTATGCATTGTTAAGAACTTCCTTAGATGCTTCCTCAATTTCATGTCTTTTTTTTTTTCTTTTGCTATTACAAGTAATGTATCAATAATCATGGCAAATAAAAGTTCTAAATAAACAAGAAAAGCAAAGGGGAACCAAATTTCTATTTGGATTTGAAGAGCACTTTAAAGTACAAGTGTCATGGAGTGAATGTTGAATATTTTGGTGATAATGATTAGTATGATATCATATCTAAATCAAATAATGTGCATATATATATATATATATATATATATATATATATATATATATATATATATATATATATATATATATATATATATATATATATATATATATATATATATATATATATATATATATATATATATATATATATATATATACTGTATATTGGTAGACTTGTATTGCATAAATTCCAAAAATAGTTATCTTTAAAAGAAATTGTCTTAATATTGATTGTCCATTTTAGTAAGTTTTAATGCAACCACCTTTAAATAGATCAAGTTTATAAGTTTTTACTTCGATCCAATGTTTCAATGGTTGGGAAAATATTAACATAGAAAGGTTTCTTTAAAAAGAAATATCAAAAATAGATAAATCAAGAAAGAAAAAAGTTGAGGCTTGTGTTGGATACAATCTTCGTAACAAGTAATTGCTCCCCATTGACACTGACGATTACTGACAATCTTCTCATAAGATTCAGCGATTTTAAATGTCTTCAATAGATTCACTTTAAATTAACGACTTCGATGAACAAATTTGATTTTTGGAACTTCTGAACTTGAAAGGAATTTATGCTTCAATGTGCTCTTTCTTTCCCTCCCTCTCTCTCTCTCTCACTCTCTCTCTAACTTGCTATTGACTGCTTGATGACTGAATGAATGATTTTGACGATCTTGGGGGGACCTTTTATAGTTTTCCAATAATTCTGGTGATTTTTTGGAAACAAACACAGTTTTGCCCGGATCACACCTGATCGAGAAACCAAATTTAGGGAACCGACCCCGATCTAGTGTGAACAGGTGTATCACCCAACAACTCTAACTATAACCTGATTCGCACCCATATATGAACAGACTCGGATCCAATCTGATTCGACACTTTAAACTCATGCGCCCCACACCACCACCACCATCTCCAATAATACCACTATCATTTATCACCATCATAACCACAAATACCACCGTTTTACCACCACCACTAATTCAACACCATCACCATCATCGCCACCTCACCACTGCCATCAACACCATCTTCACCTCTACTTTTACGCCATCACCATCACCAACACTTTAACACTTCTATTACCACCACTAAACACGCAAAACTATCTTCTACCATCGTTATTACCACAATTGCCGCCACTTACCCTCCACCAATATCAAAGCCAGCGCCACTGCCGCCAACATAAATGTCACCAACAATATCATTGCCCAACTAAAAATAGTAGTAGTGATGTTGCTGGTGAATAATAGTGGTGGTAATGGTTTTGTTGATAATGATAGTGGTGGTTATAGCATTGGTTGTGGTAGTGATGAGTGGCGGTGATGGTCGTGATAATATCGATGATAGATATAGTACTGAAGGTGGTGTGATAGTAGTATTTAGAAACGGTAATGGTGGTAAAGTGGTGGTGATAATGGTATTAGTGGAATGTGGCGGTGGTGGTTATTAAGCGGTAAAGAGAAAATATAGATTTATGTCCATATACGTAGAATTAAGATGCAGATAGGCCCTGGTACTATGAAATTTATGTAAATATGTTCTTGTAATACTTAATTATCTGAAATTCTACGTGTCCAATTTTATCTGTGTTACATACTAAATTTCAATTATGCTGCTTTGTCAGAATATTTATTTATTTTTGGACGAAAAGTTAACGGTGATCAAATATACTCAGTTCTTTTTTTAATATAGGGGCAAATATAGCAATTATCTTGTATAAGAATAGATCTAAATAATTGATCTAAGTACATGGATATATATATCTATATTTTCCCCATATGGAAAGCTATTGACATTTGACCCCCTCATTTATAGCTTTTAACAATTTGAAATTAAAATACTTTCACTAAGCCCCTTATAAACTAAATCAATTTCTAACTAACTAATTTGTTGATTACATGCTCGGCGTATTGAGGTTTAAAAATATTTTTAACGAATTTCGCTAAAAGACTTTTAACCGGCCAAACAAATTACACTTGGAGTTATGATGTGACCAAAAAAAAAAAAACATCGGTCCCGATTAGAAGACCTCCCCATAAGTCTAGCCCCTAAATTGTTATTAATCCTTTTTTTAAACTTTCATAAATTTATTTAACGCGTTTTACATCAATAATGGTTTCGAACTATCCAATTTGGTTGTGTACATGTACTACACGTGATGACATAGCTAAATTTTTTAACAATTTCGTAAAAAAATTTGTCAAATTGATGAATTTTTGAAACTTTAACCCTTAATTTGATGAAATTGAAGCATCAATACCTCAATACAAGAATGATCTCCATTTCGACCTTATTTTATTATTTACTCGTTACTAGCCAAATTGGTACTTAACACAAATACTCAAATGAGGTGGGTTTTGTTACTATGAAAGACAAGGCCTGACAATTCTGAACATTACTTGCTTGGTTCAATCCGTTAATTACACAATTCGGCTCGTTAGCATAGACCGATTGTAATTGATCAGCTCATTTAAAGCAAAAATTTCACGGATTGGCATGCACATACATACACCTGACTCGTTAAGCCCGCCATTTATGTGCCAAAATCATAATAATCACTCATTAATATATAATTAACTTGTGAGTAATTCGTCGAAATTAGATGAGTAAAACTAATTATCTAATTAGAAAATAGAGTATAACATAAAATATGCATATCTATAGTATAAATCAAAAAGGGGTCTTTTGAACAGTAGTATGAATAGTTTCACTTGCCGAAATTCCCATTTTGCCCTCACTATTTTGTCCCTTTTCACTATTTCGCTTAAAAAAATTTTTTTTTTTAAATTTAAAAAAAAATTAAAAAAAAAACAAAAAAAAACAAAAACGGCCTTTGGAACACGGGCTTAGGCTAGTAAAAATATAAGTGATGATGCCAAGCTTTTCAGTGTCAAGAGTGGTTCAAGGATATCTGCTTGATATATTTGGTGGTTTATTGTACCTAGAACACAACACAAACAAGCACCGTTAAGGTTAAAGTTGGATGTTACTCCAACTCTGAGTCTCAGTGTGAGTAAGAATCTTGAGATATATAAGACGTTTGAATGTCTTGGAGTGTCTGTGTGTGTGTGTGTGTGTGTTTAGGGTTTAGAGTAATATGACTTACTCAATATATTTAGAATTTACCTTACCCAAGGGAACAAAGGTCTTCTATTTATAGGCAATGGAGAGGTGCTTGTTGATGTAAGCAATGAGATCAGCCCTAGGGGCACTTTGGTATTTGACCACCTACACGTGTCCGCAGCTAATTGGCCCTGTCAGGGAGGGAACATTGACTGTAAAGGGGACATGGCTGAAAGGGACATGAGCCGTGTATATGGCTTGGCGCATTAAATGAAATAGTAGGCGCCTGTTTAAGCCGCATTGAATGCGTGATGGGGGAGCCGGCAACTTCCATGTCAGAGTCAGTAAGCTAACGTGCTCAGTAAGGCTTGACATTAACCGGGAGGCAGGTGAGATAATCGAGAGGCAGATATGAGCCCGCGGTCAACATCTTGGGCGCGGTCAAAGGTATTTGACGCGGGCACGGATGGAGCGGTCATACCTCCTGCGGGCACAGCTCTAGCGGTCAGGATCCCTCCGGTCTTTGAGAAGAATGATGCGGGGAGGAACGCGGTCTTGACCTAAAGGGTCTATCTGTCCGCGACCTTGACTCCAGCGATCTAGAGAATGCCACGTCACAGGTTCCTTGGATCAGACCGAGCGTGGGCCCGGTCCAGCAGGTTCGGGCTCATCAATGGCCCCTAGCTTCAAGTGTGATTATTTATGGTCTGAGCGAGGAGGTACTAGATGCTCGATTGGATCAGACCGCTATTTTGGCGAGCACCAATGTTGGCATTTTTCGTTGGTTGTTGCTTTGCCTCATGGGCTTATAGGCACGTTCGGGAAGCACAGATATGAGACATGTGTGCCTTGAATGCTCTACCTCTCGGTTTGCAAGTGGTCCCCTTGGTATATGAAAAGACAGCGCGTGTCAGGCACGGAGGGCACGTGTCAGTCATCCAAGGGGTATCATTAATGCAAAATGGGGAATTTTTTAAATTTTTAAACGTTTGGAGACGGTTCGTGATTCGAGGAGCGGTTTGTGTGCTAATTAATACGGGTTAAATGGGTTAACCTGTATAGGTAGGCCTTATAAATACCAAACCCTTAAACCTCAAACCCTTTTTACCGTCTTCAAATCTTCAAAGAGCTAGAGAGAGAATTTTGCTGCGAATTTTGTGTTTGCGTCCTTCGAGCCCCCTCCTCAAGCCTTACATTTGCGTAAGTAATTTTTATTTGATTCTTCTTCATCTCCTTCTATTTTTCTGGGTTTTGAGAATGACTACTCGTGAATTTGGACCCCGCCGTCCCATAGAGTTAGGAGATGGGAGCACTCCGGATCTTTTTGCCGTTTGTAAACGGACAGGGGAAATATTTAGGAAGGTAGGCCATGATTGGCTTAGGTTATCCATGGAGTGCTTCCAATATTTTTGTGAGAAATCTCAATGGGGGCCTTTTGTCCCACCCCGGTTGTGGGAGGCCAAGGATAAAAGGGTAAAAAAGAACGGTGATGTTTTGGTGTTGGGGAATACAAGTAGGCTGAGAAATTTTGTAATGGGGGTTTTGTGCAGGTTTCCCCGCGAGAGAGATTCGGCTCTGAACGCCGTTGAACTAGTGAGGAGAGCGATTCGCGTCCCTGAAGTAATTTGTGACTGGGAAAAGTGCGAATTGATGGATTCCAACAACACCAATGAGTCGCGGGCATCTGTCCCCGAGGACCTGAGTGACCCCTTAGATGTGCTCCCTCTGAAGACCGTTTTTCCCGATATTGTGCCTGGGACCCCTAGGACGAGGGCAATTGAACTGAGTAGCAGCGAGGAGTTAGAGCCTCTGAATTTTGAGGTGATCGGAGGTGGGGAGAAGGAAACTAAAGTGACCTCTGCCCGCGGTGATGCCACCGGTCTCTTTGGCTCGATGAGCTCGGAGATCGAGGAGGATGACCGCGAGGAGGAGGATAGGAGGGCTGCGGGGACCTCTAGAAAGGCTGCTGAGACCACGGAAATTGTTGATGCCTTTGAGGACTCTGACTCCAAGGAGGAGATGGTTGTGGCCCCTGCCCGTGCTCGAGGTAGAGGCAAAAGACCTGTGGTGGAGGCAAATCCTGGCCGTGGTCGCAAGAGAAAGGCCAAGGAAGTGGCTACTATTGACTGAGAGGAGGAAATATATGAGCTTTACAACGTTGACCGCAATGCCTTCCGCGCTTGCACCCTGGGCCATGTACAGATAAAGGGGAAAGACAAGTTGCGTCCAGAAACCATAGCTGATGTCCGCGAGGATAACCGGGCCTGTGTCTTTTACGGTGCCCAATTTGAGAATGGCCTGAGGCTGCCCTTAGACCCCTTTTTCTACTTTTTCCTGGAGTTCAATAGCTGCCTGCCCATGCACCTGACTCCTAATGCCATCAGGGCTATTGTCTCCTTCATAACCGCCAGCAGGGTCTTGGGCTATGAACCAACCTTTTCTGGGCTTTATGCCTATTATCAGAACCAAATCTCCAATGGGAACCTGAGTCTAAAGGCTAGGAATTACTCTGCCCGGACCTTCTCTCCACCCTCCAACAAATTTGACCAGTGGAACCAAAGGATATACTGGTTATAGAGTCAAGGTTCGGGTGGCCCTTCCCCAAGCCTTCAAATCCTGTTCCGATGAGGGTGACCGTCAAGAACTATCCTGACCCTTTTCCATCCGAGGCTATGCGAGTTGCCCTGGAATCCTATCTGGCCAAGTATATAGCCGATGATGTGGACCCCATGTACGATGTAGGCGCAATTGTTGAGTTTGAGCCCCTGCTCGTCTACTCAGGGGTGGCTCCTCAAAGGGAGGGTGCCCCATATGCCCCTTGAGTAGAGATAGAGGCCCAGCCTCGTGACCCTGATTGGAGGGTGCATGAGTATTATCAGTTTGAGGCCGATTGTAAGACCTGCATGCTGGGCACGGAATGCGTGCCTCCAGAATTAATTGGTCTCTGACTCCTTATGGAACTGCTTATTTTTATTGCTTTTTGATTTTTTGAACTGTCCTCTAACCATTTCTGCTTTCTTTCAGAGTAGACCCCGAGGAGTATAACTTCTGATGGCCCCAATGAGTGCCGCTCAGCTGAAGGCCAAGAACATGAAGGCCCAGAAGGAAGCTGCCGCGAGGAGGCAAGCTGAACTGGCTAGGGCAGCGGGCAAGGGTGCTAATATGTCCGTTGCTAATAGGAAGACCGGTGAACCACTGACCGGTCCCAAAGTTATCCCCACAACTGGGGAACTGCCTCCACCCCCCAGGGGTCCTCCTCCGTCCCATGCCATCCGGGCATCCTCTCCCGGCCGCACCATTTCTTTCGGGCACAACCAAGAGCCTATGAAGAGGAGCGAGAGAGATGGAGAGTTGGGGCATGGACAGAGAGGGTCCAAGCTTCAGAAAATTGGGGATGCACCCCTCCGGGCTACCACTGCCCCCACTGCGATCTCCTCCACTGCTCCCCTAGTAGGGGGCACCATCTGCTCAGTCTCTTACCCCGTGGCCCCTCTGACCACTCGCGAGGAGACACTGGCCGTTAGAAAGAAGCTGTCTGATGTGCCCGCTGTCACCGGGGTGGACATTTATGCCCGGAATGCTAACAACTCCTCAGTGGGGATCGGGCTGGTGAACGTCTTTACTCCCCGGACTTCTACAAGAATGTAGTTGCTGAGGAGAATGCCTCCGCCCTAGTGGGGGATATAGGCCTCGCCCTTATTGAGGTTTGGACTTTTCTTTCCTTGTTATCTTATTCCTTGAATTTTTGAATTTTGTCTAACTCTCTTTCCCCGCAGGCGGGCAACAAAGTGTTGAGGCTGCGGGAGTGTTGTGATGGCCTGACCGCCGAGGTTGACAGCCACACCAAAACCTTGGCGGACAAGCTCCGCGAGCTGGAGCAGGCACAGGAGAGGGTTGGGACCTTGAACTCTCTCCTGGATGCTAAGGACAAGGCCTTCGCTCAGAAGGAGGCTGATTTGAAGGACTTCTCCGAATGTCTGGCAGATGTGGAGAAGGACCTTGAAAAGGCCAAGGGGGAGCGGAATGAGCTCCGGGGAAAGAGGGCCGAGTGGGAGCCTCCGAATGCTGAGCTGGCCAAAAGGTTGGAGGCATCCAATGCCACTATCTCCACCTTCGAGGCCAAAGTTGATGAACTCTCCGAGCAACTACTCCCACTTAGGCAGTTTCAGTTGGAGAGGGATGCCATGTTGCTCGCTGCTCGGAAGGAGGCGGTGGAGGAGTATAAGAAATCAGAGGAATTCAAGGACTTCCTCGTTGCTGAGAATTTGGCCCAGTACGAGGCCGGCTGCCAGACCCAGCTCAGGAATTTTGCTGCTGCGGGCAAGTTCTCCGCTCAGCAGTTGGCCATTATTGGCTCACTTGTTGCTACTGATGTGGAGTGCCTACCCGGGCATGCCCTAGTCCCCTTCACCGAGGACGATATCAAGGGCCTTGAGCTGGCCGCAGCGGCCTCTCTGCCCGCCACTGCTGAGATCACGGCCACCGCTCTCATTGGGGAGATTGATACTCTGAGATTTGGGGATGACCCAATATCTTACGAGGAGGCCATTTCCCGCGTCCTTCCCAACGGACCGGCAATTGGTGATCTTATTCCCCAGCGGGCAGCTCCAATTCCAATCTCCGCTGAGGCCGCTTTTGATCCTATCACGGACCTGCTCGTGAACAGTCTGCCTTCTCCAACTCCCAACTCAGAAGATCCCAAGGAGCAAGCTCCTTTAGCTAAGGATTTTTCCTTTTCTTTTGTTGTAATAGATGGATAAGATCTTGTAAATTTTTATCAATGAATTGAAGCATTTTTCTTAACTATTTCTCTTAATTGCTTGTCTTGTAGGCTGTTTTGAGTGTTGGCAATTTTTGAGTACCTTGATACTTGCATTCTTGCTCTTACTCTTATCAGCGTTTTTGACTAACAATTAAATTTTATACTCTCCTTCCGCGGTCAAAAGCTTAGTAGGCCCTTTGCCCACATTTTTTTGAGTTTTCCTAACTCTTTATTCAAATCCCTTGGGCTTTTTGTGAGAGTCAGCCCTATTTCTCTGTGACCGCGTTTGTTTAGCCTTGTGGCAAACCTTGAGGCCTTAACCCCGGTTTGTCTATTTGGCTTTGTTAAACTCTTTTGATCACTCCCATCCATTTACACTTATTCCCAGCCTTGCGAGCTATGGTGTAAGTCAAAAGCAGCCAAGGCAAGCTACTTTCATAGGGCATGTAGAATGTGGCCGTGAGGATATTGTCTACGCAACAGTAAGTAGGAGCATATTTAGCATAGAGGCCTTTTAACCCACTGGCATCTGTATCCCCTTATTGGAGGTTCACGCTTTTTGACCCTTTATTCAAAACCCCTTGGAGTTTTTTGTGAGGGTCTTGTGGCGATCATGTAAGCGGGCTTATATGTAGGCCTTTGTTACATACAGGCATGCGAGTAACGGCCCTAACGAGGGCCTTCGCGCACTTAGTGGGTCCGGACTTCAGGTCTTTGTCCCCACTAGAATCCGTAGGTACGGACATCATGGCCTTTGTACCCACGTTCATCTATATCCACTTTTTCTTGGTGGTGTCACGCGGGCAGGAAAGAGTATCCTCCCCACGATCGAGTACGGGCTTAGTGGCCTTTGTACCCATATAGGCTTGCGGATCTTAATGGATCTTTGCGCATCAGTATGTAGGAGCTCATATGTTGGCCCTTGAACCTACTGGCATCCGCTTGCGGGCATCCACTCTAGCTTTTGAGGCTGGTGGGAATAAAGTTACAATAGTTTTGCACAAAAATTTGATGGCAACTTCATACTAATATGTAGGGGTCTATACTCCCTCAAAAAATTACAACGATTTCAAAAGAAGTACTTTCTAAGATGATCACTATTTCAAGTGTGCTTGAGGTCTTTTCCTTCCTTTGTTCGCAATATGTAGGTGCCCTCCTTGACTATTTTGGTGACCTCATATGGACCCTCCCATTTCGGGGAGAGCTTGTTGAAACCGGGCTGGGTCCCTTGGACCTCCACATTTCTGAGTACCCAATCTCCAACTGAAAAACTCCTCCTATTTACTCTTTTGTCGTGGTGCTTCTTCGCCTTCTGCTTGTAGTTCACCATTTTTTCATTTGCCCGCATTCTCTTTCCTTCGAGATCGTCCAGGTCACACCTTCTGTTTGCCTCGTTTTGAGACTCATCGAAGTATGTGACTCTGTACGAGGGTAAGGAAACCTCGACTGGAGCCATTGCCTATGACCCATACGTGAGCGAGAAAGGAGTTTCTCCTGTAAAATTTCTTATTGTGGTGCGGACCACCCACAATGCGGTCTGGAGCTCGTCCAACCATCATCCTCCTCGTCCCTCCAAGTTTTTCTTTAGGGCGGTCAGGACTAGCTTATTCGCGGCCTCAGCTTGGCCATTTCCCTGAGGATAAGCAACTGCGGACTGACGGTGTTGCACCTTCATTCTCACACATTCAGCGGTGAATTTTGCGGAGAATTGGGTGCCATTGTTTGAAATTATTGCTCACGGAACCCCAAATCGGCAATAGATGTGATCGTGGACAAAATTGATGGTATTCTCCTCGGAGATAGTGGCTAAGCCCTTGGCTTCTGTCCACTTGGTAAAATAATCCACGGCCACAATGGCATACTTATTATTCCCTCGAGCAGTTGGGAATGGTCCAATGAGATCAATCCCCCACGTATCAAACGGCCACGATGGTACAACCAAAGTTTGCTCTGTTGATGGTAGTCTATGGATGTCCGCAAATCTCTGGCACTTATCACATTTCCTCACATACTCCTGCGCATCCCTTCTCATTGTGGGCCAAAAGAATCCCTGAAATTTGATCTTGTCTGAGAGGGTGCGAGCACCAGGATGTCCGCCACAAACTCCCTCATGAACCTCATAGAGTAAGTTGGTGACCATGTGAGTTTTGACACATCTTAGCAAAGGCTTGGTGAATGATCGTCGAAAAAGTACCCCATGGTTCTAGCCCTTGCTGGATCCTCGGGGAGGGTTTGCTTCTCGATGTAATCCTTGATTTCATCTACCCAATCCCTCACTTGATCCTCAATATTGTTTACTTGAATTCGATCTATAGCAGGTCTCTCCGTGAATTCAATCTGGCAATCCGTCTCTAAGTCAACAATCTCTTGATCGGTTATTCTGGAGAGGAGGTCTGCTTCCATATTATCCTCTCTCATGACTTGGTTCAGCTCATAGTAGGTGAAATTTTTGATGAGGGTTTTTGCAAGACCGCAATACTGAGTTAGCACTGGATTGATAGTATCATATTCCCCCCAAATTTGATTAACTATGAGCTGAGAGTCACTGTTGATCTAAATATTATGAACTCCCAAGTCTCTTGCCAATTTCATGCCCGCTATAATCGCTTCATACTCAGCCTGATTGTTTGATGCCTCGAACTTGAATCTCAAGGCCCTCCGCAAGGTGCGATCAGGAGTATGCCCGCTCCACTAATTAACTTGCTCGCAGAGCCGTCCACGAATAAAGTCCACACTTCTTCTGGACGCTCACTTGGTTGTATAATTTCTGTGCTCGAGCTATCTGGGGCCTCCTCTGATTCTGCCCGCTTTCTTTTTTCATGGTCGCTGTCCGTCAATTTGAATGATGATTCCACCACAAAATCAGCTAAGGCCTGCACTTTGATTGTCTTTCTCGGGGAGTAGGTGATCTGGAACTCAGTGAGTTCGATAGACCAAGCTAGAATTCTCCCCGAAGACTCTGGTTTATGTAAAACCTTTCTAAGCGGGGCCTCAGTGAGTACAGTAATAGGGTGTGCAGAAAAGTAGGCTCTTAATTTTCGAGCAGATACAAGCAAGGCGTAAGCTAACTTTTCTATATTAAGATAATGCCCTTCTACGGCGGACAGTGCCTTAGATACATAATAAACTGGTTTTTGGGAGTTATTCTCCTCCCTTACAAGAACAGCAGCTACTGCCAGATCAGTAACTGCTAAAAACAGAAAAAGTTCTTCCCCGGGCACCGGGCTGCTGAGTAGAGGGGGCTGCCCGAGGTATGTCTTGACTTCTTCAAAAGCTTGATGGCACTCATTGTTCCATGCAAATTCATCAGGCTTCTTCCCCCCCCTTTTAGAGTTTTGAAGAAGGGGAGGCATTTCTCTACTGACCGCGAGATAAAGCAGACAAGGGCGGTGATGCGACCATTGAGTTTTTGTACATCCTTCACGTAAGCAGGAGGTTTCATGTCCAACA
Organism: Adenophora triphylla var. japonica; assembly: GCA_022495995.1. Taxonomy (NCBI): domain Eukaryota; kingdom Viridiplantae; phylum Streptophyta; class Magnoliopsida; order Asterales; family Campanulaceae; genus Adenophora; species Adenophora triphylla. Next base: position 112,209 of record JAFEMH010001168.1, on the reverse strand, counting down.
ACGCTTGGATTTTTTCGGGATTAGCCTCTATTCCTCGCTGGTTGACCATGAATCCAAGGAACTTGCCCGCCTTTACCCCAAAGGCACATTTCAGGGGGTTTAGTTTCATGTTATTGCGGCGCAAGTTTTGGAAGGTTTCCTCCACGTCGAGCTCGTGGGAGTTTTCCTTTGTCTTTATAACCATGTCATCAATATAGGCCTCAAGGTTTCTGCCTAGTTGGTTTTTGAAGACCAGATTGACCATTCGCTGATAGGTGGCTCCTGCGTTTTTTAACCCGAAGGGCATCATTGTGATACAGTAAGTCTTGCCTGCAGCGATGAAAGCTACGGAGCGGACATCTTCAGGAGCCATCTGAATCTGATGGTAGCCGGAGTACGCGTCAATGAAGCTCAATACTTTGTGGCCGGCTATTGAATCCACCAATCTGTCTATGCGAGGAAGAGGGAAGCAGTCCTTGGGGCATGCTTTGTTGAGATCGGTGAAATCAACACACATTCTCCACTTGCCGTTGGACTTTTTGACCATTACTACATTCGCCAGCCATTTGGGGTAGGAAATCTCCTTTATTATCCCCGCTTTTAGCAATTTTTTCACCTCTTCCTTGATCGCGATCTCTTTCTCCGAGGAGAAGTACCTTGAATTTTAGTGAATGTTCTTGAAGGATGGGTCATCAAATATTTTATGGAGTGATCACGTCCTCACTGATTCCTTGCATATCCTCCACCCTCCAAGCGAACACATCACAATTTGCTCTAAGGAACTCGATGAGGATCCTTCTCTCCTCGCAGTGAATTTCCAGCCCAACCTTAACAGTTTGCTCGAGAAAGTGGGAGTTGATTACCACCTCCTCGAGCTCGTCGTTAGGTTGAAGGTCGCTGATCTCACGATTGTGCAGAGAGTCAATGATAATAGTTGGGGGTTGACCTGAGCTCCGGTCAGCGTTGCCATTGAATATATGACCTCACGGTCAATTTTTCCTTCAATTTCTCGATCAATGTAACCTCCCTCAACCGGGGCCAACTGTTTTGATTTTCTGCTCATCTTGAGCTCCACCTTAGTGGTATGGAAAGAAAGCATGCCAATTGGAATGGGTGCCGGCACAAGTGCTAGGGCCTTTCCCTTTTTCGATTTGTCCTCGCCCCCTATCTGCGGGCAGGACGTCTGGCCTTTATCCGCTTTTCTCTTCTCCTCAAGTGCTCGGACGAATCTCCCGGGCTGGTTCTTGATGGTAGCAACCCCGCCCGGGGTGTTAAATTCCACCCTTTGGTGGGGAACGGAAGCAACTATTCCCAATTCGGCCTGAGCAGTTACGCCGAGAATGGCATTGTATTGGGAAGGAAGATCGACCACCATGAATGTTATTTTGGCCGTCTTCTGCATGGGCTTTTCCCCAATAGTTACTTCAAACACAATCGTCCCCTTTACCCCCACGGCGTGATTTGTGAACCCCTCAAGCATGCCCGCATAAGGAGTGAGATTAGCCTCGGTCATTCTCATGCCTATCAAGGTATGATAGTAGAGTATGTCCCTGGCCGCCCCTGTATCAACCAAAACTAGGTGTATGTTGGCCCGGTTGATTTTCATATGAATAGTTAGGGGCTGAGTAGAGTGAAATAGGGAGGAGGCAAGTTCACTCTTTTTGAACCCTATTTCTTGCTCTTCCTCCGGAGCCATTGCGGGGATTGAGAAAACTTTCTCCAACGTTCAAATCTGAAGGGAGAGCTGTTTGTTGGAGGGAGGCTCCTCGCCAATGAAATTAATGTCATAATCCCCCAAATCATCATCATAATGGTCTATTTTATTCCTCTCCGGGCCACGCGTGCCGCGTGCCCGCTGCTGATTATTATTATTGGGGGCATTGTTGTTTCCTTTAACCCACTTTGTCAGCTCCCCGTCATTGATTTTTTGTTGAATAATTCGCTTCAACTGGAAGCAGTCCTCAGTTCCGTGCCCGTGGTCGTTATGATACTCACAGAACTTAGCCCTACTCCTCTCATTTGGTTTTCGGAGCATTGGGGGAGGAGGAGGAAAGTCTGAGGATCTCATGATTACCACTCTTGACTCGGTGAGCTCGGTATAAACTGTTTCATCCACCATTTTTCGGAGTTTATCCGACCCACGACCTCTGTTTTTGCCCTGGTTGTTGGTGCGAGCAGACTCTGGGGTAGTCTCTTGTACTTGGCTTATCCTTTCTTTTGCTGAAGCTCGGGGAGCGGGCACAGTGGGCTCTTAGGCGGATGCAATGGCCGAGGCCCTCTCATACATTTCTTCCACGGTTTTAGGCCGGCTGGAGGCAAAATTCATCTTGAGGAAGGAGGAGCTGAGGCCGCCCTCAAAACAGAGTCTGATGTCTCCTTCCTCTAGATCCACAATCTCCTCGCTCACCTTCCTGAATCGAGATATGTAATCCTTTGTAGGCTCGTTTGGGGCCTGCTTGACACGAACAAGATCTGTCTTTGGTCTAGCGGGCACCCCTGCCCCAGCAAAGGCATTAAGGAAGATGCTTCTAAACTGACTGAATGATTGGATGGTCCGGGGCTTGAGGGCTAATATCCAAGATAAGGCCTTGCCCGTGAAAGTTGCAGTCAATGCCTTGCACATCACGGACTCATCCAAGGAGAATAAAGCCATTTGTCCCTCGAATCATCCCATATGGCTCTTAGCATTTTTGGAGCCATCATAGGTGTCCATCTGGGGGGGGGGCTTGCCCTTCTGAATAGGTGCCCGGACGATCTTATCATTGAAGGCATCCATGGTGCGTCCACACCTCTGGGCGGCCTTTTGGTGGGTCTCCCACATCTCGTTCATAAACTTGATGAATTCCGGGCTCTGGTTATCAACCTTCTGTTTTTTAGCCCGTGGAGTCACGGCCTTCTCCTTGGCCGGAGCCAAGGGTCTGGCTTTGGACTTCGCACGTAGATTTGATTGGGCCTCTTCTCCAACCTCCTCGCTGTCCTCTACATGCACCACACTGCGTCTGGCCGGCTGTCCGCGATCAAGGGTTGGTTCAACCCGGTTTGCCCCCTAGCTTGACTAGCAAGCGATTTAGGGGGAGCTCGTTGGGAGAACCTTTGTGACCCTTGGGGGAACTGGAGCCCTCCGTTGGCCTCTATCTCGAACATCTCCATTTGAGCATCAGCGACGGCCATGGCCTCAGCGATCAGCTTGGATTTGGAGGCCAGAATTTCTTGCCTTCTCAGGATTTGCTCCGGGGAGAGTGGAGTAGTTAAGGCGGTGTTTTTTATTGGAGCTTGGGGAGTTTTTGGGCTATTGTTTAGTAGGGCTTGGGCTTTCTCAGCACGTATCTCGTCGGTTAGTTTGTGTATAGTCCTCTGACCAGGGGAGAGGCTGTGTTGTGGCTGAGAACGTGCCCCCATTCTGTTAAAAACGGAGGTTGTAGCCTTACCCTTATTTACATTAGAAGGTGAGGCTTGGTTATCCTCCTCAATGGTCAAATGGCCAGCATTTTGCAAAGTTTTAGACATGTTCTAAAAAGAAGAGAATGACTGAAAAGAAGTGTCTTTTGACAGTCAGCTGTTTAGGACACAAAGTGTGCCTGAAAACAAAGATTTTTAAACGGGAAAACAAATGAAAGTCGTGTCTTCCCGGCAATGGAACCACTGATGACGCCAAGCTTTTCAGGGTCAAGAGCGGTTCAAGGATATCTGGCTTGATATATTTGGTGGTTTATTGTACCTAGAACACAACACAAACAAGCACCGTTAAGGTCAAAGTTGGATGTTACTCCAACTTAGGCCCTCAGGTGTGAGAGTAAGAATACTGAGATATATAAGACGTTTGAATGTCTTGGAGTGTGTGTGTGTGTTTAGGGTTTAGAGTAATATGGCTTACTCAATATATTTGGAACTTACCTTGCCCAAGGGGACAAAGGTCTTCTATTTATAGGCAATGGAGAGGTGCTTGTTGATGTAAGCAATGAGATCAGCCCTAGGGGGCACTTTGGTATTTGACCACCTACACGTGTCCACAGCTAATTGGCCCTGTCAGGGAGGGAACATTGACTGTAAAGGGGACATGGCTGAAAGGGACATGAGCCGTGTATATGGCTTGGCGCATTAAATGAAATAGTAGGCGCCTGTCTGAGCCGCATTGAATGCGTGATGGGGGAGCCGACAGATATGAGCCCGCGGTCAACATCTTGGGCGCGATCAAAGGTATTTGACGCGGGCACGGATGGAGCGGTCATACCTCCTGCGGGCACAGCTCTAGCGGTCAGGATCCCTCCGGTCTTTGAGAAGGATGATGCGGGGAGAAACGCGGTCTTGACCTCAAGGGTCTATCTGTCTGCGGTCTTGACTCCAGCGGTCTAGAGAATGCCACGTCACAGGTTCCTTGGACCAGACCGAGCGTGGGCCCGGTCCAGCAGGTTCGGGCTCATCAATAAGATTAATTAATAAATTGTATGTTTATTCGTTTTATTAAAGAAAAGTGATAGGTAAATATAGTCACTACACACACACGGAGAAAGAAAGAGATCTACAAATATACTCCCTCCGTCCCGTTGATTAGTTCACCATTTTGGGCTTGGCACACAAATTAAGGAAAATAGAAATGAGGAGAAAGTGTTGTGAGAATAAAAGTAAAATAGGAGAGAGAATGAGTGGAGAAAATAGTAAATTTGAAAAGTGTTGTGAGTGTAAAAGTAAAGTAGGAGAGATAATTAGTGGGTGGAATAGTAAAGATTTTTTGCCATTTTAGAAAAGGTGAAAGCTTTTAACGGACACCCGTTTTGACAAAAAGTGAAATTATCAATGGGATGGAGGGAGTAATTATTTGTCGATATCTTTTATTGTCTAACAATTCAAAATATATTAACGATAATTTGTTGCTTTTACAATAAAAAATAATAAAATGCATTTTATCTGAGTAATAGTGTGTCGATTACAGTTTATTCATGGGTCAGAGAAATAATCAAGAAATTTTAAAAGATCCATAAAATGAAATACCAATCCCAAATCAATTTTAACAAAAAATGCAAATTATTGATCCTTATAAACCTTCAAGGTATTAGAAAATCCTTGTAAATCAATTTTATCTCCCAATGAAAAAAAAATAAAAATTCAAATGGGACCTCATCACTTTTCTCCCTCAACTCAAGTTTTAGTCTCGTTGGGTTCCTTTGACATAATGCCTCACCTAACCTAATAGTGTGAATGGAGTTCCATCTTATTTTAGATCAACACAGGTACTTTGATTGAACTTGTCGGAAGAGCCAAATAGCAACCATCCAAATTTGGATAAAATGCACAAAATTTTGAAATTAAAAGAATAATTTGAGTAAAACATTATTATATCTCGGCAATTCGTGGTGAATATTGTATTGCAACAATCCAAATTTGGGTAAATTGCACAAAATTTTGAAATCAAAAGAATAATTTGAGTAAAACATTGGGGCATAATTTATCATTGATGGATTGTTGTAACAGCCAGGCCGCCTGGGCTCGTCATCAGCCAGATTGGGTCAGAGATCAAAGTAATATAAACTTCACTCTCCAAACATAAGTGGAAAAAATATGACATGGACCTAATGGGCCTTGGCCTTGTGGTATCATGGTGGCTTTTCGAATGGGAGGTCACCGGTTCGAGTCCCCCCAAGGGAATTCTTTGGGCTTTAATTCCTACCTTGGTTTCAGGGTCCTTAGGAGCCCCCGGGGCACATCCGTGCAGTTAAGGAAGCAGCATTGCTGGGCTTGTATCCTCAGTGTGGGGAGTTCGAATCTTGGCAGGAGCAGCTGGAGCAGCCAATTGGTGTTGTAAGAGTGATGCAAATGCCTCTTTGGCAGGAGCAGCTGGAGCAGCCAATTGGTGATGTAAGAGTGATGTAAATGCCTTGTAGGAGGGCTCCCTTGGGGCTCTGGAGTATAAGGGGTGCTGCCACCCTGGCTGCATAGGGCACATCCCGCGATTTACCTCCGCCAATATACTGAGGGACCGGTACCTGATGGTTCAGGATTAGTCCGGCGAAGCTGGGAACCTGGGTAACCAAAAAAAATGACATGGATTCTCTGACTGTTAAAAGCATCCAAAGTTCAATGCAGGGACGATTAGTCTGTCCCTATATCACCATATATAAAAATATGTGATAGGGTCCAATATGTATGTTCAAAGTAGGAAAATAACATATTTAGTAGTTAGCTCATGCCACATAATGAGCAAGAGAAACACAAGTTAAATATTAGGAGTAATCAATTCTTCTGCAACACCAAAAACCTAACAAATGGAATTATGTTTGAGAAAGCTCAATGCATAGTTAGGAAGAGTAATTTTGTAGTCAAATTTTGCACCTTGAAATTTTAAAAAAATTGCATTTACCTCCAAATTTAGCAATTTTATCAGTTTTGACCTCCTTAATTTTCATTAAAATTGCAGTAAATAATTTTTTGACCTTCTAAGATAAATTTGGATGCCATAATTATAGTATTTATTTTAAAACAAACTTGACTCCCTTCCCATAATTTTTTTGGCTTCGCCGGACTAAGTCCTGGACCACCAGCCACCGGCCCCTCAGTAACTGGCGGAGGTAAATCGTAGGATGTGCCCGAATGACACAGGGTTTGAGAACATGTCAACTAATATCACATACAAGATCCAACCCCAGAAGAAAGCAAATTGCTTTCACCAGAAATCGAACCCACGCTGCATGCCTCCAGAATTTTATGTCCCCCTCCTTTTACCACTCGGCTATGCCCCGGGGAACGGGATGCACATTACACTTATGCGTACTTGTTAGAGAGCAAGGTACTGGATCGACTCATCTATGATATTTATGCATGGTCTATGGTCATATATGTCATGATTAAATCTCAAGATAGTCGTGTCATTGGAATCCTTAGTACCTGAGATTATTATCGTCTTCCATATGATGAACATTGTATTTGATGTAGTCTAACACTATCTTTAATAGGATAGCAATAAGAGCTATGTTGGCGTGACTGGATTCTTGTAAAGAAGAATGATAAGTCAAGATGGGATTTGTCCCTCGTTAAGAGAGATGTCTGCTTGGGCCCCTCGATGAATAGTGTTGATGAAATGTGTGGCTACACTCAAGAGATTTGATAGAGATCAAATGCACTTAGATTATCAGCATATTCGAAATCGAGAAAGCATTAAAAAATGTAAGTTGTCGTGGACCATGACTTATGTTCAAATGACATCGTGTGACAAAGGGACTGTGACATTGATCTATCAAGGAATCAAGCTTTGATGTTATATTTAATTGGGTGGACATAATGGCTTGCTAGAGACCACTTATGTCTTGTGAGATTGATGTTTCAACTCACTATCAATATAAAATATAATTCCTAAAAGGTCACAGACAAAGAACATATTGAAATTGGCTCAAATATGGAGCTGATCAGCTGGGCGACCGTCGGAGGGGATAGTGGGCGATTGCCCAAAATCCACTGTTCTGCTGGGCGACCATCGGGAAGGTGTGGGCGACCAATGGAGGGGATAGTTGGCAAGCTAGATATAATTGGATTATATGCTTTAACATGCTATATGATATAGATTGATGATTTTATGTGTATTGTTTGTGAAACAATTATATGCAATATAACATGATTATGATTAATAGTTGATCGATGTAATTAATCTTCTATATAGGTTATTGATCTTTTTAATTTGATTAATTAGATTAGTAAATACTCAAATTGAAACAAATTATTTGTTTAGGATTTGATGTCATATTTAATTTGATTAACATGATTATTTGAATCCTTAAATTTTGAGAATTGAATAATTATGTAATTAATAAATGTTATTTGTTACATGATTATTTGTATGATCCTAAAGTAGGGTATTATGTGAAATCCCATGTTCATGGTTATGTACACATAAGTTTCATATACAACCATGCGATGTTTGTTGCTATATAGAAAAACCTTCTTAAATGTTTAAGTTTTATGTCACCCCTTGATTAGAACACTTGTGAAATATTCGAGTATTTTGATGTAGTTTCGACTCAGTTGGGTGCATCATTATATCTTAATATGTGATCAAGATGAGATAACGGTTGATGTAGTTTCGACTCAGTTGGGTGCATCGTTCTGTGTCTCATACGTTTGAAAAAGGTTGAACTTAATTGGTGCTTTCAAAAGAGTTTTGACCCAATGCATAGATGAGATTAAAACATGTGTTGACATATGATGTCTAGAATCTTGTAAAAAATTCTAAGAGTCATATTTGATATGATTGATAAGTGTTATCTACCTAAATAACTTGATTTTGGGCATTGACTCAGTTAAATTAAAATCAAGTGAAATATGGATCTTAGCCCATTATAATTATATGATACATGCTTGTATTTGAAGGTGTATAATTTAGTGGGAGTATTTGTGAAATACATTATTTGTCTCTTAGATGGTAAATGTTTTGATACTTATATGTGTTCATATTGTTTGCATGTTTTATTGTAGAATGGCATCACACAATAATCAACCATTGTCACTGCGATCCGTCCTTGAGAAGGACAAACTCGAAGAGAACGGTATAAATTATTCTGATTGGATCAGAAGCCTAAGAATTGTTCTAAGGAAAGAGAAGAAATTGTACGTTCTTGACGAACCCATTCCTACTGAACCCGCTGCCAATGCTGTAAGGGAAGATAGGGAGCGACATAAGAAACATGATGATGATTCTAATGATGTTGCTTGCCTTATGCTTGCCACTATGTGTACTGCTCTTCAGAAGGACCTTGAACACTTGGAAACAACTTTTGACCTAGCACATTGCTTAAAGGAAATGTTCCAAGTGCAAGCTAGGCAAGAGAGGTATAATGTGGTGAAGGCTCTTAATGCATGGAAGATGCAAGAGGGGCAGTCGGTTGGTCCTCATGTCCTTAAGATGAAAGGATATATTGAGCACCTTGAAAGGCTTGGATATCCTATGAGTTTGAAACTCGCAACAGATACGATATTGAATTCATTGCCTGAAGGTTATAGTCATTTCATTATGAACTATAACATGAGTGGCATGGATAAGAATATGTCAAAATTGCATGCGATGCTTAAGACTGTAGAGAAAAATATCAAGAAGCCTAGTACTGCAAATGTGTTAATGATTAACAAAGGATAAGGTTCAAAGAGAAAGGCAAAATAGGTAAAGCAAAGGTTGCTAAACCTAAGGAAAAAGTTGCCATTGCCGAAGAGGCTAGACCCAAAGTGTCTCAAAATGATGCAATTTGCTACCATTGCCAAGAGGTTGGTCATTGGAAGCGAAATTCTAAGGCTTATAAGGAAGGCCTAAAAGCGAAGAAGGGCAATACGATTGCTACTGATTCAGGTAACTATGTGATAGATATTTTCCTTTCTATTTCTAGTTCATGGGTATTGAATACCGGATGTGAATCTCACATTTGTTTAAATGTGCAGGGACTAAAGAATAGAAAGCTACTCAAAGAAGGTGAAGTGGACCTACGTGTGGGGAATGGAGCAAGAGTTGCTGCATTAGCCGTAGGAACATATAATGTTACTTTACCTAGTGGACTAGTACTTGTTTTGAACAATTGTTATTATGTTCCGAATTTGAGTAGGAATATTATTTCTGTTTCTTGTTTGGATAATGCTGGATATAGTTTTTTATTGAGAATAAGAAGTTTTCTATGTCTTTAAATGATATGCTTTATTTTATTGCAAATTCATTTAATGGCCTTTATATCCTTGATGTTGAAGATATCTATCATGTGAATAAGAAATCTAAACCGAATGATGTGAACAACACGTTCATGTGGCATTGTCGGCTTGGTCATATAAATAAGAAAAGGATTTCTAAACTTCATAAAGATGAATTTTTAGACTCACATGATTATGAATCATACGAGATATGCGAATCTTGTTTATTGAGAAAAATGATCAAACCACCTTACACTAAGAGTAGTGAAAGGGCTAGTGACTTATTGCCCCTAATACATACAGATGTATGTGGACCATTAAGTAGCATTGCTAGGGGAGGATTTTGGTATTTCATTACATTCACTGATGACTTATCTAGATATGGCTATGTCTATCTGATGAAGTTCAAAAGTGAAGCATTTGAGATATTTAGAATATTTCAAACTGAAGTACAAAATCAACTTGGCAAAACTATTAAAGTAATTCGATCCAATCGAGGTGGTAAATATTTAAGCCAAGAGTTTGACAATCATCTCAAAAATTGTGGAATTATTTCAGAGTTGACTCCACCCGAAACACCACAATGGAATGGTGTATCCGAGAGGAGGAATAGAATCTTGTTGGACACGGTTCATTCGATGATGAGTCAAGTTGACCTTCCTATTTCCTTTTGGGGACATGCATTAGAGACTGCTACGTTCACACTGAACAGAGTCCCTACTAAATCGGCCCCTAAGACCCCACATGAGATGTGGCATGGAAGAAAACCAAATTTGTCTTTCATGAAGATTTGGGGTTGCGAAGCTTATGTGAAGAGACATGTCTCCTATAAGTTAGCACCAAAATCTGACAAAGTTATTTTCGTTGGTTAACCTAAGGAAACTAAAGAATATTACTTTTACAACCGCAATGATAACATAGTGTTTGTTGCTCAATATGATACTTTTTTTGAGAAACAGTTTCTCAATAAAGGATCTAGTGGGAGTAAAATTAATCTTGAAGAAGATTAAGAGCCCGAAGATAACATGGAACCGAGAGTAGAGACGGAACTAAGTTCACAAGGAGTTGTGGAACCGGTTCAAGATGCACAAGTCCATAGTAGATCAGATAGGTTATGATCCAAACCCGAGAGATATTGATTTCTCGTATCGGAAAGTAATGAAGTTGAAGTCATTGAGAATGACGAACCTACTTACTATCAAGAGGCAATGTCCACTCCTGATTCGGATAAATGGCTAGGATCCATGGAATCCGAATTACAATCCATGCACGATAATCAAGTTTGGAACTTGATTGATCCACCTGAAGGTGTAAAAATCATAGGGTGCAAGTGGGTCTTCAAGAAGAAGACCAACATGGATGGGAAGGTGCATACTTATAAGGCTAGGCTTATAGCAAAGGGATATAGGCAAATTCATGGTGTTGACTATGATGAAACCTTTTCGCTAGTTGCAATGCTTAAGTCTGTTAGAATTTTAATTGCCATAGCCGCATATTACGACTATGAAATATGGCAAATGGATGTCAAAACACCTTTCCTAAATGGGAAACTACTTGAGGATGTGTATATGACACAACATGAAGGGTTTGTCGATCCAATTAATTCTAACAAAGTATGCAAGTTGTAAAGATCCATACATGGGTTGAAGCAAGCTTCTAGGAGTTGGAATCTTCATTTTGATGATTCGATCAAAGAGTTTGGCTTCATCAAGAATGAAGATGAACCATGTGTATACATGAAGTTCAGTGGGAGCGTAGTACTATTTCTAATATTGTATGTTGATGATATTTTACTCATTGGAAACGATATTCCTGCATTTCAGACTGTCAACTCTTGGTTAGGAAAGTGTTTCTCAATGAAAGATATGGGTGAAGCCGCCTGCATCCTTGACATCAAGATCTATAGAGATAGATCTAAAAGAATGATTGGTTTGAGTCAAAGTACTTTCATTGACAAAGTTCTTAGAAGATTCAAGATGGAAAATTCTAAGAGAGGAAACTTGCCAATGGGTCGTGGTGTTACTCTTAGCAAGACTTAGTATCCTAAGACAACTGGTGAGCGAAAGAGAATGAATGAGATTCCATACGCTTCGGCTATTGGATCTATCATGTATGCCATGTGTTGGTCCCAAGGTGGCAACAAGGGTGAAAATACAGCAAGAGGGGGGGTGAATAGCTGTTAAAAATTTTTCGCCCTCGATTTAAAACTAATCCTCTATACTTACAAAACCTCTTGAAGTGTATAAGAAACTGCAAGTAGAGTTATAAAATGCACAGCGGAATAATAAAGTTACAAAGCGGTTTTGAGAGAGGCAGTTTGTAAAGCGGTTTAGGTAAAGCGGTTTTGACAAGTGCAGTTTTACAAACAAGTGTAGTTTTGACAATGTTAACTCCAAACACTATTTCACAATAATGGATATCTAAATAAAGATAAAACAGAGAGAAAAGTAGATAATCAGTAAGCACAAGAAATATAAATGCAGAAAGTAAGAACACAATATTTGGAGTGGTTCAATCGATAAACGATCTACGTCCACTACCAAGATCGTTAGTCTTGGATTTTCAAGAGTGATTTTACTATGAGTATGAGAGATTACAAGTTACAAAGATCAATACTCAAATCTAAAGTATATTCTATGAAGATCAAATCCTAAGACTATAACCAGTGTATCTCAAGTGATTAATCTATGTGATTAAACAAGTGAGGTGTGTGTGTGAGAACAAGATCAAGGCTATTTAAATCTATGAGATGTAGAGCACAATGATTCTTGATGTGTTAAGGCTTGATTTCTGGGCTGGGGAATATTTCTTGAAGGTAGAAGATGAAGATTCAAAGGACTTATGAATTTCTGGGCAGAGCTTCAACTTCTTATGAACTCACAGCAATTTCTCAAGTATCAAGCAAACTTCAAATGATGAAGGTTGGGGGTATTTATACCCAAGCATCAGGAATATAGCCGTTGGACACAGCTGTTGTAAGGACAGTCCTTGATGCAATCCCATTGGTCCACAGCAACCACTTTTGTCCTTTGGAACTGTTGATGCAGGTAAAGCTGATCAGACCTCAGCTGCAATCAAGGTGGTTAGGACATCTGTCACCTTTTTAAGATCCTTGCAGATCTTGTCTGAAAAGTAGTCACGTGACAAGATATGGTGGTTGACATTTGGTATTGCTGATGTGGATTCCAACGGTCAAAGAGGTTCACTTCAAGTAGCCAATCATTGGAGCGGTTCGGGTGTGCATGAGGTTGAAAGTAAGCGGTTCCACCTGAAGCGGTTGCAGAGTGTGGTCCTAAAGAAATGTGAACTGCAAGGAAGCGGTTCATAAGCTATTCGTACTTAGAAGTTCCACAAGTGGTTTCAGACTAAGTTACACCAGGCGGTTCCCGGGAGCTGTTCAAATTTAGGCGGTTTTAATGGGGTGGTCTGAAACTCTGAACTGCAATCCTCAGATCCAATGAGTCTTGTGCCAGTCTTCAAGCCAAAATTTAACCTATTCTATAAAATGGACTTAGCTAAAAAATTGAAGTCTGATCTTTATTACATAGGGTCCTAAAGTCCTTAAAATAAACAGGAGGTATTGGTATCAATCAAATCTAATGCAAAATAGGAGGGTTAAAACATATGCATACCCAACAATCTCCCCCTATTTGATTGATGCCATTACCTACTACAGCAAAAGTAAACATTGTACTTGGTAAAAACATGTCCATAAGAATTATCATTGTAAGTCATGTCCCAAGTCAATGCACACACTAGCTTAAGCTATAGATTTCTATACTATCTGAAATATTGAAAAACTTACAATTTGAAGAGTATAGAAATGCATTCAGTGCACTTAAAAAAATGTGAGTTTAAGTTCAAGTGCAGTTTAAACTGAATGTTTAAACATCAATTCAAAAGAGTGATTTTTAAGTTGAAAAATATTTGAATGAGGTTTAAGAACTTAAGCGGTTTCATTGTTCTACAAACAAGCAGTTTGATATGAACAAGGTTTTGGAACCATGATGCAATTTCCATTAATTCCCAAAGTGTTTACAGATACAGGAATGAAAGAAAATTACAAGGTTACAAAAATAAAGTAAGTTGGAAAAAAAGAAATACAAGAAAAGTGCGGTCCAACTTACAAAATGCGGTTCAAAAATAATTAAGGAGAAGCGGTTATTGCTGGGGCGGCCTGTTAACTTCATGTTCAGCTCCACTGGTCCCAGCTCTTGATTGGTTTGACTCAAATTCTTTCCTTAATATTCTTACCTCTTCAGCAGTCCTTATCAAAGTTGACTCTAGCTTCTTTAAAGCATTGACTGAGTGAGCAGAAGTAGAGTTGGTGGCACCAACCGCTTTGGTATTTTCCACAAGATTTTCCTTGATTATGTCAAGCTTCACATTGACAGAGGAATAGATGGAGTTGAAGATGGTGTGGAGTTCTTCTTGAACTAAAGCGGTTTGGGCTTGGAGAGCTTCCTTTATTGGATCAAGATCAACAGTAACCTTCACAAAGGATTTCAGACTATTCATTTCAGCTTCAACTTTGGTATTGAATCCAGCCTTCAGGTTGTCAAGGCAGTCGGTAAATTCTTCTTGAATCTCTTTTAACTTGGCCATAGAGGCATCTCCAAGGATATCCAAAGATTTTTTCATCTCCTCAACTGATGCTTTATCTTCTAGGGCTTTGACCATACCCACTTCAAGAGATTTCTGAAAGGCTTCAGAAGCGGTTTTAATCAAGGAAGCGGTTTGGTCAGGAGGGGCGGTTGAGGAGGAGGATGGAATTGCTGTAGATCTCTCCCCCTTAATGGCATCAAGCAAGGAAGCTTTAAGGGTTGCCAACTCAAGGGAGTGAGATTCTACCTTGGCTTGTAAGGAGCGGTTAGATTCAAGGAGGGTTTCATTTGAGGCGGTTAAAGATATGACATGGCCTTGGTTAATAACAAGTTGTCCTTGAATCCGATTAAGGGTTTGGAGTATTTGGGAGTATTCTAAGGAGGAGCGGTTGAGGGTGAGGCGGTTGGAAATATGGGAGGCGGTTGGGTTTGGTTAGTTTCGGCGCGGTTTGGGTTTGAGGAGAAATGTTTGGAGGAGGTGAGTTTTGTCTAAGGGGTGAGTTGTGTGGAGTTAGGGATTTTGAAGGGGTGTTAGATTTGGAACGGTTAGGTGTAGGAGAATGGGAGCGGTTTTTGTTAGGGGAATTGGTTGGGGTTGGATCATCCCTAACAGATTTGGATGTAGCATGTCCAGCAGAGGGCTTGGACTGCCATTGTTGATAGGCAGATTGAGTAGGGGTTTGGTTTGAGTGTTGTGAGTTTATGGAATGGGAATGCTGGGGTGAGTTATATGGTGATTTAGAGGATAATGTGATAGTGATTTTCTGGGGGAAAGTGAAGGGGAATTTTGAGGTGGTGATTGAGGAGGGGGAATTTCTTGGGAGGTGAAGGAGAGGGTGAGGGTTGGACAGCTTGGTCTTTTTAGAGGGATTTCTTTTTGGCTACCATCTTCCTTCTTCTTAAGGGTTTCTCCCCGAATTGGTGCGGTTTTGATAGGGGAAGGAGTTATGGATTTGGATTTTGAAGGGGATCCGGCCGGGGATTGGGTAGGTGATTGGACGGGAGAGGTTTGATGGGTTGGAGGCGGCCTCTCTTCTTGAAGCGGTTCTTGTTGAGGAGCGGTTGGGTGGATAGTTGATTTTCCTTTGGCTTGATACTTCTCGCCTTGCTCCTTAGCCAATCTATCAATTCCTCCCGAAGAACCTTCATTTGTTCTTCCACGATCAATCTAGCCCATCTCATCCCTAGCCTTCTTGGCCCTAGCTACCAAGTTGGGAATATCTTGGGTCTTCCTCTTCTTCATCCTCTTCATCCACCAAGTTCATGGCTTCAGATGGCATTTCCTTCTTCTTCCTTTTACTAGGACCCGGCTCCATCACGCGTAGGCGGTTTTGGTACTTGGAGCGGTCTTGGTCTTCTTTGGTGGCGGTTCCGCTCCGGTATGGGGCTTCCTGGACCGCTTGGCTCCTTTAGTTTGAGGAGCGGTTGTAGGATCTCTCGAGCTCATAAGGTTCCTTCAAGGGATAGTGTATCCGCATCATACAAAGATTTGTATAATGCATCTCCATTTGCATACCCGAAGGTGTGGCAAGCAAGCAATCCTAGGCAATCAAAAAGAAACGTATCCACCATAAGTTCTGGATTCTTGGTGACAATATCATCTAGATGCTCATAGTCCATCAATAGAGTGGTTATGATCCCTGCAAAATGGTCTCCACCTCTGATCTTCACCTTTGACCTTAGACTGACAGGTCTCAATGCTATCCTTTATTTCCATGTAGAGGATTTTAGGCCAATGCGGTTGAATCTCCATAAATATAGCGTAACTATACATCCATTGTTGGGATGTAAAGTTGTTGTGATTTCCTGTCTTCCCACGAGATGGATCTCCCAACTAGATGACCTATAAAGTTCATCACTCACCAAAATTCTTTCGGGGATCTTCTTGTACTTCTTAGCCAAGGTATCTACCTTCGCGGTTTGGGAGAGCAAGCCGCATTGTCTTGAATGACTTGATCAACCTCTAAGGGAGCACCACCAACAACAAATCTGAAAAGCCTTCTGTTGTCAATGTAGTCTATGGAGAGCTTCATGCCTTCAACTACAGCGGTCAGGCAGGCAACTCTTTGACCTTGATCTAGAACTCTTGACCTTTTCTTGGCGGTTGCAAAGAACTGGTCCACAAAAGAAGGCACTATGAAATCTTGCTTCTTGGTGAAAAGCGGTAGGATGCCTGAAACTCTCAGCTTCCTCAGCAACTCCCTTCCAAGAGCATCAGTTTTAAGCTCTTCCTCATTTACTTCCCACCCTGGTAGGAAAGTAGATGGATCCTACAAGGTAAAACATGAAGTGTTAGATCCATATTAGTATTCACAGTTCACAAGCGGTTTGGGCACCAAGCGGTTAAGCAATGGTGCAGTTTGAAAATTTCAAACCCCAATTGAAACTATGAATACTGAATAAAATGAGGAATTTTGAGAACAAATATTACGTAAGTACGTGGCATTGTAATCCAAGTTTATCCCACACAGCAAGCGGTGCTTAGAGAGGAAATTTATGGTGTCCAGCCTATATACTTAGTAAAATCTCAAAAAAAATTAGGAATGGAACTAAAACAGCATGCAGTTTCAAAAGATCTTGAAAAAGCGGTTTAGAGCATGCGGTTATAGCTTGGAAGGGAAGTAGCGGTTTGAAACAGAAATCTTTGAGCGGTTTCATACAAGCGGTTTCATACCAAAATGAAATCCAAAATTTCTGAAAAAGTTAAAAATTATTCTAAGTGTTGGAAAACATTATGCAGATTCAAGGCATCCAAAACATATGATTTTTCAAGAAAAGTTCATGAGTTTCATGATGAACACGAAGAACAGTTCAAGAACATCAAGAACAGAGATTTACAAAACTTAACCAAAATGGACAAATAGCATGTCAAAATGATCACATTGGGAAGGGGATCAACAATATATCATTAAAATTACAACCTTTACCCAGAATCATCAAGAAACACGATGAACAAGAAAGTGGGTTTTCGAAGTGTGTAAACTGAAAATCATAAAATCAGTACTCAAACAGTTAATTGATCATGAAATAAATTGTGTAAACTAAATCTATGCATCAATACGAGCAAAACCCAACAAACATCATAGAAAATGATCAAGAAATGAGAGCAGAATCTTCAGAAACATGAACTGAAGAATACGAACAGTTTTGTTCAAGTTCATCAATGACAGATTTCAGAAAATTAAAGCTTTAAGGTTAGAAATTGTTTACCATTTCCAGGATAGGTTTCTTTGTCCTAGCAACAGTTGAGGCCCTTTGTCTTTTAGAAGTAGGTTTTGATGTTGTTGCCATTGACAGTTAAAGGTTTGAAAATGGAGGTTTTGTAAAGGTTTTAGAGAGAGAGAAAGTTTGGTAGATAAGTACGGTTGCAGAGAGAGTTGGCAGAAAAGGTTTGTTTTCACCAACTTAGGTATATATAGGGTGAAGGGGTGGAGGCAGTTGGTCAGAAGGAATGATTGAATTAAACCAACTGTTACACCCTTTCACCTCCTGCACCTCTCTCTATGACAGCTGACATGAAGGAAATTAATGCTCATGTCCCCTTAGCAATAAATGCTCTTAATTTTGAAATAAACGAGGGAAAACATTTGCAAAAATACCCTTATGTCAAAAATAATGACAAAACAAATAGATAAAAGAATTTGAACAGTTTTTTTTTTTTTAAGAAATAAGGATGAGACATAAATGGACAGAATTTACTCTTTGTTGAAACGCGGTGTTGATCCAAGCGGTCTGACTGCATCAAGCGGTTTAGGCCGGCGGTTGGATGCGGGCGGTTTTGACGACTTGCGGTTTTGAGTACAGCGGTTTTCAACACAAGCGGTCTCAATCCTTAAGAGTTTCAATCCTATACTCAACAAACAAGTTAGCCAATAAAAAGTATGGAATTTATTTAAGTTTAAGCATACCCATTTCTCCTCTAAGGAATGAAAACCTCTTGGAGTCAAGAGCCTTGGTGAGGATATCAGCAATCTGGTTGTCTGTCCCCACGTACTCTAAATGGATATTCCTCTTCTCCACATGGTCTTTGAGAAAATGATACTTGATATCAATATGCTTGGTCTTGGAATGCATGACAGGGTTGTTGGAGAGCGAAATTGTTGAAGTGTTGTCACACATGATGGGGCAATTCCCTTCATGGATTCCATAGTCCACCAATTGCCGCTTCATCCAAAGGATTTGACAAAGAACAACTACCAGCAGCAATGTACTCAGCCTCTGTGGTTGACACTGAAACTGATGCTTGCTTCTTGCTGGCCCAAGCAACTAGTCTATTCCCGAGGAAATGACAAGTCCCACTAGTGCTTTTCCTGTCAATAGTACAAGCTGCATAATCTGCATCTGAATAACCTACAAGATCGAAGTTCGAATCTTTGGAATACCAAAGTCCAAGGTTAGTGGTTCCAGATAAATAGTGGATTATACGCTTGACTGCAATAAGATGTGCTTCTCTAGGATGAGTTTGATAGCGTGCACATACACAGACACTAAACATGATATCTGGCCAACTAGCAGTTAAGTAAAGTAATGAGCCGATCATACCTCGATATAAAGTTTGATCAACTTTCTTACCTTTGAGATCCTTATCTAGCTTATTGCCGGTGCCCATAGGAGTATCATATGCTTTAGCATTTTCTAATCCAAACTTCTTTATTAGCTCCTTGGTGTATTTGGCTTGGCTGAGAAAAATACCTTCTTCGCATTACTTGATTTGAAGCCCGAGGAAGAAAGTTAATTCTCCCATCATGCTCATCTCAAACTTGCTTTTCATTAGCTTCTAGAAACGCTTACAAAGTAACTCATTAGTAGAACCAAAAATAATATCATCGACATAAATTTGAACAAGTAAAGTATGCTCATTATATTTGGCAATAAAAAGAGTTGTATCGATTTTACCGCATTTAAATCCTTTTTCTAGTAAAAATTTAGAAAGAGTCTCATACCATGCCCTTGGAGCTTGCTTAAGTCCATACAAAGCTTTCTGGAGTTTGTAGACATGATTGGGAAATTTGGAGTCTTCAAATCCAGGCGGTTGGGCAACATACACGGTCTCTTGCAGTTCACCGTTGAGGAAAGCACTCTTCACGTCCATTTGATATAACTTGAAACGCTTGAAAGAGGCATAGGCTAAGAAGATTCTGATAGCTTCCAATCTTGCAACTGGAGCAAAGGTTTCATCATAATCGATTCCTTCTTCTTGCCTATATCCTTGTGCAACCAACCTTGCTTTATTCCTATTGATGCTTCCATTCTCGTCCATCTTATTCCTAAATACCCACTTAGTTCCTATCACTCCTTGATCCTGAGGTCTAGGCACCAAAGTCCAGACCTTGCATCTTTCAAACTGGTTGAGTTCTTCTTGCATAGCAACGACCCAACTGGAATCTTGGAGTGCTTCATCAATCTTCTTGGGTTCAACTTGAGATAAAAGAGAAGTATGCTCATCATAATTCGATCTCCTTGTTTGAACACAAGAAAACAGATCACCAATCACATTCGTGAGGGGGTGACTGCTGACTTCACGAACCTCCGGGGGTAAGTCTGGTTGGACTGAGGTTTGCTGAAGATCTTCAATTGGAACATCGTTAGATCCTTCAGCGAAGTCATGGAATATAAGTTGACGAAGAGGTACTATAAGCTGGAGAGGGGAATTCTCAACTTCTTCTTCCTTAGGAGTTGCATCTGGAGTAGGAACTTCAGGTGCGGTTTCAAACATGCGGTTTGAGGGAATTTCAGTTGAGGGTGCTGGATTTTGCTGTTGAGGTTCAGGTGCGGTTTGAGATGGTTCACCTGTTTCATTATGCTCAACAAAATCATCAGCAACATTTGGAGCCAAATGTGGCTCAAGGAGAGAATGCTCATCAAAAGTAACATGGACAGACTCAACTATTTTTAAACTAGTTTTATTGAAAACACGAAAAGCTTTTGAATGTTTAGCATACCCAACAAAAATACCTTCGTCAGCCTTGGCTCCGAATTTACCTCTATTTTCTCTTCCGTTGTAGAGGACAAAACATTTGCAGCCAAAGATCTTGAAGAATGCAATGTTGGGGGTTCTTCCTCGCCAAAGCTCATAGGGAGTCTTGTTATAGGTTTTGTTGATGAGGGAGCGGTTCTAAGTGAAGCATGATGTGTTGATTGCTTCAGCCCAAAAATACTGAGGTAGCTTTGCTTCAGATATCATTGTCTTTCCAGCCTCAATCAACGTCCTATTCTTCCTTTCCACAACCCCATTTTGTTGTGGAACACGTGAGTTGAAAAATTGTGATCAATCCCATGGTCATCACAATCTTGAGCAACACCGTTGTTACGAAATTACATTCCATTATCTGATCGAACACTAACGATGTCGTCCTCTTTTTGGGTTTGGAGCCACCTAAAAAGTGCGGTGAGAATCTCATAACAATCATCTTTGGAAATCATCATATCAACCCACGTATATCTTGAGTAATCATCCACCACCACTAAAGTATATCTATTTCCTCAATGCTGGCAGTGGTTACGGGTCCAAACAAATTAATGTGAAGCAGTTGTAAGCATCTTGAAGTTGATGGAGCGGTCTTGCTGGTGAAAGACGACCTTGACCGCTTACCAAGGCGGCATGCACTGCATTTCTCTGGATGGTGGTCAGCCACTTTGGGTAAACCACGAACGAGGTTTTCCCTACCAATCTTTGCAAGATACTTGAAGTTCAAGTGGCTCAACCTCTTGTGCCATAGCCAACTATTTTCGCTCACATTCTTAGCTACAAAACAGAGATTAGTAATACTACATGCAGAATTTAGATCAATAATGTAAATATTACTCTTACGAATCCCTGTGAGTAGGGTGACGCTGGAAATGCTATCTTTGACAAAGCAATTTGATGACGTAAAGTTGCAAAGCATTCCTTTGTCGCAGAATTGAGAAATTGAAAGGAGGTTGTGCTTGAGTCCTTCAACAAGAGAAACCTTCTCAATGGTTAGGTTTCCTCTCCTTATGATACCATATCCAATGGTCTTTCCTTTGTTGTTGTCACCAAAGGTTACAGATGGACCACTTGCTTCAATGACATCTTCTAGTAATGATCTATCTCCAGTCATATGTCTTGAGCAGCCACTGTCAAGATACCATTCATTATCCTTGGAGTGACCATCCATTAACCAGAGGACCTGAAATGTAAACATTAAGAACGAGGTCCCCCTTTATTCCTTGGGTCCTGAAGTTAGCAACTCTTTACGACCCACACACAGCTGACGAGAAGGAGGTTTACTCTTCCTGGCATTGGATGTGAACCGCAAAAGGCATTCTGCAGCCTTGTGACCTAAACCATCACACACAGAACATTTATAATAGCTACAAGCTTCATGAGGTTTTACTAACTCCTTACTCTTATTAGGAGTTGCATGTGGTTTGGGAGGAGCGGTTGTAGCTGGGACAAAAGGAACTGGCTTTAGTTTGACCACGTATTTTCTAGGAACGCTATTCCTGCTTTTGAGGGCAGGAGGAGCGGTCGAAGAAGAGGCGCGGTCAGACCTGGAATTGCCAGAACCGCCTTTTCCACCAGAAGCGGTTGGAGCAGGGATTCAACCAATTCCATAAGCCATTTCCTCTGAAGCTACACTCTCAGAATCCTTTGGCTTCATCTGAGAGTTCTTACCATATTGCTTCCCTTTTGGGTAGACATAATTAATTTGTCGTCCTTTACCCTTTCCTTTAGCATGCTTCCCCTTAGGAATTTCTTTAGTTAGTTCTAAAATTTCCTCATCCTTTTCACTCGAGGATGCACACTTCTCCTCTTCCTCAGATCCAAAACCTAGACCTTCCTTAATTCCAGGAGGAACTTGGGAGTCTATGATTTGATCCTTGGTGGATTGAGACTTGAGCCACGAATGAATAATCTTTTGGAGATCGTTGATTTGGGTTACCAAGTCATCATTCCGGAGTTGAAGTGCAGCAACCTTAGTTTCAAGGATGCGGTTCTGATCAGCAAGAGGAGTCATACTTCTGATTTGGTCCTTAAGATTTGAAATTTCAGACCTCATCACAGTTTTCTCCGTCTTGTACAGATTAAGTTCATCATGAGCTAAGCTTAAGGCTTTCTTAAGATTAGAGAATTGATGGATCACCATTTCAGCTTCCTTGAACATCTTTTCATGTTCCATGGGAGAAACCTCTTCCACCACCTTTTTCAAAATTTTCTTTGGAATTGCTTTTGAAGGTGGAGCATTTTTAGATGAGAAAATGGGACGTGAATACGAGCAATTTCCTATCTTAACGCTAGGAGTAAGTTTGATATCATCATCCAATTTATAATTTGGAAGTTTTGCAAAAACCTCTTTTTCTTCCATATCTTGCGACTCAAATGATTCAGAATCTGACTCATCAGAAGCGTCTGCAACTAAGCAGAGATTAACCTCTTCGGTTTCATCATCACTTCCATCATCAGAATCTGTTTCAATCCAAGTTGCTAATTCCTTGGAATTCTCTTCCTCCTCAGCAACCATTCCCTTGCGACGAGAAAATTTCGCAGGAGCGGTTTTCTTTTTCATATATTCATACTTAGGTTGTGGACACTCAGATGCAAAGTGGCCAGGTTTCCTACAGTTGTAGCAAACTAGGTCACTCTTTTTCTTTGTATCTGTAGCCCTAGAAAATGTTGCAGGAGGTTTGCCTTTAGAAAATGGTTTTGTGAAAGGTTTTGAAGATTTTCTAAATTTTTGGAATCTTTTCACAAACATGGCAAAATCATCATCATCCATCTCGATGAGTGATGAGGTTGATATGGAAGGATCAGCGGTTTGATTGGATGTAGATGGTTTCTCCTCATGTTCCACTACGGACATAGAAAGTGATTTGGTTTTCCCTTCTATCTCTTCAATATGATTTAATTTAAGTTCATAGACTCTAAGATTGGCATACAAGTTACTTAACGACCAAGTACCCAATACTTTGGAGTCTTCTAGAGAGGTAGCCTTATTTACCCATCTAGAACCTAAAGCAGATAGGAAAGTCATATTGATTTCCTTATCGGGTAAAGTTTTACCAAGAGATCTACAAGCATTAACTACCTCAACATAGCGATCGTAGGTTTGACGCAAGGTTTCGTTGGGTTTTCTGTTGAAGTTGTTGTAGGATCTTTCAACAGTGTATAATTTGTTTTCCTTGCACTCTTCATCACCTTCGAGGTAGCTCTCTATGGCATCCCACATCTGCTTTGCGGTTTTGAGGTACATCACTTTCTGAAGAGTTGAAACGGGGAGGGTTCCAGAAATGATGAACCTTGCCTTACTGTCCAAGGCAACTAATCTCTTCTCTTCATTCGACCACTCATCTTTTGGCTTTTTGACCTCTGGAGTTTCAACATTGGTGGTTGCATCAGTGTTAGCCTTCATTGGAATTAGAGGGCCATTGATTACGCACTCCACCAGCATTCAGCACTTCCAGATGTCAAAATGGTCTTCATCCAACATTGGAATGTGTGAATAGTTAACAGTAGTCATTGTCTTTGAGGTTGCCATAACGAATCGGCACACAAGCTGTTAAGCTTGAAAAATAGTGGTTTTTAAAAGTGTTTGCTCTGATACCACTTGTTGGTCCCAAAGGTGGCAACAAGGGTGAAAATACAGCTAGAGGGGGGGTGAATAGCTGTTACAAATTTTTCGCCCTCTTTAAAAACTAAACCTCTAAGCTTACAAAACCTCTTGCAGTGTGTAAGAAACTGCAAGTAGAGTTGTAAAATGCACAGCGGAATATATGAGTTATAAAGCGGTTTTGGGAGAGGCGGTTTTGCAAAGCGGTTTGATAGTGCGGTTTACAGAAGGTGCAGTTTGCAAAAAGTGAGGCTTTGACAATGTTAACTCCAAACACAATTTCTCAATAAAGTATAACTATATAAAGATCAAACAGAGAAAAAGATAATCAGTAAGCACAAGGAATAATAAATGCAGAAAGTAAGAACACAATATTTGGAGTGGTTCAATCGATAAATGATCTACGTCCACTACCAAGATGGTTAGTCTTGGATTTCTAAGAGAGATTTTATATTGAGTATTTGAGATTACAAAGTACAATAAAATCTTTTCTATGAAGAACAAATCCTAGACTATAACCAGTGTTTCTCAAATGAATAAACTATGTGTTTAAACAAGTGAGGTGTGTGTGTGTTCAAGATCAAGGCTCTTTAAATCTGAGAGATGTAGAGCTCAATGATTCTTGAATGTGTTAAGGCTTGATTTAAGGGTAGGGAATATTTCTTGAAGTATGAAGATGAAGATTCAAAGGACTTAGAATTTCTGGGCAGGGCTTCAACTTCTTATGAACACAGCAATTTCTCAAGTTTCAAGCAATCTTCAAATGGTGAAGATTAGGGGTATTTATACCCAAGCATCAAGAAACTAGCCGTTGGATATAGCTGTTGTAAGGACAGTCCTTAATGCAATCCCATTGGTCCACAGCAACCACTTTTGTCCTTTGGAACTGTTGATGCAGGTAAAGCTGATCAGACCCCAGCTGCAATCAATGTGGTTAGGACATCTGTCACCTTTTTAAGATCCTTGCAGATCTTGTCTGAAAAGAAGTCATGTGACAAGATATGGTAGTTGACTTTTGATATTGCTGACGTGGATTCCAACGGTCAAGGGAGTTCACTTCAAGTAGCCAATCATTGGGACGGTTCTGGGGTCAAGCGGTTTGATGTGAAGCGGTTCCACTAGAAGAGGAATTCCTTAAGTGCGGTTTGAGTATGAAACTGCAAGGCAGTTGCATGAAGAGGTTCAAAGGGGTTTGCACTTAGGAGTTCAGAGAGGCGGTTTCAGACAAAGTTTCACCAGGCGGTTCCAGGAGCGGTTCAGCCTAGGCGGTTTTAATGGGGTGGTCTGAAACTCTGAACTGCAATCCTCAGATCCAATGAGTCTTGTGCCAGTCTTCAAGCCTAATTTTAACCTATACTATAAAATGGACTTAGCTAAAAAATTGAAGTCTAAGCTTCATTACATAGGGTCCTAAAGTCCTTAAAATAGACAGGAGGTTATGGTATCAATCAAATCTAATACAAAATAGGAGGGTTAAAATATGCATACCCAACAGCGGCTGATCCGAATAATCTGTTTCCCGTGAAGAGTATCTTGAGTTGCTCTTTCGTGTCTGGGATTCCCTTGAATATGTACTCGTGCTGGACTGTGGTGGCAGTTGGTCAGGGTAGAGCAGTGATGTCGAGGAACGCTCCCCTTATCGGATTGGCCTTGAGTCCTCTGAAACGCTTGAGGTCCCGTGCTAGCTTTTCCATCCTTTCTGTAGTCTCTGTGCTGACTGACCCGTTGTCTACCAATACTCCGGGGAGTGATATGGTGTTGAGCCTGAGAGTGATGTACAGAGCTTCATTGTGCCCCGAGGCATATCTTGGGAGGTCTTCGTCACAGAACGTGATCATACTGCCATACAGTCGGGAATCGTAGATCTGATCTCTATCCGGAGAAGGAGAGACATCAAGCCATCCGTTTCCTGTTTTCCTCTTGCGAGGTAAAGCCTTCGCTGGAGCCTCGGGATGGTGTTGAGGCTGTTTGTGGCGGTTGCCGCCCTTGGTTAGCACATTGATCGAGTGCGAGTGCCAAGCTGACTTTGATCTTCCTTTGCCGGTCCGTGCTCGGAAGTGTGATGATGTGCCATTCGCGGGAAAATTCGATTTTTCGTTTCTTTGAAAACCAAATAAAACCGGAAAACGGAGTCGCCACGCCATTTTTGTTTTAAGGGCCAAAACTTATAAAAATTCCCGAGATTAGAGATTTGGGTTCGGAGGTCATGTTACACGCCGGGAAGGACGTTAGTGTGCACCCGGAATGCCTCGTAAAACGAGTCTTCCAAGCTGAAAATCATTTGTGTGTGTGTGTGTATGTGTGTGTTTTGGCCAAAATAAGTTGAAACTCAGAAAAGTAAAAATTGGAAATTCTTTATTAGACGTTGGTCAGATCCCATGATTTTTGGTGTGATTTTTGGGTAGAGTTTTGGTGCTCAAAAGATTTTTGGAAGTTGAAGAGCACTTCTGCCAGAATGAAAAGGCAGTGGACACTTGATTTTGAAATGGATTTAAGGGCTTCAAAAATTCATAATCTGAGAAAACTCAGAGAATGAAAGTTGTTCCAAACACCTCACATAAAATATCTGTGAAAGAATTTTTCATTTTGGAGAAGATTTGAGGACTCAAAACCTTCTGGAAATCTAAGATATGAGATCTGGACTCCCAGAGACTGGTGATCTGACCTTCAAAAGAAAATTGGGAAAAGGGAGTTTTACTCACGCAAAAAATAAAATAAAAATATTTATGGAAAGCTCTGGATGTTGGCTACAAAAAGTGTTTTGTAGTCAACACCAAATTCCAAGTTTATCTGTGTCCAAAAATTTAGACCATGGACTGGGGCCTTAGAAAATTGCTACTGGACAGCAACTTCTCAAGAAAGAAAATGTGGTTTTAAAGGGGGTTTGGCATCCATGCTTGTCCCCATTTCCCTATGTTTTGATTAGTGATCACTTGACATTTTAGTGGTGAATCAACTATATCAAACCATCCTTGGGGTACATTAGGACTAAGCATTTCATTTGCTTGGGAAGGGGAATTTTATCCTTTGAAAATGAGATTTGATGTATGAAAATGATTTTTAGGGTTTTGAAAATGTGTTTTCTTTGGAAAAAAGTAAGAACACTTTGAAAATAATGTTGATCCTTGTAGAAGATCATCCATGTAGATGAACTTCCATGGTGATCTTCTTGGATCTAAGACAAGAAGATGAATGAACTACATTTTGTAGCTTGAAAATGCATGCATGGATGAGAGATTTAGAGTAAGAAGAGGGAGGTTATACCTATCTTCTTTGTGTTTTGGAGCTTTGGCTTTGAATGTAAGAGTGTTTGAGGCTTTGAATATGATAGTGAGTGAGTGAGATTTGGGAAGATAATCAAGAGAAAAGAGTGACAATTCAAGGGAATTCTCACTATTTTCTCAAGTATTTTCGCCAAGGTGCAACTGTGAATTGTGTTCTTCCCTTTCATTTTTGAGACTGGAGGGCTCAATTTATAGCCCTCTGAATTTTACATACATGTCCGCGCGGATAGGAAGTGCAGCGTGCATTGTTCATTAAATGCTGCTTCAGGCTTTGGACACAAGGAATAATCTTTTGAAAATTCAAATTAAACAGCCAGTTTTTGTTCCAGCCATTTCTATTTTTGGTTTTTCTTATTTCTTTTGCTTTTTTGATTCCTTTCCTTGGTTTATCCTTAAATAACAATGCCCACTTTGCCCTTGCTTTGTTAGAAATGTTAGGAATGTTAGGAATTGTTAGAAATGTTATAACTTTCGTTAATTTTCTAACGAAAATACTAACAAGCTCAAATTGGAGCACTTATAGTAGCCCCTCGGCGACGGCGCTTTCGAAGGAAGCGGGGTCGTCGATAAGAGTAAGGCTCCATATTTGGCAGGATGATCAAGTGATCGAGTGGCTGAACCTATTTAATAGGCTACCTACGTATCCCCAGGGGGAATCAAGCCGGCCGTAGTTCGGGTCTTTGACCCTGGAGATGATGGCGTTTTAGGTGCCTCGAACCTGATGAGCGAGTTCTGCAGTCGGTTGCTGGAGAGAAACTCTGCTGAGGATAAGAGATGACCATTTTCGGTCTGATGGCTATCCGCTCTGCTGGGGATAGGAATGACCGTTTTCGGTCGGATGGCTGAACCTAATGATAGGCTACCTACGTATCCTTAAGAGGAATCAAGCCAGTCGTAGTTCGGGTCTTTGACCCTGGAATGACTATTTTGAGGATTCAACCTGGAGATGATGGCGTTTTAGGTGCCTCGAACCTTGATGATGATGGCTTTTTAGGTGCCTCGGACCTTGATGATGGCGTTTTAGGTGCCTCGGACCTTGATGATGGCGTTTTAGGTGCCTCGGACCTTGATGATGGCGTTTTAGGTGCCTCGGACCTTGATGATGGCGTTTTAGGTGCCTCAAACCTTGACTTGAAATGGCCTTTCGGTGGACTTTGTCTGCTGCCGAAGGAGAGGGTGACCGTTTTGGTCGAGGGGCTGGACCTAAAGATAGGCTACCTACGTATCCCTAGTGGGAATCAAGCCCTTTCGTAGTTCGAGTTCTACTCGAGATTTCGTTGTCTTTTGGGATTCCGTTAACTTTGCTGGGGATTTTGTTAGCCTTTGCTGGGGAAAATCAGACGTATTTGTCGGGGAAATCGGTCTTACGTTTGACTGCCGGGGAATAATTTTGATGAAAGATACGGGATCTCGTTATCTTTCTCGGAGAGATCGGACTTACGTTTGACTGCCGGGGGATAATTTTGATGAAAGATATGGGATTCCGTTATCTTTCTCGGGGAAATTGGTCTTACGTTTGACTGCCGTTGAATGATTTTGATGAAAGATACGGGATTCCGTTATCTTTCTCGGGAAAATCGGTCTTACGTTTGACTGCCAGGGAATAATTTTGATGAAAGATACGGGATCTCGTTATCTTTCTCGGGGAGATCGGTCTTACGTTTGACTGCCGTTGAATGATTTTGATGAAAGATACGGGATTCCGTTATCTTTCTCGGGGAGGTCGGTCTTATGTTTGACTACCAGGGGATAATTTTGATGAAAGATATGGGATTCCGTTATCTTTCTCGGGGAAATCGGTCTTACGTTTGACTGCCGGAGAATAAATTTGATGAAAGAGACGGGATTTCGTTATCTTTCTCGGGGAAATCGGACTTACGTTTGACTTTCGTTGATGATTTTGATGAAAGATACGGGATCCCGTTATCTTTCTCGGGTAGATTGGACTTACGTTTGACTGCCGTTTGATGATTTTGATGAAAGATACGGGATCTCGTTATCTTTCTCGGAGAGATCGGACTTACGTTTGACTGCCGTTTGATGATTTTGATGAAAGATACGGGATCTCGTTATCTTTCTCGTAGAGATCGGACTTACGTTTGACTGCCGTTGATGATTTTGATGAAAGATACGGGATCCCGTTATCTTTCTCGGGGAGATCGGACTTACGTTTGACTGCCAGGGGATGATTTTGATGAAAGATATGGGATCTCGTTATCTTTCTCGGAGAGATCGGACTTACGTTTGACTGCCGTTGATGATTTTGATGAAAGATACGGGATCCCGTTATCTTTCTCGGGGAGATCGGACTTACGTTTGACTGCCGTTTGATGATTTTGATGAAAGATACGGGATGTCGTTATCTTTCTCGGAGAGATCGGACTTACGTTTGACTGCCGTTGAATGATTTTGATGAAAGATACGGGATCTCGTTATCTTTCTCGGAGAGATAGGACTTACGTTTGACTGCCGGGGGATAATTTTGATGAAAGATATGGGATTTCGTTATCTTTCTCGGGGAAATCGGTCTTACGTTTGACTGCCTTTGAATGATTTTGATGAAAGATACGGGATTCCGTTATCTTTCTCGGGGAAATCGGTCTTACGTTTGACTGCCGGGGGATAATTTTGATGAAAGATACGGGATTCCGTTATCTTTCTCGGGGAAATCGGTCTTACGTTTGACTGCCGGGGAATAATTTTGATGAAAGATACGGGATCTCGTTATCTTTCTCGGGGAGATTGGTCTTACGTTTGATTGCCGTTGAATGATTTTGATGAAAGATACGGGATTCCGTTATCTTTCTCGGGGAGATTGGTCTTACGTTTGACTGCCGTTGAATGATTTTGATGAAAGATACGGGATTCCGTTATCTTTCTCGGGGAAATCGGTCTTACGTTTGACTGCCGGAGAATGATTTTGATGAAAGATACGGGATCTCGTTATCTTTCTCAGGGAGATCGGTCTTACGTTTGACTGCCGTTGAATGATTTTGATGAAAGATACGGGATTCCGTTATCTTTCTCGGGGAGATCGGACTTACGTTTGACTGCCGTTTGATGATTTTGATGAAAGATACGGGATGTCGTTATCTTTCTCGGAGAGATCGGACTTACGTTTGACTGCCGTTGAATGATTTTGATGAAAGATACGGGATGTCGTTATCTTTCTCGGAGAGATCGGACTTACGTTTGACTGCCGTTGAATGATTTTGATGAAAGAAGGTCGACTTTGGTTAACTTTGGTTAACTCTGTTAAGTCTAGGATCAAATTGCAGAGTTCTGGATTTTTAAAGGGCAAAAGGGTCATTTTGACCCTTACAAACCCATCCGCGCGGATAGGGTTGAATTCCCAGGCTGTTTTAATGAGGGCCAACGCCCTTCTTCTTCCCCAAGCAGTTTTTTCAGAAAATTACGAGGGAGAGAGAGAGAAATCGCCCAAGCCGCCATTGTTGTCCAAAAAGCTCCAAAATTCTTCCGTTTTTCTTCGATTTTTGAGCAATGGAACACATGGGAGGTGCTTTTCAAGGCCAAGGACGTGGCCCGGTCGCGGAGAGACGATTAGAGCTTGTCCGAATGAGGAGGCACTATTCTCTTTCGCAATCGATTGCGGAGGAGCATTATCCCGATGCTTGGCAACATTGGGCTTCTGATCCGAGTCTCCGAACGGTATACTTCGAATCTTTTCATTCCCTTTGTCGATTTTTGCTTGAAATTGAATTTTGGGTGATTTTTGATTTTTTTTTTGAAAATTCGAATGATTGATGTTCTTGGCTTTGAATCTTGATTTTGATGCTTTGCATGTTGTAATGAGTATATGGGTAACTCAAAATGTGCATTTTGCTTGGAAAAAGAATTGACATTTTCGCCATTTTTTTTTTTTTTGAAATATGAGACTATGATGAATGATTTCCCGAATTTGGGACGGACTTCTTTTGTTGCAATGTAGGATTCTTGCACTGTTGATATGAATGTGTGCATGCTCCTCTTTTTTTTTGAAAAAGTGGGACGGATTTATTGACTCCGTGTATGAATGTGTGTACGCATGATGCATGTTATTTTATGAAAAATGGGACGGAGTTTTTACTTCCGTTGACTCCTTGTATGAATGTATGAATGTAGGATCTTTTGGGATGATGGATGATATGCATGTATGCATTTTTTTTTTGAAAATGGGACGGAGTTTTTACTTCCGTTGACTCCTTGTATGATGATGGATGCATTTTTTTTTTTGAAAATGGGACGGTGTTTTTGTTTCCGTTGACTCCTTGTATGATTTTTTTTGTATGAGTGTTGATTGGGATTTGTTGAAAACTGCTTTCTTTTGTGGGAGAAAAAAAACTGGGGCTAGGTTTATTGCATGCCGTTATGCTGCCGAATTTTCTTCAAAACTTTTGTGATGAATGATGCACGTATATGCTTTCTTTTTTTTTTTTGTGCAAATGCAAATGCAAAAAAAATTTTTTTGACATTTTTTTTTTTTTTGGTTTTATTGTAGGGTGAAAACAATTACGTGACGGAGCAGTTGAATAAGATGAAGACTCGAGGATCAGTGGAGTCTGTAGTTGACCTATGGGACCGGCTTCCGAATGCGGACCGAGGAGCTTTGATCAGTCCGAGACAGATTGTCGTTGAGACCGGGCTTTGGGAGTTCATTGAGTGCTTGAGGGGGTTGGTTAAGTTCCCTAAGAGCAGGGGCCTAATGTTTGCTTTGGCGCAGCATTGGTGGGATGCGACCCACACATTTCACTTCTTCTGGGGCGAGGCTACGGTTACGCCTTCCGACTACGCTGCGATCACGGGTCTGTCCTTCAATGGACGCAGCATTGAGTGGCGGGACGGCTACAGCGATGTGGACCTTCAGGCTCTTCTGGGCTTTACCCCCATTCCCAAAAAGGGGATGGGGATGGAGTATGCCGTGGTTTATGGGAAGATTGTGGAGATCATCGGGTGCTACGAGGCTGGGGATGAGAGGATAGGCGCTGAGCAGATTGCTAGGGCCTTTTTATGGTTTCCTTTTTCGAGCACTCTCTTTGGACACGCCGAGGGGACGTCGGTCTTTGCTTTGTTGAGGAGTTTGGAGGATGTGGAGATGGCTGGAGATGTCTCTTGGGGAGAGGCCGAGCTGGCAGAGCTTTACTTTGCTCTTGATAGATACAGCCGAAAGGCTGTGAGCTCCTTATACTGCTTCGAGTTTGCTCTGGAGGTATAAGCTTTCTTTTTGCTTTTCCCCTTTTTTCTTGAGCACACACTTTTCTTTTGCACTGGATTGATTTGATTTTTACCTTTCGCAGGTATGGGCGTTGGAGTTCTTCCATGTCACGATGTGGCGACAGCCGGCGGAGTACGTCGGGGCGTATCCGGCCATGCGCTCCTGGTCCAAGTTTGCCCGAGAGAAGAAGGGCTTCAGAGGGCGCACGACCCTCAGGTACTCGTATTGCCTTCCTTTGACGAGGGCTGAGACGGATGAGGAGATGATATTCTATCCCTGGGATCGTTTCGAGGTGGCGCAAACCAAGGGCGCCGAGATATGGACCGTGGCAAATGGAGGATTTTGAGAGGTCTGACTTGCGACGTCTATTATCTGGGAGAGAGGATGACGCGCCAGCATGGCGTGAATTCGCCTTTTATGACACCGGTGGAGTCTCCCGCCGATATGATGCACCCGAGTGATAGATCTGCGACCTGGGATGATTACCGAGCCGGCCAGCACTTCTCGGCATTTGTGGCGATTGAGCCATATCCAGTATTTGTCTTGAGGAGGCTGAGACGCCCCAGGTTCTGGATAGAGAGGGGTTAGGGGTCCCACGGTACCCTCGGACAGACTTTTCATATGTCCAGGATGGGGTCCGATTGAGGGTGCAGATCCCTCAGCCTGAGCGGCTTCCACAAGCTTTCCGGCCTCGTCCGGGTATGAAGGTACGGCTTCTCTTTTCCACCTTTCTTTCTTTTGCTTTTGTCTTTTCTTTTCTTTCCTGTCATCATTTTTCGCTTCAACCTGCTTCGACGCTTTTGCTTTCGTGCGGCTTTTCGGAGGTGGTCGTTGAGAAGCCGACGAAACAAGTGATCGGGGCTAAGAGATTTATCAGGAGGATGGTTGCTTGTGGGGCTCCTCGTGCTAGGAGCGAGGCGACCACGGCCGGCGCCCGTCAGCGGAGGCTTCCCCTATTCCTTCAGAGACTTCTTCCGAGACTCCTCTGTCTCCTCTCCTTGATCCTCGCGCGGTACTACCTTCGGACCACGTGATTCTCGGAGATCCTTACGGGCAGGGGCACGTCTTGCAGCATGGCGGATCTTCTTCGCACGTCCAGGAGTCCGACGCCTTCACCTTCGGATATGATTTCTTCGCAGATCTTGGCTTGCCCTATCAGAGCGTGCCTGTTGGTCCTGATGAGCCTTCTTCCGGGGACGAGGACGATGATTCTGAGCCTGAGATTTTCATGGCTCCTGAGGAGGCGGGCCAGAGCCGCAAGAGGGACCGGGGGCAGACGTCGGCCGCTGGGGACTTCGATTGATTACTTGAGATTGAATTGATTTCTGAGATTTGAGATTTGTACAGATACACATTATTATTTTTTTTGCTCTTTTCTTCCTCCTTTTTTTTTGGGATGTATTAATTTAGGATTATTGTTACCTACTCTTTTTTTTTTTGATTGATTTTTTTTTTTTTGCACACTCCCTTTATTTTTGGAATGTAATAATTTAGGATTTTATTTTATGAATGCAATGCAGTATGAATGCAATGTTGCATGAGCCTTGGTTTTTTGGCAAGGGTGTTAGTGTTTGGTGCATGGACTGGTTTGGACAGGCTTTGGCTGGGACAAAATATTCCTTTGGTACAGCAGTTTGGACTGTTGCAAAGATTTTTCTGATGGGAGACAATCATGTCCGCGCGGATAGAACCTACATCTGACATTGTCCTTTAATTTTGCTTCAGATCTGGTCTCCCATTATTTCAAATTCAAATATCTTCTTCAACCACCAGTTCAAACAGCCATTTTCGCGGAGAAGGAGAGAAAAACCATGGAGAGAATTGTGAGCATGAGAAATCCACCCAAATTATCCCAAAATTCTCAAATGCAATTCTTCACCAAGTTTAAAGAGTGGTCTCGGGAGATTATGCATGAGAGGAGGTCATCCTTTGAAGAAAGGTACAAGGTGAAGTGCTTATGGTCCCCCAAAGAATTGGTTCCGGACTACAACCTCTTGAGAGCTTCTTCCTCATTTTGGGACACTAGAAGGCATGTCTTTTGCCTTTCTTACAATGAGGTTGTTCCGACCGTGGAAGAATTCCGAGCTTTGCTTGGCGGTCCGGAGGTGGAAGAGATTGCGGTTCCTTTGCCCGGAGGGGTCTCTTTTGTTGATAGATTGTGCAACTTCCTTCGTCTTTCCCCGGAGGAAGCATAAGGTATGATCTGTTGTACCTTTGATCTTGGGGGAGACTTTTCATGCTCTCGACATGCTGGCTACTGGGAGACGGTATATGTACGGGGGCAGCCCGTTTCTCTTGACTCCGTGGCTGATGGAGCGCTTGGGGATTCTTCGGGAAACTCCAGATATGATCAAGCCTTGGACATTCGCCAGGAGAGGGGTTGCTGTAGATTTTGATGATCAGGGCTCATGGGAGCGTTGGATGGCTGGTCGCCGGACAGAGGATATCAGATGGTCAGTGTCTTGTTGGCGGGTGGAGACTCGCAAAGTGCTTCAGGACGGGTCTCATGTGGTCATGCTTCCGGGGCTTTCTCAGTCCAGCTTCTATATTCCGTCTTTAGTTCTGAGACAGTTCGGCCTGGAGCAGGTTCCTTTGGAGGACTTTGATGATATAGCCACCAGGGTGGTGGCTCCTGCTTCTATGGATGATCCTTCGGTGTTTTCCTTTCTTTCCCGAGCATGGAGGTATGACGTCTTTCCTCCTCGGGTTATCCTCAGGCGTCCGAGACTGGTGTTCCTGACCACTTGGTACCTGGATTGGTACGAGAGGCATTTGGGAGAGACTCAGATGGCTATTTTGAGATGGCGTGAGGCCATTGTGGGTGCGGAGGACCTTACAGTTTCTGAGAGGAGGAGGGCCGAGGCGAGGGCCAACCCTCATGACAGGAGCGGAGATGCTGTGACCGACTATGAGGCTTATGTCAAGAGACAAGAGAGGAGGACTCCTACTTTACTCAAATTCTACACAGGAGATGAGAGATAACGCTAGGGCTACTAAGGCCCCGACAGAGGCTGGTTTGATAGATCCCGTTCCTATACTGCAGCTCGGTAGAAGGAAGACCGACATTTTTCCTGCTCGTAAGAAGAAGACTCGAAGGGGGAAGAAGAGGGGAGAGGCGCTCGAGTGGCTTGGAGTGACTCCGAGGTTTCGAGTATCCCTTTCTTGTCATGGCGTACACATTAGTTTGATTATGTATCTTAATTTCTTTTAGCAAAGTTGCCGCTTGTAGGAATGAATCGAGCTTAGACTCATCAAAAAGTTTTTAACTTGTAATAAATATTTGAATTGCTTCAGTGAGGTTTTTTTTTTTTTTTTTTTTTTTTTTTTTTTTGAGACGCTTTCATGGTCCGATCAATTGTATTGATGTCGATTTTCGACTTTTATTTGTGCTTTTAGACCGAACCGTTTCTGCCGCTCTACGTTCCCTCATTTTGAGGAGCTCAGTCTTCGTAGTTCAATCCTCGATTTTTTTTTGTTTTTATTGTTTGTTTTTTTTGTTTTTTTTTTTTTTTTTTTGTTTTTTTTTTTTTTTTTTTTTTTTTTTTTTTTTTTTGTTTTTTTTTTGGTGCAACTCGTTTTTTACCTAGGCCGCCCTCTTTCGGGTTTTCAACCTAGTTGGGTATTACTCTTTTAGCACTCTTTTTTTTTTGTTTCTTTTTTTTTACGCGTAGTATCTCGCGCAGCCTCGTCACCATTCACCGGGTGTACAAAGGGATTTTCGTCGAGGTCCGCAAGTTGCATGGCTCCTCCGGAGAAGATCTTACGGACGACGTATGGCCCGACCTGCATGGCTCCCATTTGCCGAGGGGGTTGATACTGACCGGGGCTTTTCTTTCAAAACGAGATCACCTTCTCGGATCTCCCGATGCTTTACTTTCTTGTCGAAGGCTCGCCATTCTTCCTTGGTAGGCTCGGATGTGTTCCATTGCTTTCAATCGGCGTTCATCTAGCAAGGCCAATTCATCATGGCAACTTTGGAGCCATTCGACCTCAAGTTGATCCGGCTTTCCAACAAAGACACGGAGTGAGGGGATTTCTAGCTCGATTGGGAGTACGGCTTCCATTCCGTATGTGAGGGCAAACGGTGTTTCCCTAGTTGCCGTTCTGACTCATGTTCTGTAGCCCCAGAGTGCCAGGTGTAACTTATCGGGCCAATCTTCGCCGTGACACCATTTTCCTGATGATGTTTTCCAAAGTCTTGTTTGCCGCTCGACGGCTTCCGTTGGTTGGCTCGGGGCCTGTAAGGAGATGACTTGTGACGGGTTATTCGGAATTCTCGCCAAAGAACTCCGTCGCATTCCCCTTCGAATTGGGATCCATTATCTGAGATGATTTCGGCTGGTAACCCGTATCGGCATATGATGTTCTCTTTGATGAAGAGGGCAACTTTCTTTGAATTGAGGATTTTAGAGGATTTTGTAAGGCATCCCTACCAATTCTGTGTCTCTTTAGGCTCTTCCGCAGCCTCCCAAATTCATACTCGTCAAAATCTCTTTGGCGTTGGGCTCGATTTTCCTTTCCTGACAACCCGTTTAAAGATTTTTTTGTTTGATTTTTTTTTTGTTTAATATGTCTGCTTCTTTATCTAATTAATTATTATTAAAAAAAAATTTGGTTATTAATTTATCATTAGTTAAAGTGGCAATCAAGGGATACTCAGAAAGGTTCGTCATTTCATTGAGAATGAAAAGGAAGTACAAGATTTCTACAATTTCGTAGTCTTCGTGCGTGAGGCCATCTGGACGATCCAAGAGACTCGACCTTAACAATGAAAGACTCGAGGACTTTTTCTAGATTGACACAAAGGGACGGGGGACCAATCCAAGTTTGGTGATCATTTCTTCTTTGGTCGCGGACGGGCCTCGAGAGAGTTTTCCCAATTCTTTAGCGGCATCGCCGGTCGGGCCTAGGCCTCATGACTCGAGGGCTTTCTCTTTTCCCTCGTCCTCCTTCCTCGCCTGCTATCATCTCTTTGTCCGAAACTAGAATCAATTGTGTTTGGCGTCTCGAAAACTGAGCATGTGGATGTAGGGATCTTCCTCCAATTCGGGATTTCTATCTCTGGCCACAACCCGACCGCTCAATCCAGATGTAAGGACGTATTATGCGTCTCTACAGTGCCGCTGGAAAAATCTCATGTCCTGCATACTCGAGCGGAAAGGCTTAGCAAAGGCAGTGCTTCAAAGATAAGGGGAGGACGTCCCACACGACGTCTGCCATAGATTCGAGTTGGGTATGACATTTATGCTTGCCGATCTTTATCATGAAAATTTCCGGCTTCGGGCGAGGCCGCAGAGTGGGTTTGAGAGAATGGTGACAAAGTCGTGATTAGGGGACCGGGGGTTTGTGGTGCTCGTATCATGGCGGTGTTCAATGTTTCCTTCCAAAGATGCCTCCAAATGTTGGAAATGACAATTGAATTTGATGTGAATCGAACTTCTTCGGAGTCTCTGCTTCGCGCTGAGTGCGCTGACATAGTTGCATTACTCTGGAGCTCGGGGGATTCTCACTCTGAGACTCATGCCCCGATGAGTCCTTTCGTCGACTCGGAGGAGGTAGCCCCCGTGTCTCGGCTAAGAGCATGCTTAGTGACGGTCTCGCTTCGCCTGCCTCAGGCGAGAAACCGCCACCCCCATGACTTCAAGTCCCCTTTGCTTCGCTTAATGAATTTGACGACATTCGGTGGAGAGTGGAAGCTATGGCTTTCTATGTGGATGTAAATCCAAGGGGGCGCCCTAATAGGGCCGTGGAACTCCGGATGGATGTCCATTATATTAGAACTTTGTCGGCACCATTTGGGTTTCGCATCGTAGTTCCGCAGGAGTTACCGTGCCCCGTGGACGGACGAGATTTATCGCCATGTGCCTTGGACCGACTGGGTAGATGGGATCATGTGCCTTTCATTGATGCGTAGGGCCCGCATCATGCTGAGGGGGAAGGACATTAATCCGCGGCTGATCCGCTGGTCCACCAATACTCTGTGCAGAGCCACGGCAGTCGAGCTTTTAACGGTGATGTGCATGGAAGCTTGCCAGGCTTTGGGGAAACATCTCTTCGCAAATCTTCGCCGCAGTATGTGATCATGCTACCATATAGGCGGGGATCATAGATTTGGTGCTTGTCTCGGAGAGAGAGAGTCATCAAGCCACTAGTTTCGTGCCTTTTTTCTTGCGAGTAGAACCTTTGCCGAAGCCCCTGGGTTATACTCGAGGCCTTTTGTGGCGGTTGCCATCTCCGGTTAACATGTTGATTGAGTGGGAGTGCCAAACCGGCGTTGGTCTTTCTTCATCGGTGTACACTCGGGAGAGTGGACAAACCGAACTTTGGCTGATCCGCGGAGATAGATTTCGATTAAGGCAAAATTTCCCGGATCTACGATGCGGTGTCCGAAAGTCTCAATTGTCGTTGGCAAGGCTTTTCGGCTTTTCTATCCCACTGTTTGCTTTGGGGAAGACCGGTACCGGAGTAGAGTACATAGTAATCAAATCCCCGGCATGGCTCCCCGAGCGTACCTACACGGGTATCACTGGCCTCGAATCTCTCCTTCAATTTTCTGGGAGGAAATTTTCTTCTTCTTAGGAGGACGGTCCTCGTGTATCCGGTCCCGATAGTCCCTTTCAAAGGCGGTCGGGACGTCATGAATATCCCACCAAATGTGTTCTACGGCTGGTGGCGGATTTGGGGCCTCGGAGTTGGCTTGAGCAGCTGCGGGAATGACTTTGAACTGGCCCGGGGAGATCCGGGCTGGGACTCGTGCAGGCGAATGGTTGGACTCCGCCGGATAATGGGAGGTATTAAGATCCAGGGGAAACAGGCATATGTTTGTCCTTCGGGGTAGCCCGCCGCTTGGGAGATTGTTAATGTCCCGAAGTGGCGTGTGGCCTCTTCAATCCCGAGCTTCTGCATTACAGCGTTCCTCCAGGGGCCTTGATGGTGACCATATTTCTTCAGCACATGTTCCCCGATCTTCATCACCCAGCCGATATTTGCGGGATCATCACTTTGAGAGGGGACAGCCGACGGTATGTCCGAACTCTTTACGTCCTGACAGCGGTTGGAATCGTTTGAGGGGCCGGTTGCCTGTAAGTCGACGGGCGGAGTCCCGGTGGTGGAGACATAGGAATCTTGGGGTAGCATCTTGATGTATCAGGGATGATTAAGAAGAGGAGGAGAACCTTCTTCCTTCTTTGCGGTAAAAGTGCCATCGGAATTGAGGCCGATAGTCAAACCCATGACTTGCACAACCCCCAGAAGGTCGCTAATTTGAGCTTCATGTCGAAGTCTCATCTCGTTCTACCAAGCTGGATCCAAATCTGCGAGTGCATGCAGGGATTTTGGAGGACGGAGTGGACGTTATCCCCATCACACCGGGCCGACGCAGTACATCTCCCGAAACCCTGAGGTCTCGAACAAACTAAGTGAAGCTCCGATGACGCGCTCGACTCTTCCCAACTAATCAAACGATGACCCGGTGTTCGGAACCAACCTTTGAGAGGAGCAGCGGGGGAAAAGGCACGAGGGTTCAGATGTCTGGGAATGAAGGAGGGTAGGTGTTTGGGCTTTGGGCTCACGCAACATACGTAGTTATTTGTTCACGTTTACTTAAAACATGTTTTATTAACCTAATCGGTTGGAAAAAGATTGCTCTTCTTTTTCGCAAACTACTCGATCCTGGATCAAGGGGCCCCGTCACTACGTCTATAAGCCCCTCGTATTCCACTCCGTATTTCGACCTCCCAGGGGTGGACAGCCCGGCGAGGGTCCCATAGGGCAAGCGGGTCCCACCGACCGAAAGAAAACGGATCCTAAAAGTCTCAAGGGTAATCGAGTCTTAACGAGCATTCGATGTAAATTACGGACAAGCCGACGTTAAAGTCAAGATCATGTCCGAGAGCTCGACAGTAAAGTCGGCATGATTTGGACTGATAAATGTCCACGATTGATCTTGACTTGTCGTCAATTAAGCCGTAATTAGGCATGGAATAATCATTAATCCTGGATGACTCAGTGTCAATGTCGGGAGTCGTGTATAATTTGTGCCAGCCGAGCCAGAAGTCAAGGCGCCGACCAATATCTTGGTCAAAGTCTCGCGGCGAAACCGCGTAACTTCGGTGATTAGGGTCCCCGAAAGATATTGAGTCGGTATGCCGACAAAGGCTTAAAAGGAAAGGTCTATACACAGACAGGGCATGACACAGACCAAACTAAAAACCAACCGGGTCTCGGACAAAGTGTGTCACGGACAAGTGCATGGTCGACACGAGGCTTCATGGGATGTTTGGGTAGTCCTGTGCTGCACTTGAGAGGCGAACAAGACCAAACGGGCCGCGACAAGGATTTCCCCGGGTTAGGGATGTAGTGTGCAGTGTACGGTCACGTGCGCGTAGTGTGCAAGCAGTCTATATTCTTTTTCTGAGTAAAATAGAAATTTTTTATGTGTCTTAAAAATATGATGCATGATTATTTTTTTTTGAAAGTTTTCTTTTTTTTTTGAAAATCTTTTTTTTTTGAATTTTTTTTTTGAAATTTAATGAACACATAAGCACAAGAATTCCGACAGTTAGGGACATGATTCCGACAGTCAAAATTTTGACTTTTTCCAAGGCGGCCAAAACAACACGAAAATGTGCAAAAATCAACACATACAACAAATGATTTTTAATGCCGGGACGGAAGCTTGACCCTCAAAAGCTTTTTTTTTTTGAAAACAATGATACCGGTACGTGGGATTGTTAAACCACAATTTATCTCCGACTCGTGTTAGGAGGCGATAACGGGAAGTTTAATGGTTTCCACCAATATACCAAATATCATTTTTTTTTTTGTAAAAGCTTATTAGTCCCCAGCGGAGTCGCCACTGTGATGATGTGTCATTCGCGGGAAAATTCGATTTTTTGTTTCTTTGAAAACCAAATAAAACCGGAAAACGGAGTCGCCACGCCATTTTTGTTTTAAGGGCCAAAACTTTGAAAAATGCCCGAGATTAGAGATTTGGGTTCGGAGGTCATGTTACACGCCGGGAAGGACGTTAGTGTGCACCCGGAATGCCTCGTAAAACGAGTCTTCCAAGCTGAAAATCATTTGTGTGCGTGTGTGTGTGTGTGTTTTGGCCAAAATAAGTTGAAACTCAGAAAAGTAAAAATTGGGAATTCTTTATTAGACTTTGGTCAGATCCCATGATTTTTGTTGTGATTTTTGGGTAGAGTTTTGGTGCTCAAACGATTTTTGGAAGTTGAAGATCACTTCTGCCAGAATGAAAAAGGCAGTGGACACTTGATTTTGAAATGGATATAAGGGCTTCAAAACTTCATAATCTGAGAAAACTCAGAGAATGAAAGTTGTTCCAAACACCTCAAATAAAATTTCTTTGAAAGAATTTTTCATTTTGGAGAAGATTTGAGGACTCAAAACCTTCTGGAAATCACAGATATGAGATCTGGACTCCCAGAGACTGGTGATCTGACCTTCAAAGAAAATTGGGAAAAGGGAGTTTTACTCACGCAAAAAATAAAATAAAAATATGTATGGAAATCTCTGGATGTTGGCTACAAAAAGTGTTTTGTAGTCAACACCAAATTCCAAGTTTATCTGTGTCCAAAAATTTAGACCATGGACTGGGGCCTTAGAAAATTGCTACTGGACAGCAACTTCTCAAGAAAGAAAATGTGGTTTTAAAGGGGGTTTGGCATCCATGCTTGTCCCCATTTCCCTAGGTTTTGATTAGTGATCACTTGAAATTTTAGTGGTGAATCAACTATATCAAACCATCCTTGGGGTACGTTAGGACTAAGCATTTCATTTGCTTGGGAAGGGGAATTTTATCCTTTGAAAATGAGATTTGATGTATGAAAATGATTTTTTAGGGTTTTGAAAATGTGTTTTCTTTGGAAAAAAGTAAGAAAACTTTGAAAATAATGTTGATCCTTGTAGAAGATCATCCATGTAGATGAACTTCCATGGTGATCTTCTTGGATCTAAGACAAGAAGATGAATGAACTACATTTTGTAGCTTGAAAATGCATGCATGGATGAGAGATTTAGAGTAAGAAGAGGGAGGTTATACCTATCTTCTTTGTGTTTTGGAGCTTTGGCTTTGAATGTAAGAGTGTTTGAGGCTTTGAATATGATAGTGAGTGAGTGAGATTTGGGAAGATAATCAAGAGAAAAGAGTGACAATTCAAGGGAATTCTCACTATTTTCTCAAGTATTTTCGCCAAGGTGCAACTGTGAATTGTGTTCTTCCCTTTAATTTTTGAGACTGGAGGGCTCAATTTATAGCCATCTGAATTTTACATACATGTCCGCGCGGATAGGAAGTGCAGCGTGCACTGTTCATTAAATGCTGCTTCAGGCTTTGGACACAAGGAATAATCTTTTGAAAATTCAAATTAAATGTACCAGCTTTTTGTTCCAAACCATTTCTATTTTCGGTTTTTCTTATTTCTTTTGCTTTTTTGATTCCTTTCCTTGGTTTATCCTTAAATAACAATGCCCACTTTGCCCTTGCTTTGTTAGAAATGTTAGGAATGTTAGGAATTGTTAGAAATGTTATAACTTTCGTTAATTTTCTAACGAAAATACTAACAAGCTCAAATTGGAGCACTTACAGGAAGCTGGACAAATTGAACCTTGGCTGATCCCACGGGGGGTTAGGCTTCTGACTGGCAGTAAGATTACCAAGATCTGAGGTATTCCGGTGTCCCAAGGTCTGAACTCTGTTGTCAGCAGGACTTTTCGGCTTTCCCACCCCTGTCTGCTCTAAAGCTGCATGGCTTGGAGGAAGGGAGGACTGGCTGGAGTAGAGTACGTAGTAGTCGAACCTCCCAGATGGCTCTCCAAGTGTACCCATACTGGTGTCTCCAGCTTTATATCTTTCTCTCGGTTTCTATTGAGAGGACTTCTTCTTCTGTTTTCTCGGAGGATT
The DNA here is from genome assembly GCA_022495995.1 of Adenophora triphylla var. japonica. NCBI lineage: Eukaryota > Viridiplantae > Streptophyta > Magnoliopsida > Asterales > Campanulaceae > Adenophora > Adenophora triphylla. The sequence continues at coordinate 68,980 of JAFEMH010001168.1, read as the reverse complement.
GCTCCGGACCGTGTCTTGGGACTCGTACTCCAGGCATGCGGAGCAGTCACAAACATCGTAGCTGATGTGGACATTCGATGAAGACCCGGCTAGAAGAGGCGGAGGAACTGGCTCCGCGGCAATCTTCTTGGGCACCCATTCAATGGAATTCACACTGTTGTTGTTAGGGAAAGGATTTCCGACTGTATTCAGTCCACGGGGATGCTCCAATTTTCCTTCCTCTATCAAGTTCTGGATTTCGTATCGTAACCCCACGCAGTTATCGGTGGTATGGCCGTGATACTGATGAAAGGCGCAGTACTTGCTCTTGTCAGCATTGACTACGGGATTCTTGGGTTTGTAATTTGCAACGGGTTTAAGGAGACCTTCCTTAATTAACCCTTCCAGCATCTTGCTCAGTGGCATGTCAAACTTGTCGAAGTGTACGACAGGCTGCTTCTGAGTGGAATTGTTACTTTGTGGGACCGGGTTTCTGTTGACCGACTGCTGTCCCTGATGGATGTAGTTGACAGACGTATCTTTCCCTTTGTCGGGGGCCGGTGCGGGATTGAATGCAACTGCCGATCGGTATCTGTATGGCTGTGCAGTAGCCAACTTTTCCTTGAGATCCTTCTCGAACTGTGAGCCGGCATTGACCATGGCCCGGAGATCTGGGAAGAAATGATGACTGATGAGAGTTCTGATGGACGGTCTTAAGCAGGACTTGAAGATCCGCATATGTTCATCCTTGGAGAGTGGCTCCATGATTTCGGAGAGTTTCCAGCTCCACCTTTTGTAGAATTCTCCGACGCTTTCATCCGCTTTCTGCTCAGTGGTGATTAAGTCCTCACGACTTGTTTCCCACTCTAAGTTGGATCTGTACCGTTCCAGGAAGATGTTACTGATCTGATCCCAGGTGTGGCGATCCGCAGGCTTGACCCTCAGAAACCATCGTAACGCTGAACTTTTGAGCGTATGCTGGAAGTGGTCGGCCATTTGCTGGAGGGTTGCTCCTTTATCTCTCATGCCGAGAATGTAGGTGTCGACATGTGTTTGAGTACATTCGGTTCCATCGAATCGGTCCATTTCCGGCATTCTGAACTTGGCAGGGAGAGACGTGACCATTCCCGGGTCTGTGGATTTGAGCATTTCTTGCTTTAAGCTGCTCATGGTGGCTTTCAGGTCTTTCATCTGTTCGACCATCCAGGCTAAGGTTGGGTCCAGTGGTGGACTGTGAGGCTTTGCGTGGGGGGCTACCACATGAGCGGTAGTGATTGGAGGTGGAAGGCTTGATATATGTGGATATATGGGGGCCTTTTCTTAACTGTATCGGGGTTTGTCCCCGGTGTTTTGGGATTCGTGTATAGGCAACGGGATGAACCTGGGAGGGTATTGAAGGATATTGGCATCTGCTTGAGATGGTCCAGCGGTGCGCTGGTGGTATTGAGTGATGGGAGTAGCATTGGCCTGGCCAAATGTGACAGGGTTGCCCTGAGAGGTGGCAACGTGAAGCCTAGGTCGGCTGTTTCCTTGGTTCGAAGGAATCCCGTAAGTTGGCGGGGGAGGAACCCCGGTTGAAGGTTTGAGGAACTGGTTTTGGGGAATCGTCATCCTCGACTAGGACGAAAGTACCGTCTGACTGGGGAATAGCTGCTATACCTCGCTCATTCAGAAGCTGTACCACGAAATTCTGCTGATCTTCTTTCTGCCTCTTGTGAACCTCACAAGCCCGGATGGCTTCTTCCAAAGTCATATATGTTATCGGTGGCAGGGATCCGTCCCGTCACGATTTCTCAGTGAGCTAGACATGTCGGAAATTCTGGCTGAGGGAACTGAGGGAACCGAAGAACTGTCTGACGCTGCCGTAACTGTAATTATGGCGAGGCGCTGACCCGGAAATCTGAACCACTTTCTGCTCACTGCAGGAAATGAAAGGGAGGGTTTAGGCTTCGGAAAAGGGTATTTGGCTCAAGGTTTCGGTCTTTTGCAATGTGCAGTTACCAATTAATGTTTACTTAAAATGCATTTTCTCAGAGTCCTAATCGGTTGGAAAAGAGTGTGTCTCCTTTTTCGCAACTAACCCTAGAGCTCTAATCAGTGGATCTCGTCACTATGCTTATAAGCCCCTCGTTTCCATTTGTAGAACATCTTTCTCGGGACGGACAATCCTGAGCGAGGTCCTATAAGGCAAGCGAGTTCCACCGACAAAGGAAAAAGTGAACTTAAGGCTAGCTGATCACGCAAACTTCCAACGTATGTGACGCACGGGCCACAGTCGAAGTCAACGTCCTTAAGTTAAGGAGGGCATCGTGCCAAAATTTTGGCATGACCTCTCCTGACTCGCTTGCGCGAGGGACCTTATCTTTTGGCATTAGCCAAGTTGTGGCTGGCACGATGCATACAGTGAGGTTTGGTGACACGGTGTCACATTGAACCTTCGGGTATATTTTTCGGCAGAGTTCCGCGTCAAAGTCAAGGCTGAAAAGCTCAAGACTTCGGGTCGGGAATGACCTTCGATCTCAACCTCTCGAGCTTGACTCGTGGCGGAACCCGGCGTAAAAAACATACACTTAGGCTTTATGACACGAACTAAGCCAAAAACCAACCGGGGTCTTGGACAAAGTGTGACACAAAGAGTGCATGGCTTACACGGGCTAGGATGGGCTATTTGGGACGACCCCGTGCACCCTCGAAAGGTGTCTGGCAGACCAACCGAGGTGCAACTGATAAGGCCATCCCGGGTTATGGGTCGTAGTGTGCAGTGTACCGAGGCAGCAAGTGCACGTGAAGTGCGGTGTACCGAGGCAGCAAGTGCGAGTAGTGTGCGGTCACTAAAATTCTTTTACGAGTAAACAGAGATTTTTCAGAATGTGTCTTAAAGAATTTTGATGCGCAGTTCAAAAGATAGCATGAAAATCGAACATGAATGGGGATGCACAAATATGGTATGATTTTGAAAAAACGACAATGTAATGCCTTTGAAAAAACCGTTCGAGGTTTAAAGTAACACACGCACACGAAAACGAGGAAGGGTAAACGAATGTTTGACCCACGGAAGGCTTTTTTGAAAACAACGACAGTTTTTAAAAAAGTATCCGATTCCCCAGCGGAGTCGCCAACTGAAATTATCCGGGATTTCGCGAGGAGCAAAAAGGCGGTTGTCTTTCGCGGAGGGTTGGTGTCTGAGACCTCGCTTTTCGGGAAGGAAGAGGAGTCGCCACGCGGTTTTGTATTTTGAGCCCAAACGTTGAGAAACGGCTTTAGTGAAGATGGTGTCATTTTTATTGGTAGCAAAAACTTAGGAAAAGGCTTTTATGAAAATAGGGAGTCATTTTTATTGGTAGCAAAAACGAGTAAAAACTATTTGGTACCAGAGATTGTTAGGTTCGGAGGTCACGTTACGTTTCGGGAAGAGTATTACGAGATCACCCGAAACGCCACGTATGACGAGTCATTCTACCTTTCTCGAAAACGTGTGCGTGTGTGTGTGTGTTTGCATTTTGAAATGGGGGCTTGAATGACAAGCTTTAATCTTGGTTTGAATGTCAAACGTTGATTAGGGAGTCTCTCCTGTAGCTGTTCGGACTGACGTGCGGTATCCCCACAGTGCGAATGGTAACTTGTCGGGCCATTCTTTCCTAGTGACTGCCATTTTTCTGATGATGGTTTCGATTGTCTTGTTTGCGGCTTCAACTGCTCTATTCGTTTGAGGCCTGTAAGGAGATGACTTGTGCCTTGTGATTTTGTACTCGGTTAGGAGGCAATCGGTTTCCTTCTCGAAGTGCGACCCATTATCGGATATCATCTCTTGCGGGACCCCATATCGGCATATGATGTTGCATTTGATGAATTCTGCAACCTTTCTGGCATTCAAAACCTTGTAGGAGGCGGCCTCGACCCATTTAGTGAAATAGTCGATGGCTACTAGAACGAAACAGTGTCCATTGGCTCCTATGGGTGTGACCTTTCGAATCACGTCTATTCCCCATGTCGAGAACGGCCAAGGAGAAGTCATAGGGTACAGCAGGGAAGGCCGTGCGTGCTGAAGGTTGGCGTGTATCTGACACTTATGGCATTTCTTGACCATTTTGGTACAGTCGGCTTCCATGGTTAGCCAAAAGTACCCTTGTCTGATGATCTTTTTGGCGAGCATGTTTCCGCTCATGTGGGTTCCACATATGTCTTGATTAACATGGTCCATTATTTCTCGGGCCTCTTCCTCGGTGGCACAAAGGAGGTTTCCTTGGGAATGCTTCTTGAATAGACGGCGAGCTATGATGGAGTAATTAGCGGCCAACCTCTTAAAGGCGATCTGAGTCTTCTGATCTGTCTCAGGTGGGATGGTTCCATCTAGGATGAAATGCCAAATATCAAGGTACCATGGTTTTTCTTCGGAGTTCTCAACAATGGTACATTCGGATAACCATTTGTCTTTGCAGTCATGGAGATCTATAATGGCGCAGTAGGCAGGAGTTGAACGCCGTGTTATTTTGAAGGGTTTGACTGCCTTTCCTTTAGGAATTTCAACCAAGGAGGCGAGTGTGTCCAATGCGTCAGCTAACCGATTTTTATCTCTAGGAAGATAGTGGAATGAGACATCCTGAAATTGTTGCGCCAGCTCCTGGAGGTGGGCACTGTATCTTTGAAGGGTTGGATCATGGATCCTCCACTTCTTCAGTGTCTGATTGATGATTAACTGGGAGTCCCCAAATACCTCGAGTTCAATCACGTTGCGTTCTAGGGCTGCCTCAAGCCCCGCTATGCAAGCTTCATATTCTGCGGTGTCTTGGTGGCGTTAAAGTCAAGACGTATTGCCAATGGAGTATAGATGTCGTCACGGTCTACTAACAACATTTCGATGTCGAACCCTCTCTTGTTGGCCGCGCCATCGAAAAATAATTGCCACTTATTTTCTTCTTCTATACTCATGATGTCCTCATCAGGGAATCGCGGGTCTTCCCCCTTCACTTCGTCACAAGGAAATTCGGCCAACTGATCTGCGAATACACTCCCCTGACGGATTTCTGAGTGACGTAAGTGATATCATATCCCGCGAGCATGAAGTACCATTTGGCCAATCTCGAAGACAAATTTGATTTGTCTAGGATGTATTTCAACGGATCCATTCTTGCAATGAGATGAATCGGGAAGGCTTCCATATAGTGCTTTAGCCTTTGTGAAACCCAAACAAGAGCAGTGCAGGACTTGTCGAGTGAAGAGTAGTTGATTTTGCTACCTTGGAATCTGCGGCTGACAAAGTAGATGGCATTCTCTGTGTGTGAGGCAGGCTGTTCTTGAGCGAGCATAGCCCCTAGCGCATTGTCAGTAACCGTGAGATACAGCTTCAAGGGCTTCTCCTTGTGTGGCGGAACCAGGATGGGTGGGGAAGTTAAGTAATGCTTAACTTCCTCGAATGCTTCTTGACATTCTTTGGTCCACTCTTGAGGTGCGTTTTTCTTAAGTAGCTTAAAGATAGGATCGTACATTGTAGTCAGTTGATTGATGAATCGACTGATATATTGGAGTCTGCCCATGAATCCCTTTACTTCTTTCTGTGTTCTGGGTGGAGGCATGTCTGTGATGGCTTTTATCTTGGCGGGGTCTGCTTCTATACCACGCTCGATGACCATGTACCCTAAGACCTTCCCTTTGGCCACTCCGAATGAGCATTTGGCGGGATTGAGTCTCATCTTGTGTTGTCTCAGTCGATTGAAGAATTTTCTGAGATCTCTGAAGTGCTGGCCATCTGCCCCCTTTGAGTAGACAATCATGTCGTCCACGTATACCTCTATTTATTTGTGGATCATGTCATGGAATAGTATAGTGACTGCCCTTTGGTAAGTAGCCCCAGCGTCCTTGAGACCAAACGGCATGACCGTGTAACAGAACGTCCCCCAAGGTATGGTGAATGCTATTTTGTATTGATCCTCCTCTGCCATGAGGATTTGGTTATACCCTGCGAAGTCGTCGACGAATGAGCGGACTTCGTATGCGGCTGTGGCGTCGACCAACATATCTATGTTTGGTAGCGGGAAGTCATCTTTAGGGGATGCCTTGTTCAAGTCTCTGAAATCGACACAGACTCGTATCTTCCCATTTGACTTGGCTACTTGCATCGTGTTTGCTAGCCATTCCGGATATTCGATCACTTTGATAAACCCTACGTTCAAGAGTTTCATGATTTCCTCTTTTACTTGCATTGACCATTCCGGCTTGATTCTGCGTAGTTTCTGTTTGACTGGCTTAGTGTTGGGTAGCATCGGTATCTTGTGCTCTACAATTGACTGATTCAACCCAGGCATATCTTTATAGGACCAAGCGATGACGTCGACATATTCTCTGAGGAGCTGCGTCAAGGTCTCTCTGTCTTCCCCCTTGAAGAAGCTGCCAATCTTTGTTTCTCTAGGGTCTTCTGTTGTCCCAAGATTAACCATTTGCATTTCCTCATCATCAACAGGGCCATTCTTTCCACAACGACCTACTTGCTTAGCTAATTCTTTTAAGATTTGTTCGTTTTCTTGATCTATCTCATCGTATGATTCATTATTAACGTGTTCGTTATATTGATTATTATTAGTTAATTCATTATTCACGATGTTAGCAATCTCAGGGTACTCGGAAAGATCAACGTTTTCATTAAGGAAGTAAGGGAATACATGTTCGGCCACCGCCTCGATTTCATCTTGAGTGAGTTTATCAGAGGTGGAGCCTACTTCTAATGTGAAAGTTACAGGGCCTATCTTCCTGCGGGGATGGGGAGTACAACCAAGCTCTTTGATCATGAAGTCTTCATCAACAACTGGTCCTCCGGTGACGTGCCAGTTTAGAATTGGCTCATCACATTTCTGTATTATCCTTGTGTAATCAATGGTTGGAGCGTCCCCCTTGGAGATTGCATGGATCTGGCTGTCTTCTAACCGGCATAGGTCTTCAAACTGTCGCAGCATGTCTTCTCCCAACACAAAGTCCCATTCGCTTGTCATTTCTGCCTTCGTACCCCACAAATCTTAAGGGATTAGCGGGACGGGTTCTGTTTTATCTGGTGAAGCATTGCAGTCGCTGAAGATTTCAAAGCCTGGCTGGCGCTTTTCTTTATCATCAGTCCATGGTTCTGAGAAGATAAAGTAGGGAATGCTTTCCCCTTCCTGGACGAAGTAGCCATTGAGTGTCTTTCGATATGGCTCGAGGTTGTAATTCTTGGCCTTTGGGTCATTGTAGCCTTTGTATGCGGTTCCTTCCCACTTGATTTGAGTGAAGTTCCACTCTTCTTCGTCATCCCCATCGTGGATGGAAATGATGTATCCTAGGCCATGCTTTGTGTGAGGTGGGGGAACCGGTGGTGGTTCCGTTATCCCTTGTAAGTGTTTTCCAAGCCCCAAGCCAGGGAAGTATCCTTTTGCTTGCATCATTCTCCAAACAGGAAGGTTTCCAGAAAACCGAAGTGCCTTGGAGTAATCGTTTTCGTTGCAAGTTTCTATGACATTCACAGTGCTTTCTTTCTCGATCTCAAAGCCACTGAATAAGAAATCGGAAGTGCTATGTTGCACCTCGAGGATAGAGCTAGCAGTAACCATTTCTCCGTGTATGGTGACTATCGTATTGTTGTGTCTGAACTTGATACATTGGTGTAGGGAGTAGGGCACACCCCTATGTCATGTAGCCAAGGGCGGCCAAGCAGTAAGTTGAAGGATGCCGGGATGTCGATGACTTGAAATTCGATGCTCATTGTGACTTGCCCCATTTCTACAGGTATCAGAACTGACCCCAAAGCGGTTCTAGCGGTACAATCGTACCCTCTCACAGTATGCCCGGATGGCTTAAGGTCTTTGTGGGTGAGGCCTAATGATGATAAGGCTTTCTTTGGGAGGACATTGATTGCAGAACCATTGTCGACCAAAATGCATGGCATTCGGTACCCATTCACCTTAGCAGTTATGTAGAGGGCCTCATGATGATTGTTCCCATAGGATGGGAGGTCCACGTCAGTAAAAGTGATGACGTTGCCAAATTGTACTTGGCCAATCATTTGAGTAAGCTCTTCGGGTGTTGCTTTCAAGGAAATGGTCATTTGAGCCAATGCCTTTTTCAACATCTCACGGTGCTTGTGAGATGCCCCTATGAGGTCCCAAACTGAGATGTTTGCTTGTGTCTTCTTTAACTGAGTTAAGAGAGGGTCTTCTGGTTCGCTTGATGATGAGGCTTTTGCTTGTTTAGGAGGATTTTCATCCCTTGGATCTTTGTTGATGATCACACGACCGGATCGTGTGAGGAGATTAACTGTTTTAGTCCCTTTTTCCTTTTGTTCTAAGATTTCTTCCCAAGACATCATATAACAGAAAGAAGATTTATTAAACTCAAGAGGGCTCTCGTCCACAATCGTGGCTAGACGAGTAGGATCCTTAAAGCTACTTTCTATTTCTATCAAATTGACCTCATTGTTTGGCAAAGGATTAGTAACAACATTAGGTAACCCTATCTCTTTATCGTCAAACAAATCTTGGATGACGTCTTTCAAATGGAAACATGAGTTGGTGTCGTGGCCGGTGAAGTTGTGGTACTTGCAGAAGAGATGATGAGCATGGTTGGCAGGAAGATCTTTCTTTGGAGGTCCACCTTCTCTTGGTTTGATCTTTCCGTTCTTGACAAGTACCTCGAAGAATTCTTCTTGAGTGATTCCTTCAAGCTTGTCATAATGTCTATCCCTCTTCTTCTTTTGTGGTGGAGGTACCGCAGAGTATTTACCATTTCCGGGATGATTGAAGACAATAGCATTGACAGAGGTGTCCTTGGGGTTGGAAGAGGAAGATGAGCTCTTGTTGTAACGGAATCCACTTTCTTTCTTGGCTTCCCTTTTCTGTTTGATGAGGTCATCTAACCGTATGCCCGACTTGTGAAGTTCGGCGAAGCTAGGAAAATAGTTTCCGGCTAGCTTGTCTTGATACTCCTCCCTAAGACATTGTATGAGGATGTGGATTTGTTCGTCTAGGCTGGGCCTATCCACGATTTCAGTCAGTTTGGTCCTCCATCTTTTGACAAAATCTGTGAAGGATTCATTCGGAAGCTGCTTGGTTTGTTCAAGATCCCTTCTAGTGGTGCGGTAAGTGGAGTTATCCTCATATTGCTTTTGGAAAGTACAACTAGCGAGTGGCCAGTCGAGTCTTGTAGAGAGTGGGAGTGTCATGTACCAATCCCTAGCGGCACCATCAAGAGTTTGTGGGAAGCATTAGGCTAACAGGTTGTCATCAACACCCATAGGTAGCATGGCCCAAGAGTAGGTCTCCAAATGTGATTTGGGACAGGTGGTACCATTGAATTTTGCAATGTCGGGTGTTTTGTACTTTCTAGGAAGCTTGGACATGGATTGGCGAAGGGTTTCATAATCAATAGAGAGTGAGGCTCCCTTACTAACATCGAGGGATGCAAGTTTCTTTTCTAACATGGCCATGGTAAGGGGTTCGTTCTTGCTTTCCCCTTTGCTTTCCTTCTTGGATGTGTAGCTCTCGTTGTCAGACGAGGAAGATGACGAGCTAGACTCGTACTTATTTTTCTTACTTTTGCTTTGGCGGCGACCCTTGGCCTTTTTTGTGTATGACTCCTCTTCTCCGGAGGAAGAATCATTTTTCTTCTTCTTTTCTTTGTTAGCTAGTGCTGCCCTAAGCTCTTGGATTTCTTCCACGAGAGTGTGGATTTGGGAAGCTTGCACTTCTAGGCGATCATTGGCTTCTTCCAGAAGTTTGTGGTTGTTTTCGGACAAATTTTCATTACCCGGAATATTGTCGATGTCGGACATTGTGTTGGGAGTCTTGAAGTTGAGTAGCTTCGGAAAACTGACAGAAGAGATGCAGAGACGATATCAGGAACAAATCTAGCCCCAACAAGTCGGAAGCAGGCTTAAATGGCTCTGGCTCAGTTTCAGCAAATAGAGACATTATCCCGCGCGAGACATGTAGTCACGCGCGAGATAATCACACGGAAAGTCGATTTTTATTAGACCTAATTTTTTGGTCGGAACGGAAAATCCGTTTTGAGGGGTTTCTAAGGCCTTTATCAGAACCTAACGACTAAGCAATCAATCCGATTTTTGTAAAACAAAGCCATGTAAGATCGTTTTTTTTTTCTTGAAGGATTATTATTTTTTCAAAGGGACATCCGAAAGGGTCATTCCGAAGGGAGTTTTTCCGAGGGGACTTTTCCGAGTCCTTCTTTATTGTCAATTTTACATGGCTTTGTTTTGGTCAAAAACAAGAAAAGATCACCGAGTCAAAATCGACCGGTCACGGAGTGATCCTAAAAAGACAATCTACATGAAAATGTGGCGATGCAGGGCTGGAAGGCTAGGCTCCCCGCGATATGACAATCTAGGTGGATTGAATACGCGGAGTGGGATGATCCAACTTCGGAGAGACCGGCGACTAGGTGGTTACCGTCATCCGTCCTTAGTGTGGGTCCCGGGTTTATAGAGGGTATGTAGTGCAATGACAGATATATCATGAGTGCGCGTGTGTGATAGTCAATCTAGGTGATAGATAAAAAAGAGATTTTTTTTAAATCAAAAGAAAAACAGATAGTGGCCGCACCAAGTGGTTGCCTACGTTTTTCCCAAATTAGGAAGACTCAGGCCGTCGTAGTTCCAAATAAAGGGAGAGAGAGAGAGTTGAATAAATTAAATTACAACTCCCGAATCCCCAATGGACCGGACATTAATAAAAACCCAATCACACGCAATTTATAAATAACAATTAATTATTTAATCAAAATACGATTTCGAGTTCGACATCCTAAGGGAGGCCTTAAGATGAGGGAACTCTGCAGATAATGGATTCTGGGATCCCCTTTGCGTTTCGACTCTCGTCTTGGACTATGAGATGAACAGGAGAAACCAGAAAACAACCAGATTGCCGAGGCGATATCTCGCGCGAGATAGGATATCTCGTGCGAGATATGCCTGATCTGGGTATAGAAAAAACGATTTTTTTTTAGAAAACCTCTCTTTTAATTTTGACGCAAGTTTAGGCCTCTTAATTTTAAGTCCCCAGCAGAGTCGCCACTGTGAGCGTCGTGAGGGATTTTTGAGTCGCCACCTATATTATTCGTTTGGAAAACATAGAAAAACCATTTTTTGAAAGAGATTTGGGTTCGGGGCTTAGGTTATGGAATAGGAAGGTCAAGGAGCACCCATTCCACCCAACCCAATTCGGGGATCGGTCTTGCCAAAGAAAATAGAGGTTTTCAAAAGGAGTTGAAGATTTCAAATAAAAAAATAAATAAATATCCATTTAACGGGGTTAAACGGAATGTAGGATCGATTGCTTCGAGACCGTCCCCATGATTTGGAGAGGCTCTAGGCCGACCCTAGATTCAATGGATTTATACCACTCTAACAATCAATTAGAAAGGGATTTAGGGGTTACCTTGCGTGAGGTGATTTGGGCAGAGTTTCGACTCAAGTTTAGAATCGAATCTTGATACGGACAGAGCTTCGCCTCAGTCCTTGACTCGGGTCTTGATGTTTGTTTATCAACAAGGTTGACAAACAAACTTTGAGGTGATTATAGGGTGATTTTACAGGAATCTTTCAGGGAGAGAAACTAGTAAAATGTGTGTGAATTGTGGAATTGTGGACCTCTTGAACCTTAGAAGTCACCAAGTATTTATAGGTATTGGAGAGGTGTTGAAGATGAGATCAAACACTTCAAGAAGGTTCCAGACTCCAAACTCTATTGGTTGGCCGGATGGATGAAGTTTTATCTCGAAAAGAGGTTGAAATCGATGAGGAAACTGTCATCTGTATGCTGCAGAAGGACAATATCTCGCGCGAGACACGCCATTCCGCGCGAGATATTGCTCCTGTGGACTTCTACTTCTTGACTCAAAGTGAGACTTAGAGTGGTATAAATATCTACTTCTTGACTCAAAGTGAGACTTAGAGTGGTATAAATTTGATCCCATGTGTTCAGAATGGGGTGTCTATAATGTGCAGTCAGTTACAGATATCGGATAACTTATATGGGTCTCCGATAGAGATCGTATAAGCCGTGAATATGCAAACAGCAGTTCATGAATGAGAGGAGGATTACTCCCACCGTTATATGACATATGATTCAGATGGGAAAGGTAAAGGGAAAGGTAACGTAAAGTGTTTACTGTTTTCCCAATATGAATATTGAGCAACCTGTTTGATGTTGCATATTTGTTATTGAGCAACCTATTTTGTGCTACATATTTGTTATTGTGCAACCTGTTTATGTGTTGCCTATTGTAGGACTTGCTGGTCAGGCGGAAAAGGTAACGTATTGTGGTTACTGCTTTCCAATATTGAGCAACCTGTTTATGTGTTGCATATTGTATGGCATATTATTGTATACATAATAGCTTGCTGAGATTTTATCTCACCCCTTCTCCCTTAACTGTTTTAGATTCAGCTGAGATAGGTGGACCATACCGGTGAGGTTGGGAAGGAGTTTGGATCGTATTTTGGGTTGTAAGGGTATGTTTATATTTTTGTGGGAGTTGGGAGTAGTTTTGGTTATTTTATACTGGAAAACTGTTATAAAACATTTTCAGTATGTTTGTTGTAATTAATCTTGGGATTGGTTTGTTTTAATGTTGGCTTGTGTAAGCCGTTACAGTTGTAGTACTTGTAAATGATACAGGTTATAACAGGTAGAAACAGGTTATATTTCACCTCCAAGTAGAGAGGTTATTTTGAAATTGTTTTGAGAATGGGTAGTTATACTTTTCAAGTTGAAATAAAGGAAAAGTTTTTTTAAAAAAGGGTATGATTTGGGACCCTCCATCCTGGGACATGAGTTTAAGGTTTCGAGAGTTGGGAGGCGCCCACAGTTGGTATCAGAGCTCATGTTAGAAGTCAAGGGTAGATGTCTAACCTAAGGGGGAGTGTGTGATATCTGGCGCCGAGTGTTTAATGCAGGAAGTTGTTCAATGGCGGGAAATGGTGATGACCAACAAAGGGATCACGGAAATGTTAATAATATGGGAATAGGAGGAGACCAGAATATAGAAGTGATGAAGATGTTCCGGGTCTTTCTACAGAACATGGCAACTCTGGGACAAGCTCAACAATAACCTGAGGTACGACCAAAACCTGGGATAGAGGATTTTGTAAGGATGAATACACCAAACTTTAATGGAGATCCGAATTCGTGGAAGGCAGAAAAATGGTTAGAAGCAATGAACAAAATCTTTGAGGCCATGGGAATACCTGAGGAAGAAAAGATTAGGTGTGCTATTTTTAAGCTGGAAGGTCCAGCGGATCAGTGGTGGCAAGGTTTACAGGAAAGTTGGGAGCGGGATCATACGCCCCAAACTTGGGATAATTTCACTCGGAAGTTCGAGGATTATTTTATTACCATGGTTACCCGAGATAAGATAGAGGTGGATTTTTTACGTTTGGAACAGGGATCCATGACGGTAGCTCAGTATTCGGCAAGGTTTATGGAATCGGCTTGGCATTGTACTCACTTGGTACCCCATGGATTGAGGAGAGTTTATCTATTTGTAAAAGGTTTGAGACCCGAATTGAGGAAACAATTATTGGCTTATGCCTTTGCCGATTATCAGACGACCTTGGATAGGGCGTTTCAGATTGAGAATGATCTTGAGAAGCACCAAGGAGGATTAAAAAGGGGTAGAAGCAAGTTAAAGTATCAGGAACAAGGCTCCAGACTGATCAGAGGACAGCCAAGTTCTTCAATTTCTGGAAGTGTTCGAGGGGTACAGATTACAGCTTCTACAGTTCAGCCAGTATCTGGTCAACCTAGCATAGTTTGTAAATTTTGCCAGCGGACTGGACATACAGATGAGACGTGTTGGAAAAAACAAGGGAAATGTATGAAGTGTGGGGAAATGGGGAATTTCAGAAAAGATTGTCCTAAATCTAGACTTCGACATGGACAGACATCAGGCAGTGGCCAGCAAAGAGGGCAACAAAGTAGTGGTACAAAGAGAGATACGGAAGGGAACACAAAAGAGAAAGTCTAAGGCCGAATCTTGGCTTGGGATATGGAGAGATAGATTCCTCCACAGTTATTAGAGGTATATTACCTGTCTCAGGAATTAGGGGTCATATTTTTATAGATCCCAGTTTATCCCATTCTCATGTGGCATTGCATTTTTGCTTTTACTTGCATAAATGGTCTAAGAGTTATCTTACGTGTTGGAGGTTTCAACTCCTATGGGAGAGTAGCTCGAATTTTCTTTGGTTATCATGGTTGTGACATGATTTTATGTGGACATAGATTGCCAGTGGAGTTGGCAGAATTACCAATCTGTGATATTGATGTTATACTTGGCCTGCAGTGGTTAAGTAGTTGTTGTGCTTGGGTAGACTGTCGCAAGTAGCGAGTCTCCTTTTTTATGTTTGATTTGCTTCTGGTTGTGATTGAGGCGGATAATTTATTATTTGATATTGTGTCGTATATGCATTAAAGGCCTAAATGTATGGTCTGAAGAATGTGAATGTTATCTGATTTCTGTGTTAGACTTGAATAAAAAGTCACCAGAAATATCTTAATTACTAGTGGTAATTGAATTGGAGGTGTTTCCTCAGAGTATTTCATGCTGCCAGTTAGTGCAGTCGAATTTCATATTGATGTAATGTCAGGTTATTGCCATATCCAAAAGCACCTTATGGAAGGGCAACAGATGTGTTGGTGAATATGATAAGTAGAGTTTTAAACCTGATTCTGATAACTTCGTGATAATATTTATGGATGATATCTTGGGTTATTCAGAGTTATGAAGAGATTATGGGAATTATTTGCAAGTTATGTATATGTTTTTCGTGAGAATCAATTGGTTGAAAAATTCAGTAAGAGTGAGTTGTGACTCAAGAAAATTTTAATGTTGGGCCTTATAGTTTCAAGTATGGGCATTGTTATTAATTCCTCGAGTATTGAGACTCTGGTCAAATGGAATAACCTTTGACAGTATTAGAATCCCGTAGTTTTTTGGGTTTGACAGATTGTTACCAGATAATAATTGATGGACTTTCGAGGGTGATTTACTCGAAAGGAGATATTATTGATATGGAATGCAAAAGGGTAAAACCAGTTTTGCAGAGTTAAAGAATAGATTGACTACAGTTCAATCCTTACCTTACTTGATGGATGTGAGAACTTGTGATTTTAGTTTCACGTCAAAAGAAAGGTTTGGGGTTGTATTCTTATGCAGAATGGGAAAGGAATATCTTATACTTCGAGGAAGTGAGCTCTAATAGATCAGAATTTCTCCTATTCTTGGTATGGAATTGATTGTGATCCTTTTGCGTTACCTAAGTGGAACATTATCTATAAGAAGTTAAAATTGAGATTTTTATCAACCAGAAGAGTTGCAGTACCTGGTTACTTAAAAGGAATTGAACAACAGGTAGAGAAATGGCTAGAAGTACTAAAAGACTTTGATTGCAGTATTTTATATCATCCGGGAAAGCTAGTGTGTGCGATTAACAGAAAGACTTCATTGTTAAAATTTTGGTCTTGTGAATTGTAAAATAAGACATAAATTGCGAATTTGAATTATCCCTACAATTTATGGAAGCTTATGGAGGTTCCACAAATTGATCCTGAACTGAAGAAGATGGATGCATTTGAGTAATAGTGGATAGATTGACCAGGTTGGTTCACTTCTACCTAGAGTACTGAAGTATTAAATGGGAAAGTTATCATAATTGTAAAGGCAAGAGATTTGATTGATTTCACGGAGTACCAATCCACTTTTTGTATCATATTGGGATACGAGATTCCTATTGCGACTTGGGAAGACTTAGCATGAGGCTTTGGGCTCCGAGTTGAGTTTCAGTTCTGCTTTTCATTCTCAGATAGAGGGGCACGCAGAGAGAACTATCCAGATTTTGAGGATATGTTACATGTGTATGTGATGGATTTCCTTTAATTTGAGAGGTTTATTTAACCTTAGTGGAATTTGCGTATATCAACAGTTATCAGTTCAGTACGGAATTGACAATGTATGGAACTTGGTATGGGAGGAAGTATTTTTATGATCCTATCCTGATATTGAATTCTTCAACCAAGGATATTCAGGTTGAGTTGAATTTTGTGGAAGAATCATGTCATTGAGAAAGCCATTTGGGTTTTGAGAATTTGAAATGCTTTAGTAGTATATGTGATTATTTGAGCACTCAGGTAAGTATGTTTAAAATTCGGGACGAATTTTATTTAGGGGGGAGTGAATGTCACGACCCTAGGTCCGGGCACTAATTTGACCACGTGTTAAGCACATGGGAGTGGGGTGTATTGCCCTTATGTTAAGCATTATATGAATTTGTGAAATGATTACGTGTTTATTTGGCTAGATTGCTAATTTACATGGTTTTAGATGTTATTATATTGATTTTAAAAATAATGTCTAAATGAAAGAAATGGGAAATTTGTGTAGGAAATTGATAACACTTGAAAGTTTAAATGAAAGTGTTATAAAAAGTTTGAGGAGCTTACGTGTAATAATAAGTTCAAGGTAGTGGCTTGTAGTTGTTTGAATCCTCGAGTAGTTAGATTGTAAAATGGTTATATAAATATCATCCTAAGCTTCTCGTAGAAGCTTATTTGTTTCCCTCGGTCTTATCTCTTCTCTCCCAGCCAAGAAAGAAGCTTAAACCCTAGCTTATAGTCCAAAAATCCCAGAAATTCAACCTTCAATCCGTTGTTGATTCCGACTTCAAATTGTTGCTAAAGGAGTTGAATAGAGCAAGAAGAGCCGATCATATCTTCCTTTTATTTTGATAAAATTTGGTAAGTTGTTATGATTCTTTCAATTAACTGTTCATAATATATATAAAGTTGTTGTTATGATATTATGAATGAGTTGTGTGAAGTTGAAATCAGTTCTTGGGGTTTGGAATGAAAAGAAACTAAGTTGGTTGAAGAGCATGTTAAAGGGTGTTATAAAATGGGTTGAATTGGATTGGGAACTTGTTATATACATGTTATGGGGTATGAAAAGTGGTTATTTATGTGCTATAATACTGTTAGGGTGAAGTTAGGATCACTTTATCATAACTGGACTGAGAACTGGTAGTGTTCTTGCTGTTGTTGTTGTTGCTGATGTTGTTCAGCACAGAATTGAGGTTTCTGGGCTTGGGCACGACTAGTGCCCTGAAGCACGAGTCGTGACCTTGCCTCTTCAAGTCGTACGACAAAATGTGACCGATATGGTCATGAGTCATAGAAATTGTATCAGTTGTGCAGGGTTTGGGAACGACTCGTTCCCAGCATCACGACTCGTGCCCAGAATTGTTTCATGTTAGCACCTATACAAGCTTTTGGACCTAATCAAAAGGGTATAGATTTAGTCCCTCTTTAATTATACTTCTAGTACAACTTACTACAACAATGTGGAACTTGAAATGGTCCAAATGGATAATGGGAAATGCTTTAAATATTGTCTTGAAATTGGTTGAAAGGCGATTATGAAACTTGAACCAAAGTTAGTAAAACATGGTATTTGAACTTGGAACCTTAAGAGAAGGTGTTTAATGTTGTATGTTGAAGGCGTAAGGCTACTTATATGATATTTTATCCTTACGTGGTAACCTTTATAGGGTTATTTGCTTGTATAGTGCATAAAATATATAGTGCACTATTTCATTGATTGGGACAGGAGTGGTAATATCCTGTTACTGAATTATACATTGTGTATTGAGATGTAGGCCTCGTACGTGATATATGGTGCCTTACTTGGTTATATTTACATTGTTGTCGGTTCAAATAATGTGTAGAAGGTGTAATACACTAGGTGCTTGGTTGGAACCTTTATAGAAAGTGTTCCACATTATGACATGAATGCGTAGGGCTACTTATATTATATTGTACCCCTATGTGGTTACCTATATGTGGTTATAGGTTTAGATAGTGTGTGAAATATATGTTGCACTGCATTATGGGATTGAACATGGATATGTAGGACTTATGTGATGTACTTTGTTCCATAAGTGTTTACATGTTCATAGTTGGTTGTGCACATAGTGTTAAATACGTGTTGCACTGTTTCAATTGTTGAGCATGAGTATTCATACCATGTCATTAGATTGTTGTTTTTCAATAGCGTTGAAATACATGTGCACTATTGTGATGGATTTAACATGAGTTATAGTTCCATGTTGTGTATATTGATGTCCTATGGGGTGGACTTATTTTCAAGTATCTGTTATGTGCTTGAATATGGTGGTATCAGCTGATCTTTGTGGGGGTATATGGAATACTATCACTTATGAGAAAATATTTCATAAGGTGTTTAGATTGCCTTATACCTGTGACCTCTCCCCCTTCTGTGGCCACGGTTTGGGGGTGCGCAGCTTCTGTGTATATGTGCAGTCAGTTACAGATATCTGATAACTTATATGGGTCTCTAATAGAGATAGTATAAGCCGTGAATATGCAAACAGTAGTTCATGAATGAGAGGAGGATTACTCCCACCGTTATACGACATATGATTCAGATGGAAAAGGTAAAGGGAAAGGTAACGTAAAGTGTTTACTGTTTTCCCAATGTGAATATTGAGCAACCTGTTTGGTGTTGCATATTTGTTATTGAGCAACCTGTTTTGTGTTGCATATTTGTTATTGTGCAACCTGTTTATGTGTTGCATATTGTATGGCATATTATTGCATACATAATAGCTTGCTGAGATTTTATCTCACCCCTTCTCCCTTTACTGTTTTAGATTCAGCTGAGACAGGTGGACCATACCGGTGAGGCCCGGAAGGAGTTTGGATCGTATTTTGGGTTGTAAGGGTATATATATATATATGTGTGGGAGTTGGGAGTAGTTGGGGTTATTTTATACTGGGAAACTGTTATAAAACATTTTCAGTATATGATGTTGTAATTAATTTTTGGGATTGGTTTGTTTTAAAGTTGGCTTGTGTAAGCCTTTACAGTTGTAGTACTTGTAAATGATACAGGTTATAACAGGTAGAAACAGGTTATATTTCACCTCCAAGTAGAGAGGTTATTTGAAATTGTTTTGAAAATGGGTAGTTATACTTTTCAAGTTGAAATAAAGAAAAAGTTTTTTTAAAAAAAGGGTATGATTTGGGACCCTCCATCCTGGGACACGAGTTTTAGGTTCCGAGAGTTGTGAGGCGCCCACAAAAAATGCAATATTTATATTAATATTGTTTCTCCCCATGTCTCTAAATTTGGAATATTTCTCCAAGGATTGTCTAAAAAAAGCCTACTAAGGCATAAAAGACATAGGATGAACATAAAGATCCAATATTTATATCCCATTCCCCTAATCCCATGGTTCTTGAGCATTCCATAGTGAGGATTGGTGTAAAGACTCCATCTTTACATCAATCCCATTACAAATGCCATAATCTTTGTCCCTTTAGAAATCAATGAGTCTTGGTCCCGAAATCTCCGATAATCACTCGAGACAAACACAAAATGTCCCTATGAATCATCATTGTCTCAAGATGTAGGATTGATGGACAAAGATTCATTCTTTTTCTAAAAAGTCTCATTCTTGGACTTAAAAACAAGTTCTTCGATCACATTTGACTAAAATCCCCAAGGAAAGTTAGATTAAGACATACCAAGGCTCCTACGCCTATGTTGGTTGATTAATCTAATGGGAGGGTGGATAGGTCCCGTAATGATGATCATAGGTTCAAAGTAAGTATGGGATCAAAATCCCGAAAACACCAAAGTCCAAGGTATCCCGAACTAAAACCTTCTTAAAATGGTTCTTACGTTCGGATAATAAACTTGGCACATGTTTTCTCTTTTCTCAAATCACACACACACAAACAAGCACGAATTTTGGACCTTGGAAGACTTGCTTTTGCAAGGCTCCTTAGGTGAACGCCAAACATTCTTCCCAAGGAGTAACTTAACCTCCAAACCCTTTTCCTTTTTTTCAAAGTTTTGAGGATAAATCAAAATGGCATGGCGACTCCGTTTTTCATAAATATGGTGTCTTCCAACTGAGATGAACTCGTCCCTTTTTCGAGGGGTAATTCACAGGAATGCATGAGAGCGGACCAAGAACTGGATGCCCAAATGCTGTTTGACCGAGGAATAGATGAGTACTTCACCAAAATTCCCCCCTTAGAAAGCATGCCTACTATCGATGCTTCGAGACATGACCCCCATGTGGACACATTCAAATCCAGATAAGGCAATTATGGCAGCATAACCCAATTCGATACCCCATTACCCAATTTGAAAAGAATATAGAGCGATATTCTTTGGAATATGGCCAAAGAAGGGAGGATAGCATGTCCTGAAGATTCAGACTTCGTAAATATAGCCTGAGCAAGGACCTTCTCTATAGGAACGGGTTTCCTAACAGTGATCAACAACAGCAGCAGCAGACTTCGACGCAACGAATGTCTCGCTATACTGGAGGAGGCCCTTCATGGACAATATCACCAAAATTCCTCATGATCTGGTAATAGCACCAACGAAGGGACTCTTTCTGAGAAACAACATTATACCACTTCAGCTTGGCTCGAGGTTGATGCAGAGATGAAATTACCCCCTGGGATGGTTTTAATCAAGGAGTGGCTACCAAAACTTTCGCCACATGCAATATCTAGAAGGGGTGAGCACCCCGAAGCCACAGAAGATGTTTGGAGAGCGCACGGTAAATACCAAGAGGCAGACCCGACTCAACTAGAGTACGACATAAAGGGACTCCGAATCAGCTCGCCCTTCGAATGTCTGAAAGCAACTTTGGTCCGATTTGAATGGAGGAACATCATGGGGCACAATCACTCAGAAGATAACCAAGACGAGATCAATGAAGAAGATGATGTCATCCTTTGGAAAGGATTAGCTCAAGGTTGTGACCATTTTTGTTCCATGATAAGTTGGAACAAACTTCGCAACGACCAAAAGGTTGTGAAGCCCCAGCCTTTATCTTGTGAGGACATTAGGACAGCCATCAAACCCAAGTAGAAGCAATAACAGTCAATGAGCTGAGAAGTGATGTGTGGACAAATGCTAACCGGAGCCATTTTGTGACAGAATTGGGAAAAGCAAACAAAGGAAGAACAATCCTGCAGTGAATGTACTGACTCATTTCGGCCAGATTCCAGCAAATCCCCCAGAGTTAATAAAAGGCTAGTAATGCCAGCGCCTCAGACCGAGAATGGCCCTTATCCCAGAGAATCTGAAGTGCCTGATCCAAAGGGAGAAGACCTGATCTTGACTCAACTGAAACACAATCAGGCAAACATTTCCCTCTGGTCCCTCCTCACTTCCTCCTACCCTCACATGCTTAAGTTGGAAGAAAGCCTAGCCCAGACCATGGTCCCAATCAATGTAACCCTGGATGAAGCAGTGCAAATGATCAGCAGCGTTCACTATGGGAACATCATCACCTTCACCGAACTTGACCTGCCAAAGTTTGGGGCTAACCACAATGAGCCTCTCTACATTACCATTCAGCTAGATGAATGTCATCTTCCTCGGGTCTTGGTGGATGGAGGATCGTCCATGAATGTCCTCCCTGCCAAAATGATGGATTTGTTAAGGATCAACCCGATAGAATTAAAGCCTTCGGCCCAAACAATCAAGGCATACGACTCAACGTCTCGTGCAGTTTTGAGATAGCCACTTTGAATCTTTAGCTTGGGAAACAGATGATGCCCACAGACATCCAAGTCATTGACATCCCAATTACCTTCACCGTCATCCTGGGTCGGCCTTGGTTACACCAAATAAACGAAGTTGCATTGACCTTGAACCAGTGTGAGAAATTCATACAAGGAAACGATCTCACCACAATATACGGAGATAGTGTAACTACGGAAGGGACAAACACCAACATCATCCCGGTCCTGGAAATCAAGCACGGCGAGGATGGCATGATTTGACGAGATTTACTGTCGAAAATCCCAAAGCGCAGGTGTGCTGCATGGATCTCCCTCTGTCTTGGGACCAGATTCCTCCTCCTATGAAGATGATGAAAATCAGGAATTACATCCCGGGGCTCGGTTTGGGCAAGCGCCATCAGGTCACTCTTAAGGTCATTGAAGTTAAAGAACAGACCACTCGTCGCAGCTTGGGGTACGTTCCCACTCCCAAAGACACTGAAAAAGATAGGAGGATTGCACGCGAGAAGCGCTCAGCCATTGACAAAAGGGTCCCATATATAACCTCCAACCTCTGCCCCTACAGCATCGATATGGCCCGATATTTCGTAAAGAAGACCAATGATTTGAACAGGGACACATAAAGGAAGGAATGGATCGTCAACGTATGACAAGGTTGGTCTACAGCAATGGACAAGTGGGGAAAGATACAACAAAGCCTCAGGAATCTCAGAGGCCTCGAACTAAATCCCGTTAGAAGAGCATTTTTCGACGCACCAATTTTGCCATGACCTACTACCACCACCATTTACAATGAATATCGGTTTGGAGGAACTCCTGGCCTGGTTGAAGAATTCGGAAAGCTCTGTCATTGAACCTTCCAAAAACAAACTAGACGAATCACTGTTCGAGTTGGTAATGCCCAAGGTTGGTAAAGAAGAGTTCAAGGAAGACATCTGCAACGGACTTTCGCTTCAGAAACTCTTTAGTGAGGAAACCAAAATTCCTTAATTAATTGATTTTGTTTCTAATAACTTGATGATAGCCATGGTTGGAGAAAGCAGCATGAAGCCTTTTGATCCTTACACCCTCGTGAACCCATCAAAAATTCCTCTGAGAAATTGGGTTACCCTTTCCGAACTCACAACCAGAAAAAGGGAAATGGTCGAAAAGCTTGGACTAACCCATCATTTCTTAGAGTCTAGCTTCAAAAGGTGTCCATAGTCTGTTGTATTTTAGTTTGAGTCTCTCGAGTCATCTAACGGCTTTATGCCCGAGGATTACGAGTTTGCGGCAAACACTGTATTTAAGTATGCCATGAATGAAAAGTTCGACCTTTCTGAGTATCCCCTCATTGCCACATTAAAAAATGATAAATTAACTAATAAACCAATAACAGTTAATAATGATTCACTTGATAATGATGCAGACACACTAAATGAACAATACATTAAAGAAATCTTTGAGCATGTTGTCGAGCGAGAAAAAATCGGGCCCAAGCTGCCCAAAAAAATTGAACCAAAGAGAATTTGGGGACTACTGAAGAACCTAAAGAGACGCAAATTGGAGATTTCTTCATCGGCTTCGAGCCATAAGCATTGACTGCCCTGCTCAAAGAATTTGTAGATGTGTTCCCCTGGTCCTATCAGGATATGCCCGACCTGGATCCCGCCATAGTAGAGCATCGAATTCCCTTGAATCCCGAGGCCTAGCACGTCAAGCAGAAGTTATGCAAGATCAAGCCTAAATGGTCTTTACAAGTCAAAGAAGAAATCGAGAAGTTGCTTCGCGTCGGCTTCATAAGAGTAATCGAGTACCCAACTTGGCTCTCGAACATAGTCATGGTTACCAAGGCTAATGGAAAGGTGCGTTATTGCGTAGACTTCAGAGACCTTAACAAAGAAAGTCCGAAGGACGACTTTCCACTGCCAACATAGTTATTCTGGTCGATACCATGGCAAATTTTGATGTAAAGTCTTTCATGGACGGTTTTGCCGGATATAATCAGATCAAAATGGCTGAAGAAGATCAAGAGAAGACCCCCTTCACCATACCATGGGGAACTTACTATTACACTGTAATGCCTTTCGGGTTGAAGAACATCGGGGCTACCTACCATGAGGGGCAACAGCACTTTTCCACGATATGATCCATAAGGAAATTGAGGTATACATTGATGACATCATCATTTACTCTAAAGGATCAGATAGACAACATCTTATCGACTTGAGAAAATTTTTGATCGCCTTCGAACGCATTCAATGAGGTTGAACCCTTCTTAATGCACATTTGGAGTAACTCGGGGCAAAGTCTTGGGATACATGGTCACAGAAAGAGGCATCGAGGCCGATCCCCAGAAGATCAAATCTATAGTTGAGATGAGACCACCACGAACCCAAATAGAGGTAAAAAGATGCATGGGTCATTTGCAGTACATCAGTCGCTTCATGAATCAGTTGACCTTCATGTGCGAGCCAATTTTCCGGCTAAAGAAAAAGAATACGGACATTGAGTGGAAACCAGAATGCCAAGACGCCTTCGAAAAAATAAAGGTGTACCTTTTAAATCCTCTAATCCTCTCTCCTCCCCCACGAAGAAAAGCCACTCCTGCTGTATCTGACTGTAACCAACATGTTGGACCAAGAAAAGAAGGAGGCGAAAATCGAGAATGCCATTTACTTTGTGAGCTGAAAATTCCAAGGCAGCGAACTCAACTATTCATCCCTCGAGAAAACATTCGCAGCTCTAGTATGGGTAGTCGGAAAATTGAGACACTACATGTACTCAAACTCAGTACATCTAGTCTCCAAGATGTATCCTGTCAAATATCTCTTCAACAAACCTTCACTGTCAATGAGGCTAGCCAAGTGGTCTTTATTTTTAGTAGAGTTTGACATCAAATATGTGAGCAGGAAATCAATAAAAGGGCAGGTAATGGATGAACAGCTGCCTGACTTCCCGAGCAATGAAGCCAAAGGTCACGAACCACAATTCCCAGATGAAGGAATCTTCACACTTGAAGCTGAGAATCGATGGCAGCTTTTCTTTGATGGGGCAGCTAATAAGAGAGGCAATGGTATTGGGATGTTTTTGGTAGAACCTAAGGACGAACACACCCGAATCTCCATAAAGCTAAATTTTGTGGTTACAAACAATGCAGCCGAATATGAATCATGGGCCGCCGGTTTAGAGGCTGCCCTCGAAAGGAATATCTAAGAATATGAGGTCTACGGGGACTCAGCCTTGATCATTAACCAAGTCTCCAACAAAAGGAAAACAATGGACCCAGGTTTGCAAAAATACTACGTATGTATGGAAGACCTCATTGCACAATTCAAAGAAGTTACTTTTCACTACCTACCGAGAGATCGGAATCGATTTGCAGACGCTCTAGCCACTCTAGCTTCACTTGTGGAGATCCCCGAGAGAAAATCGGTAAAACCATTTAAAGTAGGAAGGAAGGAAATTCCAACCTATTGCTACGAAATTGAGACAGAACCCGAGCCAATCAATGAACCGTGGTACAACCAAATTTTCCAGTATCTCAAAAGTGGAGAGGCCTCTTTCATGAATGAAGAAGGAAATTCAAAGAAGGAGTCAAAGCCAAAAGCGTTGTAGCACTGAAATGCCTAGCCTCTCATTTTGTCATCCTGGGAGATATGTTGTACAAGAAACGCTATCAAGGACCGCTCCTCCGATGCATTAGCAATGAAAAGGCAGTCAAACTCATGAACGAAGTCCACAATGGGGCTTGCAGTCTTCACATGAATGCTCGAGCTTTGATGCAGATTATTCTTCGAATGGGTTACTACTTGATCTCCATGGAAACAGATTGTATTCATTTCATCAAAAGCTGCGACAAATGCCAGCGATTCTCCTACCTTAACCACCTACCACCTCATGACCTCTACTGCATGACCACCCCCTGGCCTTTTGCCACTTGAGGAGTCAATGTCATTGTGAAAATTGCTCCGCCTGGTAGCAACGGCCACGAGTTCATTTTGGTAGCCATCGACTATTTCACAAAGTGGGTCGAAGCTAAGTCTTATAAGGTGTTTATTTCCAAGAAGGTCGCCTAATTCATCAAAGAAAACATCATATGTAGATACGGCATCCCAATTAAAGTCATATCAGAAAATGGATCTCATTTTTAGGGAGACTGTGACAGATTATTTGCTGAGTTCAAGATCACCCATCACAAGTCCTCCCCTTACAGGCCACAAACCCATGGCGCCGTGGAAGCAGCAAACAAAACCCTCAAACGAATTATCAGAAAGATGACAGTACGGGGACGAGATTGGCCAAAGAAGCTACATTTGGC
Organism: Adenophora triphylla var. japonica; assembly: GCA_022495995.1. Lineage (NCBI taxonomy): Eukaryota > Viridiplantae > Streptophyta > Magnoliopsida > Asterales > Campanulaceae > Adenophora > Adenophora triphylla. The sequence continues at coordinate 43,099 of JAFEMH010001168.1, read as the reverse complement.
ACTTTGGGGCTACTGAACGTCAGTTAGGACTGCCACAGGGGAAACCCCATTTGCTCAAACCTACAGGATGTAAGCAGTGTTTCCCTTAGAATTGGAGGTCCCATTACTACGAGTGTTGTTGGAAAATGAAGTCAATGAGGTAGAATGGCTCTGTAGCCGTCATGACGAGTTGGCCCTACTGGATGAACACCGACTGAAGGCCATGGAGCACATTCGAGCCCTACTAGAGTCGAATGGCTAGATATTTTGACAAAAAGGTAAATTCTCGAGATATCAGAGAAGGCGACCAGGTGCTTAAGGAAAAACCTCCCACCCGAATCAACCCGCTTGGAAAATAGGAACCAACGTGTATCGGCCCATTTGTGTTTCAAAAAATCATCTCAGGAGGTGCAATGAAATTAACATATCTGGATGGGAACCCTTTCGTGAACCCATTCAACGGAAGCAAACTCCGCCGATATTTTGCCTAATGAATATCGAGTCTCCTCCTCCCCCTCTACACTCTAAAATAAAAATAAAAATGCATACATAGGTGTTGAAGGACATACCCAACTAGATTAAAAACCCTAAAAAGGGCAGTCTAGGTAAAATCAGGGTTGCACCATTCTCCCATTTTCTGTCTCCCCTTCTCTTACAAAAATAGAGTTGAACTACGGATACCTGAGCCCCTCTGTCCATTTGTAAGAAGGGAACGTAGGCAACCATCATTTGTTCAGTATAAAAAATATATAAATTACAAATTTGATTCCAACAGAGTTCGGAACAAGACGCAATCAAGGATTTCGTGTCTCGATAAAAACTCTAATGTAAATAACAAATCATTACAGTTAATACACTTCTTAATGAGTTCAATCACGGTCTACTCTCAACTCACAACATGCTAAAACATCATAAAACATCAAATAATTAATGTGCCTGCAACGAAAATGGCAGGATACTCAGAATTTTAGAAGGTCATTCCATGCCACTCGCGCTTGTCCCTTCGTCATTCTTTCCTTTCTTCCCTCGTCCCCGATGAGTCTTCTTTCGTTCCACATGAACTATCTCTGTCTCCCTCCTTCCAAGATCAGGAGTCCTCCATGTTGTGTCAAGCAACCTAGTCGCTCTCAAAACTTCGTTCATTCGTGCCCCGGCTCGGATATCCTCCCTATAAGTTTGTAAAGTAGGACCTCTCTCCACCAATATACCAACTCTAGTCTCGTAGCTAAACAAAGCATCTCCTGTGATATCGGTTAGCCTAAGCTTCTGCACTCCTAAGGTTATAACCAGAACGGCAACCCTGCCCCAGAATGGCCTCAGGCCTGCTCCCCAGAATCATCTGGGCATGTCCAAGATGTCTCTCGTACCAACCTAAGTACTCTGTGGTCAGAACAACACTCTCTTGGTGTCTAAGAAGTATCCAAGGAGGAAAAGCAGAATACTTCCATATCCTCATAAAAGAAGGAAAGTGGACGGGTCCGCCATGGAAAAAGGAGCTATCTCCATAGTAGCAATGTCATTCCAGCCCAGCAAAGGCTCTTGTCTTGTCCCAAACTGCCTGGAAACAAGAGACGGAATGTAGGAAGATGATTGGGATAGCTCCGGAACCCTGACAACATAGGAACTTTCCTGAATGGCCCTCCTAGTTTCTATCCTTCAATGAGGAACCCACCAACGAATGTGATGCGTAAAGAGCATGGCCATCCAGCTTTCCTATCCAGATTGACCTATCTCCAAAACCAAAGGTCGCTGAGCAAATTTCCACGGGCTAAAGGATATCGGGGCCACAGGCATAGCTTGAAGCATCTCTCTCAACCATAAAGTGAGCAAAACAGGACATCCCCCACACATAAATCTATCCCCCATCGCCAGTCGGTCTATACGATGGAAGGTTTATCCCAAGATCAAAGGAACGATGTCCTCACCCGCTCGAAAATGGCCTACCACGTTTAGCAGAGCCTTATGACATATCCCGAGGGAGCTATCCATGAAAAGAGTGGCTATCACGCATAGAGAAAACACATCCCATGAAGTGTCACTCTCACCATCACTCATGAACCTGCCAGGCAGCTCAAAAATATTGATATGCCCGGAATCGAGTATCATACCTTGCTTTTCCTCTAATGAAACTCGAAGCAAGAACGCTAGCTTCACGTCCACGGTCACGCCCCCGACCAGGGGAAGAGAGATAGTTTCCACTTTTGCCCCCCCCCCACCGAGCAAAGCCTTGAAATCCTCAAAGGTGGGTGTAATCTCGTTGTAGGAGAAGCTATAAACATTCCTCCTTGTGTCCTAAAACGTCGCGGATGCTCGCAACAACTCCCAATTGGGAGATAGCTCTTTGAGGGACCAAGTCGACTTAATTTTGTATCTTACCTCAAAAGCACATTTGTTATGCTTCATGTGATGTCTCATCCACGTCTTGAGCTTCTCAAGGAAGCGTGTTTGCTTCTCCTTTGAAATTTTTGGGAAATTTCCCATGACAAATGTATAATCCATGACTTCAAGAGAGTCTTCTCCAAAATGCAGTTTAAAGGCAGTGTTTGTTGTTTTGAAGTGAGAAAGAATGAGCAAAAACCAAATATACTTAAGAATTTATTCCCTCTCTCAAAATATTGACAAATCCGTACGAACCTCCTTGCATGCAGGAGAAATCCGTACGGACCACTTTGTTCCCCATCAAAAAAAAATCTACAGAAACAAAACAGTTGCTGCCCGCAGCAGGATTTTGCACCGAACTGCTTAAAAAACCTAACAAAGTTGTTCCAGTCCCCATATACCACAAATAAAGCATTTCATGCTCATGCGACATGCACGAAACATAAAAAAATAGAAAACTTCTAAATTATTACAAGTACAATAAAAAAGTGGAACGCATTACATGTGAATAAATTATTCATAAAAATACAAATGTTTTGTTGCTCTTCTCATTAACATAAAAAAAAGGAAAAAAATCCTACTCTGAGTCATCAGCGGCACCGCCCGGTGAAGACTCCCGCATCTCAGTACCTCCATCAGCTACCTCATCATCATCTGTGAACTCGGCACCTCCTCAACCGAATACTCCATGAAATCTGCAGGGGTAAGACCGGAGAAGGGGTCAAAGAAGGGAAAGGAAGACGAGCCCTCGGCCTCTGCACAGGACTGAGGAAAGAACTGTGGAGATGATCGCGCACCTCAGCCCTGCTCGAAGAAGCTCCCATCATAAATATATGTAAAAGCCTTCATCCCCAGATATTGGCGGGTGATCAAGTCTACGGTCCGCCCCGAGTCCTGCATGACAAAGAAATAATAGTCACAAAAGAGAAATAAGGCAGAAAAACAAGATCAAGATGTCAAAAGAAAGAATAACAACTCATAGAAGAATTCGGATCAACTTGGTAAGCGGGAGGAGCCTGCTCTGGGATGGGCAAAAAAAACCGCCTCGTGGAAGAATCCCCACGAACATAGGAAAAATCTGCTCTCGGCATGGGGACATCCCGAGGTCGTGATGAGTCACCCCTCATCACCCTAGCCAGCACCTATGGCATCCTCAACTTCCTCCTCATAAAAGCCCTGTACTCCTCACCATCCAAGATGTAATCCGCGGCGTCCACTCCAGCCCAATATCTCTCAATATCTCATATCGGAAGGGCTCAACATATGAACCGGAGGATCCCTCAGAGCACGAGGAGCAGCACCATCACTATGCTGCCAGAAAACTATCTCCCCCAAATACATCACATCGCAAGTAAGGCCCCGCAGGATCATAATGATAAAAAATGCAAACTCCTTAAAACACCAATGATTAGTCTATATCATTATAGATCATAATGATAAAAAAAAAAAAAGCAAACTCATTAAAACACCAATGATTAGTTTATATCATTATAGATCATAATGATAAAAAAAGCAAACTCCTTAAAACACCAATGATTAGTCTATATCATTATAGATCATAATGATAAAAAATGCAAACTCCATAAAACACCAATGATTAGTCTATATCATTATAGATCATAATGATAAAAAATGCAAACTCCTTCCTCTACCACGTTACCCGAGGTGCGTCACCCAGATCATCCGCATCATATCGAGACCATTGATATAGCTTAAAGCCCTCTTGGTTATCCTTCTTCAGGTGCCTCTTCACCTCATCATTGTTGAGCGTGATCTTCGCTCTGCTACCCCTCCTCTTCCTCCAAGGCCGCGTGAAGCTAAGTATGGCAGGGTACCCTAGCAAAACCTCATTGTGACGGTCCCACTCGTGGTACTAAAAAACCTCATAGCACCACACCTGCCACGGAAAAACAGATAGAGACTCAGGAAAGGAAAGGAATGATAATGACACAAAGCTACAAAGCAATAAAATCATACCTCCAAAGCAAACTCAAAGCATCCCCAGGAGCTGGTCGCGCCCCTGCTAAACTTTTCCATGGCAAAGTAAAGCTCAGCCAAGGACTCAAGAAGAGGAAAAAACTGTAGTAGCATGGTTCAAAACCACAAAAATGAACGAGACAGCTGCTACGCGGTCACCCCCTTGGAATCCCGCTGATACCTCCCAATGTTGACCGAGATCTTCGCCTCGACATCAGAATGCAACATGCCCAAACCCTTATGAGGTGTAGGCTCAAATCCCAGCAGCTCGATCAAATGCTCGACAGACATACGATCCCTCCACTTCACTGACTCCCCTTAAAGGATAGACCGGTGATGGCCGCATAATCTATAGGAGTCACCATCACCTCTTCCCAACCATGATAGAATGAATGTGTGGTATCCCACAAAAACTCAGGCTTCTCCCTTTAAGGGGAGTTATCGTAAGCCCGAACCTTTCTTCGGCCGTCATCGTAAGCCCGAATACCTTTTCTCGATAGTCACCGTACACTCGAACCACTCGCTAACTGGGTGGCAAAGTATTTCCGACCAAGAAATCATGAATGCCCAGAGGCCTTTTAATCTCGTTAGACACAAAACAAATCATTCTCAATTCAGGTTGAGACCCCTCCAAACAATCTCACTCAGGATGAATACCTCCAAATCATTCCCCAATAGGTCGAGGCCCCACCAAATTGCCCTCGTACTTGAACTATGATTAGGCTTGATTCCCACTCGGGATACGTAGGAATCCTATCAAAGGGTCCAGTCGTCCGACCAACTCGGTCATTTATCTTTCCCTCCCGATGAGTGATACAGATCGGGATTCTTATTTTTATCGATGATCGCACTTCCTTCGTAAGTGATGTCACCAATGGGCTTCTATAAGTACCCCAATTCAGATCGCTCTCCATCCGAGCAGTCGAGAAGGACACCGAGGGTCACTTATGCATAATCACAAAGCCCCATGACTTCCCAAGGGTAAAATTGACCAAACAAAGCAATGAAGGACCTTTTGTACATTGAAAAAACCAAAAGGACCTCGCAGGAATGACAAAAAAGGTCAAAAAGTTCTGACACTGCACTTTGGTCCGCACGGACCTCCTTGCAAGAAGGAGAGTCTGTTGTGCGAACCTCTTTACCGTTTTCCAGAGGCTATAAATACAGGCCTCTTGTTGCTTCATTGAACAACACAAAAAAAGACAGAAAAATACAACAAAAGCAGCACAAAAATTGCACAACACAAGAAATCTTGAGAAGATTGAGCATTAAGGGACATTCTGCCTAAGTGAGAGCAGAATTCTATCCTTCTTAATCACTTTAAGTAAATCACATGATTTACCATAACAAGAAAATAACATAACAAGGACAAAATAATAAAATAAATCTGAGAAGAGTAAGCATTAGGGGACATTCTGTCTAAGTGAGAGCAGAATTCTCTCCTTCTTCAACACCCTAAACAAATCCCATTCCCACAAAAATCAAACCCTAGAAAGATATAAAATAACAAATATTGGTAAGATCTCATTTTGAAACTCAAATAATGCTTTAACTTTCCATTTCCAAGTCTTTTAATACATTATAAATCATTATTGTTAAATATATCATTTGTAATGTAATATTTACTTATCTTGTACATTGTAGACCCAAACCATCTAAATGATCCTACAAGATTTTCCATGCACAATGTGCTAAAAAATGGAGGTCTAATGGTGATATTGGTTTATTTATATTACATGCATTGTCTTTCCTTTTTTTACTTTCAAAGTATGTTTCTTTTCACTTTCTAATATCATATTTTCATCCATTTTTCCTTTCTTAAGTTACCATGATACAAGTAAACCTAATCACCAATGATAAACTCATCACTAATGTCAAAGATGTGGTTTTAGATATTATGGATACAAATGTTTATGTAACTCCATTTCTTTCATTTTCTTCTTAAAAGGTGACAAACTTCAAGTGTAAACCCTCAAAAGATTTTCTCATTTATTTACTTGGGACAAAAAATCTCCATTGTTGTCTCTCAAGAAAAGCTTGAAACCACCATTGTTGTACCACCCTACGATTGGACATTTCCCTACTTTTGGTTTTATAGCCACTTTTCTAGGCTATCCAGAAGCTGCCATCTTTCCTACTAAAGTCTAATCGATGTAACATCAAGAATAAAAATGAGATACCAAAAAAATAATTTACTGCACACACCAATCCGTATGGACCTCCTCGTATTGAGGCATTTATCTGTACAGATCAGTTTGTAATCTGTAACAATTGTTCAGTTTCTAGTTTTCTTCAGTTTTTGATTTACTTTTAAACCCCCCCCCTTTATCAAAATAGACAATTTCCTCTAAACTGAACAGTTTTCCTTTTCTTTTAAACTACGAGACCACTTGATTTTTAGCACACACACACATACAACATTCATAGAATGGGTTCAGAAAGTCTCATGGAATATGAGGCATTTTGGGTGAGCACAAAAATCTCTTCCCGAGGCATAACGTGACCTCCAAACTCAAAATCTAACACCAAAAGCCTTTTGTCAATGTTTTGGGCTCACAACAAAATGGCGTGGCGACTCTCTTTTAAAAGAAATTCATTCGTTCAAACTTTAAAACACCTTTTCACCTCTCAGAAGAGGAAACCAAGCAGCGACGCGTCGGGCATCCGCCGAATCTGGTAATTTCACCGTGGCATTAAAGAAAATCCAAAGTATGGGACACCAAACCTTAAACAAAAGCTAAAGTCAATGGAACTACAGTAGTTTACTCTGATTATCCTATTTTTCGGGCTAGTGCCCATGATAAAAATTTTGTACCAAGAGGGACGTCATTAAGTAGAAGGTTCTCAATCTATAAAACTGTTGGGTTATGGAGTTACATGCGCAGCGGAAGACTTTAAATAAATTCACAAAACCCTAGCCATGAATCCGTCTAACATTAAGAGATTAAAACTATGAAATAGATTTACTAACCTTGGTTGCAAGTTTGTCTTTCGTACACGATTCATAATTCACCTTTTGAGTCATAGACGAAACTTTGATCTTCTTCCTTGTGATGAATCAACAATGCTAGGCCTTCAAGCTTTAGGTGATAAAACAATCACCCTCTATCAGTAATCCACACGCGAACTAACCAAGATCGAATCTTGTTGGATTGCTAGATGATCCCCAATTGTTGAAACACTTTTCAACAATATATGGCTAATATGTAATAAAATCTAGGGTGTTTTGATCTTTGATTCGTAATCAAAATAAAGAGATTTGTGTTTCTCAAGCCCTAAATTTTGTGTGTTATGGCTGAGGCAAAAGGATTGTATTTATACTTTATAAATATCCCTAACCTTTAGGGAGAAAGTCCTTTTCCAAGCCAAAACAAAACTACTAAAATGGTGGCTGGGCGGTCGCCCACCAAGGCCTGGCGGCCGCCCAGCTGTACAGCCTTTTTATTTTCTTTCGAAAATCCTTGTGTGCGTTCGCTCACAACAAACCCGACGGTCGCCCAAATGAACAGTTGATTGTGGGCGGTCGCCCACTCTGCTTACTGGCGGTCGCCCAGTTGATCAGTCCTATATTTGAGTCAATTTCAATCTATTCTTTGTGTGTGACCCTTTAGGAATTAAATTTTATGTTGGTAGTGAGTTGAAACATCAACCTCACAAAGACATAAGTGGTTTCTAGCAAGCCATTACGAATACCCAATTAAATATAACATCAAAGCTTGATTCCTTGATAGATCAATGTCACAATCCCTTTGTCACACAATGTCATATCGAACATAAGTCATGGTCCACGTCAACTTATATTGTTCAATGCTTTCTCGACTCCGAATATGATGATAATTCAAGTGCATTTGATCTCTATTAAATTTCTTGAGTGTGGCCACACATTTCATCAACATGATTCATCGAGGGGCCCAAGCAGACATCTCTCTTAACGAGGGACAAATCCCATCTTGGCTTACCATTCTTCCCTACAAGAATCCAGTCGTGCCAATATAGCCCTTATTGCTATCCTATTAAAGATAGTGTTAGACTACATCAAATGCAACGTTCATCATGTAGAAGAGGATGATAATCTCAGGTATTAAGGATTCCATTGACACGACTATCATGAGATTTAATCATGACATATATGACCATAGACCATGTCATAAATCTCATAGAAGAGTAGGTCCAGTACTTTATTCTCTAACAAGCACCCATAAGTGTAATGTGCATCCCCATGCTTATAATCATCTCCATGATTATCCATTACCAACTTATACTAGTTATTCACAATAACTAGGGACACAAAATACTATAACAAAACATGTAAAACATATAATACTCAAGATAAAAATTCTCTATTATAAATGGTAAAGACGATTACATAACGGTATTAGTTATAAGTCAAAATAACTATACGTCTAGGACATAACACCAACAATCTCCCACTTGCACTAGGCCCAATATAATATGTATCGTAGACCCATGGACCTAACATGACCATCATGCTTTACTTCTGCGAGGGGCTTTGTAAGTGGATCCATTATGATATCATCGGTTGATACTTTGCATGTCTTAATGTCTACTATTTCTATGAATTCTCGAATGAGGTGGAAACATCTAAGTATGTGTTTGGATCGCTGATGTGACCTCGGTTCCTTTGCTTGAGAAATGGCACCATTATTGTCACAATAAATTTCTACCGTATTAGTGATACTTGGAATGATTTTTAAGTCACTAATGAACTTCTTTATCCAAACTGCCTCTTTAGCTGCATCGGATGGTGCTATATATTCGGCCTTAGTTGTAGAATCGGCTATGGTACCTTGCTTGGAACTCTTCCAACAAATCGCACCTCTGTTAAGCATAAACACAAATCCCAATTGAGATCTAAAATCATCTTTGTCAGTTTAGAAGCTTGCATTTGTGTAACCTCTTTCTTCCATCCCTCCAAAGACCAAGAACGCATCCTTAGTCCTTCTTAAGTACTTAAGGATCGTCTTAACTGCCATCCAATGGTTTTCACCAGGATCAGATTAGTATTGACTCGTCATGCTTAGAGCATACGAGACATAAGTCTAGTACAAATTATGGCATACATGATAGATCCAATAGCCGAAGTGTATGGAATCTCATTCATTCTCTTTCGCTCACCAATTGTCTTAGGACACTTTGTCTTGCTATGAGTAATACCATGACCCATTAGCAAATTTCCTCTCTTAGAATTTTTCATCTTGAATCTTCTAAGAACTTTGTCAATGTAAGTACTTTGACTCAAACCAATCATCCTTTTAGATCTATCTCCATAGATATTGTTGCCAAGGATGTAGGCGGCTTCACCCATATCTTTCATTGAGAAATAATTCCCTAACCAAGACTTGACAGTCTGAAGTGCAGAAATATCATTTCCAATGAGTAAGGTATCATCGACATACAATATCAGAAATAGTACTACGCTCCCACTGAACTTCATGTATACACAAGGTTCATCTTCGTTCTTGATAAAGCCAAACTCTTTGATCGATTCATCAAAACGAAGATTTCAACTCCTAGAATCTTGCTTCAACCCATATATGGATCTTTGCAACTTGCATACTTTGTTAGAATTTTTCAGATCGACAAACCCTTCAGGCTGTGTCATATACACATCCTCAAGTAACTTCCCATTTAGGAAAGCTATTTTGACATCCATTTTCCGTATCTCATAGTCATAATATGCGGCTATGGAAATTAAAATTCTAACAGACTTAAACATTGCAAAAGGTGAAAAGGTTTCATCATAGTCAACACCATGAATCTGCCTATATCCCTTTGGAACAAGCCTAGCCTTGTAAGTATGCACCTTCCCATCCATGTCAGTCTTCTTCTTGAAGATCCACTTGCATCCTATGGTTTTACACCTTTAGGTGGATTAATCAAATTCCAAACTTGATTATCGTGCATGGATTGTAATTCGAACTCCATGGCTCCTAGCTATTTATCAGAATCAAGAGTGGACATCGCCTCTTGATAGGAAGTAGGTTCGTCACTCTCAATGATTTCCACTTCATTACTTTCCGATACGAGAAATTCATATCTCTCGGGCTCAGATTGTAACCTATCCGATCTACGATAGATTTGAGCATCTTGAATCTGTTCCACAACTCCTTGTGAATTTGGTTCCGTCTCTACTCTCGGTTCCATGTTATCTTCGGGTTCTTGAACTTCTTCAAGATCAATTTTACTACTACTAGATCCTTTACTGAGAAACTGTTTCTCAAGAAAAGTACCATACTGAGCAACAAACACTTTGTTCTCATTGCAGTTGTAAAAGTAATATCCTTTAGTTTCCTTAGGATAACCAACGAAAATAACTTTGTCAGATTTTTGTGCTAACTTATCAGAGAGAAGTCTCTTCACATAAGCTTCACAACCCCAAATCTTCATGAAAGACTAACTAGGTTTTCTTCTATGCTACATCTCATGTGGGGTCTTAGGAGCCTATTTACTAGGGACTCTATTTAGTGTGAATGCAATAGTCTCTAATGCATGTCCCCAAAAGGAAATAGGAAGGTCAACTTGACTCATCATCGAACGAACCATGTCCAACAAGGTTCTATTCCTCCTCTCAGATACACCATTCCATTGTGGTGTTTTGGGTGGAGTCAACTCTGAAACAATTCCACAGTTTTTCAGATGATTGTCAAACTCATGGCTTAAATATTTACCAACTCGATCGGATTGAAGTACTTTAATAGTTTTGCCAAGTTTATTTTATACTTCATTTTGAAACGTTCTAAACATCTCAAATGATTCACTTTTGGACTTCATCATATAGACATAGCCATATCTAGATAATTCATCAGTTAATGTAATGAAATACCAAAATCCTCCCCTTGCAATGCTGCTTAATGGTCCATATACATCAGTATGTACTAGGGCCAATAAGTCACTAGCCCTTTGCACTACTCTTAGTGTAGGGTGGTTTGGTCATTTTTTCCAATAAACAAGATTCGCATATCTCATATGATTCATAATCATTTGAGTCTAAAAGTCCATCCTTATGGAGTTTAGAAATGAGTTTCTCATTTATATGACCAAGTCGGGAATGTCACATGAACGTGTTATTCACATCATTCGGTTTAGATTTCTTATTCTCAATAAGAAACCTATATCCTTCATTATCCAAACAAGAAATAGAAATATATTCCTACTCAAATCCAAAACATAATAACAATTGTTCAAAAAATGTACTAGTCCACTAGGTAAAGTAACATCATATGTTCCTACGGCTAATGCAGCAACACTTGCTCCATTCCCGACACGTAGGTGTAAGTACCCCAATCTGGATCGCTCCCCATCCGAAACACGGAAAACACTGCAGACTCACACAAACGTGGTCTCAAACACCCATAGCCTTCAAAAACCCCAAAAACCACCAACCAAACCAAGGAGGGGCCTTTCTGGGATAAAAAAGTACAAAAGGAACCCATGATTAAAACAAACATAAGCAATTAATATAAAGATAGGGAAAAGAATAACTTATGATTGTAGAAATGTAGAAGATGAAAGTAAACTTCAGAAAATGTATTCCTTCTTCCTTCCAAAATATCATCAAGAACAATGTTGAATCTTTTAATATTTGGAAAGTAACAATACTAGAGTAATTGCTATCAATCTATGTGTTTTACAGATGTGAATGTAAGTGCTCCAATTTGAGCTTGTTAGAATTTTCGTTAGAAAATTAACGAAAGTTATAACATTTCTAACAATTCCTAACTATCCTAACATTTCTAACAAAGTGAGGGTAAAATGGGCATTGTTATTTAAGGTTAAACCTTAAAAAGAATCTTAAAAAGAAAAACAAAAGAAGAAAACCATAAATAGAAATGCTGGAAACATAAACTGGCTGTTTAATTTGAATTTCAAAAAGAAATATTCCTCTAGTCCAAAGCTGGAGCTGCATTTAATGAACAGTGCACGCCAAGCAACCCTATCCGCGCGGACATGTATGTAAAATCCAGAGGGCTATAAATTGAGCCCTCCAGTCACAAAAATAAGGAAAAAAAAACACAATTGCACCGAACCTCTGGCGAAATATAGAGAGAAAACAGTGAGAATTCTTCAAGAATTGTCACCATTTTCTCTCCAATCTTTCCCAACTCACACTCATCCACTCACTCTCATATTCAAGCCTTAAACACTGATACACTCAAGCCAAAAACTCAAGAACACAAGGAAGATTGGTAAACCCTCCTTCTCCTTACCCTAAACTCCAACCATGCATGCACTTGCAAACTACAAAATGTAGTTCTTTCATCTTCTTGCTTTAGATCTAAGAAGATCACCATGGAAGACCATCTCCATGGATGATCTTCTACAAAGATCAAAATTATTTTCAAGTTCTCTTACTTTCTTGCAAAGAAAACTCATTTTCAAAACCCTAAAAACCATTTTCAAGCATCAAATCTCATTTTCAAAGGGTAAAATCCCCCTCCCCAAGCAAATGAAATGCTTAGTCCTAATGTACCCCAAGGATGGTTTGGTATAGTTGATTCACCACTAAAATGTCTAGTGATAACTAACCAAAACCTAGGGAAATGGGGACAAGCTTGGATGCAAAACCCCCCTTTAAATCATATTTTCTCTCTTGGGAAGTTGCTGTCCAGTAGCAATTTTCCCAGACCTCAGTCCGTGGTCTAATTTTTTGGACACAGATAAATGTGGAATTTGGTGTTGACTACAAAACACTTTTTGTAGCCAACATCCAGATATTTCCATACATATTTTTACTTTATTTATTGGGTGAGTAAAACTCCTCTTTTCAAATTTTCTTTCAGAGGCTAGTTCATCAGCTTCTGGGAATCCAGATCTCATATCTGAGGTTTCCAGAAGGTTTTGACCCCTCAAATCTTCTTCAAAATGGAAAATTCCTTCGCAAAAATCTTATTTAAGGTGTCTAGAACAACTTTCATTCTCTGAGTTTATCCAGATTATGAAGTTTTAAGACCCTTGAATCCATTTCAAAATAAAAGGTCCACTGTCTTTTTCATTCTGGCAGAAATGGCTCTCAACTTCAAAAGGTCTTTTGAGTACCAAATCTCAATCCAAAAATCTTCCAAAAAATCATGGGATCAGTTTAAAGTCTTGAAAAGATATCCCAATTTTTACTTTTCTGAGTTTCAAAGTATTTTGGCAAAAACACACACACACACACACACACAAATGATTTTCAGCTTGGAAGACTCGTTTTACGAGGCATTCCGGGTGCACACTAACGTCCTTCCCGGCGTGTAACATGACCTCCGAACCTAAATCTCTGATCTCGGGCTTTTTTCAAAGTTTTGGCCCTTAAAACAAAAATGGCGTGGCGACTCCGTTTCGTTGATTTTTTCAAATAAAAATGGGAAAATTTTCGGATACACATTCATCACAGTGGCGACTCCGCTGGGGACTATGCTTTTTTTAAAAAAAAAATGAATGGTATTTGGTATATTGGTGGAAACCATTAAACTTCCCGTTATCGCCTCCTAACACGAGTCGGGGATAAATTGTGGTCTAACAATCCCACGTACCGGTATCACCGTTTTCCAAAAAAAAAAAAGCTTTTGAGGGTCAAGCTTCCGTCCCGCTTTGAAAATCATTTTTGTGTGTGTGTTGATTTTTGCACGCTTTTCGTGTTGTTTTGGCCGCCTCGGAGAAAGTCAAAATTTTGACTGCCGGAATAATGTCCCTAACCTGTCGGAATTTTCGTGCTTACGTGCTTATGTGCTCATTAAATTTCAAAAAAAAATTCAAAAAAAAAAAAGAAAATTTTCAAAAAAAAAAAAATCATGCATCATATTTTTAAGACACATAAAAAAAAAATCTTCTATTTTACTCGGAAAAAAGAATATAGACTGCTTGCACACTACGCGCACGTGACCGTACACTGCACACTACGTCCTTAACCCGGGAAATCCTTGTCGCGGTCCGTTTGGTCTTATTACGCCTCTCGGATGAGCACAGGACTACCCAAACATCCCATGGAGCCTCGTGTCGACCATGCACTTGTCCGTGACACACTTTGTCCGAGACCCGTTGGTTTTTAGTCCGGTCCGTGTCATGCCCCGTCTCGTGTATAGACCTTTCCTTTCAAGCCTTTGTCGGCATACCGACTCAATATCTTTCGGGGTCCCTAATCGCCGAAGTTCTCGCCGGTTTTCCGCCGCAGACTTTGACCAAGATATTGACCGGCGCCTTGACTTCGGCTCGACCGGCACAAATTATACACCGACTCCCAAAGATTGACACCGAGTCATCAAGGATTAATGAATATTCCATGCCTAATTACGGCTTAACCGACGACAAGTCAAGATCAATTGTGGACGCTTATCGCCCAAATCATGCCGACTTTTCGTCGAGCCCCTGGACACGATCTTGACTTTTGACGTCGCCTTTGTCCGTAATTTACATTGAATGCTCGTTAAGACTCGATTACCCGCCAGGCTTTTAGGATCGTTTTTCTTTCGGTCGGTGGGACCCGCTTGCCCTATAGGACCCTCGCCCAGGGCTGTCCACCCTGGGAGGTCGAAATACAGGTGGAATCCGAGGGGCTTATAGACGTAGTGACGGGGCCCACCGATCCAGGATCTGCAGTAGTTTGCGAAAAGAAGAGCAATCTTTTCCAACCGATTAGGTTAATAAAACATGTTTTAAGTAAACGTGAACAAATAATCGCATGTTGCATGAGCCAAAAGCCCAAACACCTACCCTCCTTCCGTTCCTGCACATCCGAACCTTCGTGTCCTTTCCCCGCAGCCTCCGCACAAAGCTTGGTTTCGGGCACCGGGTCATCGTTTGATCAGCTGGGAAGAGTCAAGCGCATCGTCGCCTTCACCGTTTGTTCCGACTCCGGGTTTCGTAATGTCTCGCATCAGGTAATGATGGGGACCACATTGCTCCGTCCTCCAAAATCCCTCGCATGCACTCAATATTGGATCCAGTTGGTAGAACATATGAGACTTCGACATGAGGCTCAAATTGATGACCTCACTGGGGATTGTCGCAAGTCATGGTTTGACTATCGCCTCAATTCCGACGGCACTTTTACCGCAAAGAAGGAAGAGGGTTCTCCTCCTCTTCTTAATCGTCCCGGATACATCGAGATGCCACTCCAAGATTCCTATGTTTCCACCACCGGACTCCCGCCCGTCGACTTACAGTGGCAACCGGCCCCCAAACAGATAGCCGTGACGAAAGAGTTCGGTATACCGTCGCTTGTCCCCTCTCAAAGTGATGATCCCACAAATATCGCCTGAGTGATGAAAATCGTGGAACAATTGAAGAAATATGGTCAGCCATCAAAGCCCCGGAAGAACGCTGCAATGCATACAGCCCGGATTGAAGAGGCCACACGCCACTTCGGGACCTTAACAATATCCCAACCGATCGGGGCTACCTTGAAGGACAAACATGTACCCGTTCCCAGGGACCTCAATATCTCTCATTATCCGGCGAGTCCAATCACTCGCTACTGACGAGCCCAGCAGCAGATCCCCGGACCAGCCCACTCAAAGTCATTCCAAAGCACCGCTCAACCCGAGGTCCCAAATCCGCCATCGCCGTAGAACACATTTGGTGGGATATTTGTGACTGTCCCGATTGCCTTGAAAGGGATTATCAGATCGGATACACGAGGACCGTCCTCCTAAGAAAAAGAAAATTTCCTCTCAAAGAAAATTGAAGGAGAGATTCGAGTCCGGTGATAACGGTGTGGGAACGCTCGGGGAGCCATCTGGGGATTTGATTATTATGTACTCTACTCCGCCCGCCTTCCCCAAAGCAAAAAGGGGTAAGAGAGCGTAAAAGCCTTGCCAACGACGGAATTGAGACCTTCGGATCCTGTGGTACCGCAACGTAAGTCCAACCCCTCGGGTCGCCCAAGGTTCAGCTTTGTCCAGCCTCCCGAGTGCACACCGACAAAGAAAGACCAACGCGCTGGCGTTCCCACTCAATCAACATGTTGACTGGAGATGGCAACCGCCGCAAAAGGCATCAAGTATAACCTGCAGGCTTCAAGGCAAGCTCTACCTCGCAAGAAAAAGGCACGAAACGATCGGGTTTAATGACTCGCTATCCCGAGACAAGGACCAAATCTATGATCCTCACCTATATGGGAGTATGATCACCTTCTGCGATGAAGATTTGCCAAGAGATGTCTCCCAACACAATGAAGCTTTGTACATCACTATTCGGCTCAACACCATATCACTCCCCGGGGTATTAGTGGACAATGGATCATCGGTAAACGTCCTTCCTCAAAGCATGATGAGGGCCCTCCGCATAAATGAAAGGCGTATGATCTCATCTACCCGACCGTCAAGGCCTACGACGGTTCGTCTCGTCCCCATTCTCGGGACAGTGACTCGAACTCGGTACGAAACCCAAATGGTGCCCGCAAAGTTCCATGTAATGGATATCCTCCGAGTTCACAAACTCTACTAGGGCGCCCTTGGTTGCATCACATGAAAGCCATAGCCTCCACTCTCCACCAATGCGTCAAATTCATCAACCGGCAGGGAGACCTTGAAGTCATAAGGGGTGACAGCTTTCCTCATAGGGAACGAAGCCGAAACAATAGCCAAGAATGCCCACAAGCCAAACACCGGGGCTACACCCTTCAAGAGGCAATTCTCGCCAAAGCATCCTTTGGAATCCAACATGCCAACTATGTCAACACACTCAAGCGAGCCGACTCCGAAGAAGTTCGATTCATCAAATTTAATTGTTATTTCCAACACTTGGAGGCGCATCGAAGGAAACGCCGAACACCGCCATGATACAGCACACAAGTCTCCGGTCCTCAATCACAGATTTGTCGCATTCTCGCAAACCCATTCTTTGGCCTCGCTGTGCGAGGAGATTTTCATGATAAAAGTCGACAAACACCGACGTACTCGGCTCGAATCTATGAACGTCGTGTGGGACGTCCTCCTTGCCGAACTACCCGCCAAGCCTTTCCGCTCGAGTATGGGACATGAGATTTTTCTAGCAAGACACCGAGACGCACACGTCCTTACATCTGGATTGAGCGGTCAAATTGTGATGAAATGGAAATCCCCAGGATTGAGGAAGGTCCCTACATCCACATGCTCGCCTTTCGTACGCCAAACACAATTGATTCCGGTTCGACAAAGAGATGATAGCAACGATCGAAGAGGGAGCACAGAGACCATGCCTTTCCCGAGTTGTGAAGCCACCGACGCCGATGCCGCTAAAGAATTGGGAAACTCTCTCAGCCCGTCCGCGACCAAAGAGGAAATGATCACCAAGCTTGGATTGGTCCCCCGTCCTTTCGTGTCAACCTTTGTAAAGTCCTCCGAGTCTCTCATTGTTGAGTTTGAGTCTTCCGACCGTCCGATGGCCTCACGCCCGAAGACTACGAAATTGTAGCCAATGCCGTAGTCCCTCTTATTCTCAATGAAATGACGAACCTTTACGAGTATCCCTTAATTGCCACTTTAACTAATGGTGAATTAACTAATAATCTAAAAACATTTAATAACGATTCACTAGATGAAGAAGCATACACATTAACTGAACAATATATCAAAGAAATCTTTAAGCAAAGTTGTCCTGGAAAGAGGAAAATCGAGCCCAAGCCGCCGAAGAGATTTTGACGAGTGTGAATCTGGGAACTGCGGAAGAGCCTAAAGAGACGCATATTGGTAGTTTCTTCGAAGGGACCGAAAGGGATGCCCTAATTGAGCCGCTAAAAGAATTCGTGGATGTGTTCGCATGGTCCTATAAAGATATGCCGTGCCTCGATCCTTCCATAGTTGAGCACCGAATACCGCTCGACTGTAAGTCAAGCCGCAAAGCGTAAGCTAAGAAGAATTAAGCCCGAATGGTCCCTACAAGTGAAAGAGGAGATAGAAAAGATGCTCGTGGCGTGGTTCATCAGTGGTCATTGAATACCTTACATGGCTTTCCAACATAGTAACAAGAACCAAGGCCAACGGAAAGATCCTGTCTGCGTAGACTTCGTAGAGACTTGAACAAAGCCACCCAAAAGACGATTTCCCGCCAAACATCGACATTTTGGTAGATTCCACGGCCAACCATGAAGTCAAATCCTTCGTCGACGGTTTTGCCGGCTACAACCAAATCAAAATGGCGTAAGAAGATCAAGCCAAACAGCCTTCACAACCCCTTGGGGCACCTACTGCTACACGGTCATGCCGTTCGGACTAAAGAATGCCGGGGCTACGTACCAAAGGGCGCCTACACTGTTTCCATGACATGATCCACAAAGAAATTGAGGTCTATGTGGACGACATGATAATACATTCCAGAGGATCGATGGCGGCACTTTGTTGATTTGAGAAAATTCTTCGGCCGCCTCCGAGACCACAAAGCATGAGACCGAATCCAGCCAAGTGCACCTTCGGTGTAAGACGAGGTAAGGTGCTAGGATATATGGTGACAGTAACGGGAATCGAAGTAGATCCCCGTAAAATCAAGGCAATAGTTGAAATGAAGCCACCCCGACACCGACGTAAGTGAAATCCTTTATGGGAAGATCGCAATACATAAGCCGCCAGTAAATCACCGACCTCGATCCGCGAGCCGATCTTCAAGTGGATGAAGAAAAATGCCTACACGTAATGGACCCTTAATGTCGCCTTGCCTTTGAACGTATCAAGGCATACCTTGTGAATCCTCCGATTCTCTCGCCCACCACATCGGCAAAAGCCACTCTTGCTATATCTAACTCACGTATACAAAGCAATTGGGGCTATGCTAGCTCAAGAGAAGAAAGATTCCAAAGTCGAAAACGCCATCTATTTCGTAGCGTAAAGCTCCAAGGAAGCGAACTCAATTACTCGCTTGCGAGAAGACTTGCGCAGGTTTGGTCTGGGTAGTGGGAAAGTTGAAACACTACATGCAGTCTCACCCGATACATCTTGTCTCAAGGATAGACCCCATCAAATATTTGTTCGACAAGCCTTCCATCTCCATGAGGTTGGCAAAATGGTCGTTCTTTTTGGCCGAATATGACATCACTTATGTTTCAAGGAAATCTGTAAAAGGACGCATAATGGCAGAACATTTGGCCGATTTCCCAAGTGATGAGTCCCGAGGACCTGAACCCCAATTTCCCGATGATGGAATCTTCGCTCTAGAAGGAGAAAATCGCTGGCAACTCTTCTTCGACGGGGCATCAAACAAAAGGGGGAACGGAATAGGAATGCTTCTGGTCGATCCTACTGACGAACACACCCCCATAGCAGTAAGGCTGAACTTCGAAGTCACCAACAACGCTGCTGAATATGAAGCTTGCATAGCCGGGTTGGAAGCCGCCCTTGAAAGAAATATCAAGGAATTGGAGGTGTATGGTGACTCTGCCCTCATCATCAATCAGGTCTCTAACAAATGGAAGACCGTGGACCCGGGTCTACAGAAATATCACACTTACATGGAAGAGCTAGTAACTCAATTCAAGGAGATCAGCTTTCATTACCTGCCAAGAGACCGAAACAGGTTCGCAGATGCTCTGGCTACACTAGCCTCTCTCGTTGAAATACCCGAAGGGAAGTCCGTCAAACCATTCAGAGTCGGTAGAAGAGAAAATCCCGCTTATTGCTTTGAAATCGAAGCAGAGGCCGAACTCGCCAATGATCCCTGGTACACTCAGATTTACCAGGACCGGAAGGATGGCGAGGCCCCTTTCAAAAATGAAGATGGGGAATATAAAGAAGGAATCAAAGCGAAAAGTCTCTCAGCCCTGAAGCGGCTCGCCTCCCATTATGTTCTTTTGGGCAATATGCTATATAAGAAGCGTTATCAAGGCCCCCTCCTGCGATGTATCGGCAAACAAGAGGCTACCGAACTCATGAAAGAAATACATGGTGGTACCTGCGGCCCTCACATGAATGCTCGAGCTCTGATGCAAATCATACTGAGAATGGGGTACTTTTGGATCTCCATGGAAACCGACTGCATCCAGTTCGTCAAAAGCTGCGACAAATGCCAGCGATACTCCAATCTTAATCACTTGCCTCCTCACGAGTTATACCGCATGACAACCCCTTGGCCTTTCGTCACTTGAGGAATTGATGTCATAGGCAAAATCACGCCATCAGCAAGAACGGCCACGAATTCGTCCCGGTAGCCGTGGATTATTTCACCAAGTGGGTTGAAGCCAAGTCCTACAAAATCCTCAACTCAAGGAAAGTTGCCCTCTTCATCAAAGAGAACATCATATGCAGATACGGGTTGCCACCAAAATCATTTCGTATAATGGATCCCACTTCGAAGGGGAATGTGAAAAACCGCCGGCGTAATTCGAATAACCCGTCACAAGTCATCTCCTTACATGCCCCAAACCAACGGAGCCGTTGAGGCAAAGAAACAAGACTCGGAAAATATCATCCGGAAAATGGCCGTCCAAGGCGTAGATTGGCCCGAGAAGTTACACCCGGCACTCGGGGGCTACGTAACATCGCCGAACGGCAACCGGGGAAACACCGTTTGCCCTCACATACGGAATGGAAGCCGTACTCCCAATCGAGCCGGAAATACCCTCGCTCCGTATACCGCCGGGAAAGCCGATCAACGAGGTCGAATGGCTCCAGCAGTCGCCATGATGAATTGGCCCTACTAGATGAACGCCGACCGAAGGCCATGGAACACATCCGAGCCTACCAAGGAAGAATGGCCAGAGCCTTCGACAAGAAAGTAAAGCATCGGGAGATCCGAGAAGGTGATCTCGTTTTGAAAGAAAAGCCCCAGCCGTATCAACCCCTCGGCAAATGGGAGCCCGTATGGGTCGGGCCATATGTCGTCCCGTAAGATCTTCTCCGAGGAGCCATGCAACTTGCAGGACCTCGACGGGAATCCCTTTGTACACCCGGTGAATGGTGACAAGCGGCGCAGATACTACGCGTAAAAAAGAAAAAAAAACAAAAAAAAGAGTGCTAAAAGAGTAATACCCAACTAGGTTGAAAACCCGAAAAGGGCGGCCTAGGTAAAAAACAGGGTTGCACCAAAAAAAAACAAAACAAAAAAACAACAAAAAAAAAAACAAAACAAAAAAAAGAGTGCTAAAGAGTAATACCCAACTAGGTTGAAAACCCGAAAAGGGCGGCCTAGGTAAAAAACAGGGGTTGCACCAAAAAAAAAAACAAAAAAAAAAAAAACAAAACAAAAAACAAAAAAAAAAAAAAAATCAAAGTTGAACTACGAAGACCCGAGCTCCTCAAAATGAGGGGAACGTAGGGCAAATTTTAAACGGTTCGGTCTAAAACACAAATAAAAGTCATACTTTGACATCAATACAATTGATCAAACCATGAAAGCGTCTCGAAAAACTCTAAAGCAGTTCAAATATTCATTACAAATTAAAAGCTCTTTGATGAGTCTAAGCCCGGTTCATTCCTACAACTGGCAACCTGCTAAAAGAAAACTAAGATACATAATCAAACTAATGTGTCTGCCATGACAAGAAAGGGATACTTGGAAACCTCAGAGTCACTCCAAGCCACTCGCACCGGCCTCTCCCCTCTTCTTCCCCTTCGAGTCTTCTTCTTCCGAACCGGAAAAATATCGGTCTTCCTCCTACCAAGCTCGGTATAGGAACAGGATCTATCAAAACCAGCCTCCGTCGTGGCCTTAGTAGCCCTAGCGTCATCTCTCATCTCCTCGTAGCCTAGCCGGTAGCATAGGAGCCCTCCTCTCCCGTCTCTTGACGTAAGCCTCATAGTCGGTCACGCGCGTCTCCGCTCCTATCATGGGGTTGGCCCTCGCCTCGGCCCTCCTCCTCTCGAAAGCCAGTCCTCCGCACCCACAATGGCCTCACGCCGTCTCAAAATAGCCACCTGAGTCTCTTCTAGATGCCTCTCATACCAATCCAGGTACCAAGTGGTCAGGAACACCGGTCTTGGACGCATGAGAATAACCCGAGGAGGAAAGGCATCATACCTCCATGCTCGGGAAAGAAATGGAAACACTGAGGGATCATTCATAGAAGCAGGAGCCACCACCCTGGTGGCTATATCATCAAAGCCCTCCAAAGGAACCTCGCTCCAAGCCAAATTGTCTCGTAACTAAAGCCGAATATAGAAGCCGGACCGAGAAAGCCCCTAAGCATGACCACATGAGACCCATCCCGAAGCACTCGCGAGTCTCCACCCGCCAACAAGGCACCGACCATCTCGATATCCTCTCGTCCGGAGACCAGCCATCCAACGCTCCCATGAGCCCCGATCATCAAAATCCACGCAACCCCCTCCTGGCAAATGTCCAAGGCTTGATCATATCGAGGTTTCCCGAAGAACCCCCAAACGCTCCATCGCCCATGTGGTCAAGAGGAACGGCCGCCCGCGCATATACCGCCTTCCGGTAGCCACTTATCAAGAGCATGAAAAGTCTCCCCGTAATCAAAGGAACGACATCTCGCCTGTGCGACAGTGAACGACAACATCCAAAGAAAGACCGATGGCAAATCCCAAAGGAATAGACCATGAACAGGGTGCCAAACATACAAAGTGCAAAGGCATCCCAATAGGCATCATCCACCAAGCCTAGGCCCCTAAATCTATCGGGAAGACCGGAAATATCGAAATGATCGGGACCGCGGATCATACCTTGCGCTTCCTCCGGGGAAAGATGAAGGAGGACGCACAATCTGTCAACAAAAGAAGCTCCTCAGGCAAAGGAACCGCTATCTCTTCCACCTCCGACCTCCAAGCAAGGCCCGAAATTCTTCCACAGTCGGAACAATCTCGTTGAAGGAAAGGCAAAAGACATGCCTTCTAGTGTCCCAAAATGAGGAAGAAGCCCTCAAAAGCTCATAGTCCGGAATCAATTCCTTGAGAGACCATAAGCACTTCACCTTGTACCTTTCTTCAAAGAAGGACCTCCTCTCATGCATGATCTCCCGGGACCAATCCTTGAACTTGTTGAAGAATGACATTTGGGATTCTTGGGACAATTTTGATGGAGCTTTTCTAAAGTTTTCCATGGTTTTTCTCTCTTTCTCCCGAAAATGGCCGTTTGGACCGGAGGTTGAAGAGGATATTTGAATTTGAAATAAAGTGAGACCAGATTCGAAGCAAAATTAAAGGACAATGTCGATGCGTGACTCCTATCCGCGCGGATGAGATTGTTTTCCATCGAAAAATCTGCAATGTAGCCCAAGCCGCTACACCAAAAGAGGAATATTCCGTCCCGGTTGCTCGGAATCTGTGCAAAAAACCCTTCCCAAACCAGTCCATATACCAAACACTAACACCCTTGCAAAAAAAAAAAACCAAGGCTCATGCAACACTGCATTCATACTGCATTGCATTCATAGAATAAAATTCTAAATTATTACATTCCAAAAAAAAAAGAGTGTGCATAAAAAAAAAACAAACAAACATCAATAAAATCCTAAATTATTAAAAATCTCAATCTCAAATCCCAAAAAAAAAAATCAATCGGAGTCTCCAGCGCCCGATGTCTGCCCTCGGCCCCTCTTGCGACTCGGGCCCGCCTCCTCAGGAGCCCTGAAAATCTCGGGCTCAGAATCGTCCTCGTCTCCAGAAAGTGGCTCGTCAGGACCAACCGGCACGCTCTGATAGGGCAAGCCGAGATCTGCGAAAAATCGTATCCGAAGGTGAAGGCGTCGGACTCCCCGGACGTACGAAGATGACCCGCCATGCCGCCATACGTGTCCCCGCCCGTGTGGATCCCCGAGAATGACGTGATCCGAAGGCGCACCGCGCGGGATCAAGGAGAGGAGACAGAGGAGTCTTGAAGAAGTCTCGAGCGAATAGGGAAGCCTCCCGTCCGATGTGCGCCGCCGTGGTCGCTCGCTCTAGCCTCGAGGAGCCCCGCAAGCGACCATCCTCCCGATGAATCTCTTGGCCCCGATCACTTGCTTCGTCGCCTTCTCGACGACCACCTCCGAAACCGCACAAAAGCAAAAGCGTCAAAAAAGGAAGTGATGCTAAAGATGATGAAACAAAAGAAAGAAAGGAAGAGGCGTAAGCGTAAAAGCCATACCTTCATACCCTGACGAGGCCGGAAAGCTCGTGGAAGCCGCTCAGCCGAGGGATCTCGCACCCTCAATCGGACCCCATCCTGGATATATGAAAATCCGTCCGAGGATACCGCGGGATCCCAAGCCCTCTCTATCCGTAACCCGAGGCATCCTCAGCCTCCTCAAGACGAATGTCGCATATGGCTCAATCGCCACGAAATCCGAGAAGTGCCGGCCGGCTCGGTAATCATCCCAGTCACGGACCGATCGCTCGGGTGCATCATATCGGCGGGAGGCTCCACCGGTGTCCTCAAAGGCGAGTTCACGCCATGCCGGCGCGTCACCCTCTCTCCTAGATAATATGCATCGCAGGTCGACCTCTCGTAATCCTCCGCCGCACGGTCCAAATCTCGCACCCTTCACCGCGCCACCTCGAAGCGATCCTGTGGGAAGAATATCATCCCCTCATCCGTCTCGGCCTCCGTCAAAGGAAGGCAATCCGCGTACTGAGAGTCGTACGCCCCGGAGCTTATCTTCTCCCGGCATGCTTGGACCAAGAATGCATGGCCGGATACGCCCGACGTACTCCGCCGGCCAAGCCGCCACATCGTGACGTGAAAAACTCCAACGCCCATACCGCGAAAGGTAAAAATCCAATCAATCCAAAGGCAAAAGAAAAGTGCGTGCTCAAAAAAAAAAAAAGGAGGGAAAGCAAAAAGAGAGCTTATACCTCCGTGAGCAAACTCAAAGCAAGACAAGGAGCTCACACTCCCTTCCTGGCCTGCACCTATCGAGAGCAAAGTAAAGCTCGCCAGCCCGGCCTCTCCCCACGAGACATCTCCGGCCGTCTCCATGTCCTCCAAGGACCTCAACAAGGCAAAGACCGCCGTCCCCTCAAAGATGTCCAAAGAGCGTGCTCGAAAAGGCAAACCACAAGAAGGCCCTAGCAATCCGATCGGCGCCTATCCTCTCCTCCCCACCTCATAACTCACAATGGTCTCCACAATCTTCCCGTAGACCACCGCATACTCCATCCCCATCCCCTTTTTGGGAATAGGGAAAATCCCGTAAGAGCTCGTAGATCCGCATCGCCGTAGCCATCCCGCCACTCAATGCCGCGTCCATTGAAGGACAGCCCGTGATCGCAAAGCATAGTCGGAAGGCGTAACCGTAGCCTCGCCCTAGAAGAAGTGAAACGTGTGGGTCGCGTCCCACCAGTGTTGCGCTAAAGCGAACATCAGGCCCGGGCTCTTAGGGAACATGACCAGTCCCCTCAAGCACTCAACAAACTCCCAAAGCCCGGTCTCAACAACAATCTGTCTCGGACTCGCAAAGCTCCTCGGCCCGCATTCGGAAGCCGGGTCCCACAAGTCAACCACGGACTCCACTGATCCTCGAGTCTTCATTTTGTTCAGCTGCTCCGTCACAAAACGGTTTCCGCCCTGTAAAAAAAAAAAAGAGAGAGAAAATGTCAAAAAAAATTGCATTTGCATTTGCACAAAAAAAAAAGAGCATACACATGCATTAAAAAAAAAAAAGAAGAAAATTTCGGCAGCATAACGGCATGCAATAGACATAGCCCCATTTTTCTCACGTAAAAGACAAGCCAAAGAAATCCCATTCAACAATTTTCAAAAAAAATGCATACATGCATATCCTACAAGAAGTCGACGGAAATAAAAAGTCCGTCCCATTTTCAAAAAAAAAATGCATACATGCATATCATCCATCTTACATGCAACGGGAGGAAAAATCCGTCCCACTTTTCAAAAATAAAAAAATCCTAAACATACATACATCTCATATTGGCAAAACGCCCATTCTTTCCAAACAAAATGCATGCATTGCATCATTCATCGATATCAATATTCAATTTCAAAAAAAAAAAAAAATCATCATCATCACAATTTTCGAATTTTCACATGCAATTTTCGGATACAAAAAAAAAATGGCGAAAATGCCAAATCTCTTTCCCAAGCAAAATGCACATTTTGGGTTACTCATATACTCATTACAACATGCAAAGCATCAAAATCAAGATTCAAAGCCAAGAACATCAATCATTCGAATTTTCAAAAAAAAAAATTCAAAAATCACCCAAAATTCAAATTTCAAACAAGAAATCAACAAAGGGATCAAAGGGTTTCAAAGTATACCGTTCGGAGATTCGAATCCGAAGCCCAATGTTGCCAAGCATCGGGATAATGCTCCTCCGCAACCGATTGCGAAAGATTGTAATGCCTCCTCATCCGGACAAGCTCCAATCGTCTCTCCGCCACCGGGCCACGTCCTTGGCCTTGAAAAGCGCCTTCCCCGTGTTCCATTGCTCAAAAAATCAAAGAAATCGGAAGATTTTTGAAGCTTTTCTTGGCCAACAATGGCTTCTCCTCGGTTTTTTCTCTCTCTCTCTCGTCTGTTTTCAAAAACTGAATGGGGAAGAAGAAAAGGGCGTTGGCCCTCATTTAAAAACCCTGGAACACGCTCCTATCCGCGCGGATAGGATTGTCAGGGTCAAAATGACTCTTTTGCCCCTTAATATTCCAGGACTCTGCAATTCTCCCCATCAAAGTTAACCAAAGTAAGACCCCCCGAGAAAGATAATCATCAAACGCAGCCAAACGTAAGACCGATCTCCCCGAGAAAGATAACGGATCCCGTATCTTTCATCAAAATCAATCTCCTAAGTAGTCAAACGTAAGACCGAGTGCCCCGAGAAAGATAACGAATCTCGTATCTTTCATCAAAATCATCAAACGGCAGTAAAACGTAAGACCGATTTCCCCGAGAAAGATAACGGATCCCGTATCTTTCATCAAAATCAATCTCCGGCAGTCAAACGTAAGACCGATTTCCCCGAGAAAGATAACGAGATCCCGTATCTTTCATCAAAATCTTCCCCGGCAGTCAAACGTAAGACCGAGTGCCCCGAGAAAGATAACGAAATCTCGTATCTTTCATCAAAATCCTTCCCGGCAGTCAAACGTAAGATCGAGTGCCCCGAGAAAGATAACGAAATCCCGTATCTTTCATCAAAATCAATCTCCGGCAGTAAAACGTAAGACCGATCTCCCCGAGAAAGATAACGGATCCCGTATCTTTCATCAAAATCAATCTCCGGCAGTCAAACGTAAGACCGATCTCCTCGAGAAAGATAACGGAATCCCGTATCTTTCATCAAAATCAATCTCCTAGTCAAACGTAAGACCGAGTTCCCCGAGAAAGATAACGGATCCCGTATCTTTCATCAAAATCAATCTCCGGCAGTAAACGTAAGACCGATTTCCCGAGAAAGATAACGAGATCCCGTATCTTTCATCAAAATCATCCCCTAGCCAAACGTAAGACCGATCTCCCCGAGAAAGATAACGGATCCCGTATCTTTCATCAAAATCCTTCCCGGCAGTCAAACGTAAGACCGATTTCCTCGAGAAAGATAACGAGATCCCGTATCTTTCATCAAAATCATCCAACGGCAGTCAAACGTAAGACCGATTTCCCAGACGAATACGTCTGATTTTCCCCAGCAAAGGCTAACGAAATCCCCAGCAAAGTTAACGGAATCCCAAAAGCCAGCGAAATTTCGAGTAGAACTCGAACTACGAAAGGGCTTGATTCCCACTAGGGATACGTAGGTAGCCTATCATTAGGTCCAGCCCCTCGACCAAAACGGTCACCCTCTCCTTCGGCAGCAGACGAAGTCCACCGAAAGGCCATTTCAAATCAAGGTCCGAGGCACCTAAAAAGCCATCATCTCCAAGGTCCGAGGCACCTAAAACGCCATCATCAAGGTCCGAGGCACCTAAAAAGCCATCTCCAAGGTTCGAGGCACCTAAAACGCCATCTTCAAGGTTCGAGGCACCTAAGACGCTATCACTAGAAAAACGATAAATCACAAAAATCCCCAGCAGAGCGGATAGCCATCAGACCGAAAATGGTCATTCATATCCCCAGCAGAGCGGATAGCCATCAGACCGAAAATGGTCATCTCTTACCTCCAGCAGAGTTTCTTTCCAGCAACCGACTGCAGAACTCGCTCATCAGGTTCGAGGCACCTAAAACGCCATCATCTCCAGGGTCAAAGACCCGAACTACGGCCGGCTTGATTCCCATTCGGGATACGTAGGTAGCCTATCGCTAGGTTCAGCCACCCGATCACTCGATCATCCTGCCAAATATGGAGCCTTACTCTTATCGACGACCCCGCTTCCTTCGAAAGCGCTGTCGCTGAGGGTCTACTGTAAGTGCTCCAATTTGAGCTTGTTAGAATTTTCGTTAGAAAATTAACGAAAGTTATAACATTTCTAACAATTCCTAACTATCCTAACATTTCTAACAAAGTGAGGGTAAAATGGGCATTGTTATTTAAGGTTAAACCTTAAAAAGAATCTTAAAAAGAAAAACAAAAGAAGAAAACCATAAATAGAAATGCTGGAAACATAAACTGGCTGTTTAATTTGAATTTCAAAAAGAAATATTCCTCTTGTCCAAAGCTGGAGCTGCATTTAATGAACAGTGCACGCCAAGCAACCCTATCCGCGCGGACATGTATGTAAAATCCAGAGGGCTATAAATTGAGCCCTCCAGTCACAAAAATAAGGAAAAAAAAACACAATTGCACCGAACCTCTGGCGAAATATAGAGAGAAAACAGTGAGAATTCTTCAAGAATTGTCACCATTTTCTCTCCAATCTTTCCCAACTCACACTCATCCACTCACTCTCATATTCAAGCCTTAAACACTCATACACTCAAGCCAAAAACTCAAGAACACAAGGAAGATTGGTAAACCCTCCTTCTCCTTACCCTAAACTCCAACCATGCATGCACTTGCAAACTACAAAATGTAGTTCATCTTCTTGCTTTAGATCTAAGAAGATCACCATGGAAGACCATCTCCATGGATGATCTTCTACAAAGATCAAAATTATTTTCAAGTTCTCTTACTTTCTTGCAAAGAAAACTCATTTTCAAAACCCTAAAAACCATTTTCAAGCATCAAATCTCATTTTCAAAGGGTAAAATCCCCCTCCCCAAGCAAATGAAATGCTTAGTCCTAATGTACCCCAAGGATGGTTTGGTATAGTTGATTCACCACTAAAATGTCTAGTGATCACTAACCAAAACCTAGGGAAATGGGGACAAGCATGGATGCAAAACCCCCCTTTAAATCATATTTTCTCTCTTGGGAAGTTGCTGCCCAGTAGCAATTTTCCCAGACCTCAGTCCGTGGTCTAATTTTTTGGACACAGATAAATGTGGAATTTGGTGTTGACTACAAAACACTTTTTGTAGCCAACATCCAGATCTTTCCATAAATATTTTTACTTTATTTTTTGGGTGAGTAAAACTCCTCTTTTCAAATTTTCTTTCAGAGGCTAGTTCATCAGCTTCTGGGAATCCAGATCTCATATCTGAGGTTTCCAGAAGGTTTTGACCCCTCAAATCTTCTCCAAAATGGAAAATTCCTTCGCACAAATCTTATTTAAGGTGTCTATAACAACTTTCATTCTCTGAGTTTATCCAGATTATGAATTTTTAAGACCCTTGAATCCATTTCAAAATCAAAGGTCCACTGCCTTTTTCATTCTGGCAGAAATGGCTCTCAACTTCAAAAGGTCTTTTGAGTACCAAATCTCAATCCAAAAATCTTCCAAAAAATCATGGGATCATTTTAAAGTCTTTAAAAGATATCCCAATTTTTACTTTTCTGAGTTTCAAAGTATTTTGGCCAAAACACACACACACACACACACACAAATGATTTTCAGCTTGGAAGACTCATTTTACGAGGCATTCCGGGTGCACACTAACGTCCTTCCCGACGTGTAACATGACCTCCGAACCTAAATCTCTGATCTCGGGCTTTTTTCAAAGTTTTGGCCCTTAAAACAAAAATGGCGTGGCGACTCCGTTTCGTTGATTTTTTCAAATAAAAATGGGAAAATTTTCGGATACACATTCATCACAGTGAATCAGATGTTTTTTGATGCCTAAAACTGATACAAAGGGGACCTTAAATAGGAAATCTAAGCTAGGGATGTAACTCTACAAAAATTTGTCTTCAAAAGGTTTCTTTATGAATTTGGAACAGTAAGTGCACGGCCGTGCATTGTGACTTCCACTGCTGTGCAAGCCTTGGCGCCAATTTTATTTTGAACTGATAGGAGTTGCACGGCCGCTCCAGATATTGCTGCACGGCCGCTCTGGCTTGATTTGCTCGGACGGTCCAGATTTGAAGATACGGCCGCTCCATAGGACTTGGGCCATTTTGGCTGGACAGAGGCAGTTGCACGGCCGCTCTATTTTATAGAGCACGGCCGCTCCAGTGTAGATTTTGCCTGGATGACAAGTTTTAAGCTGTCCCTTCCTTAGCTTTGATCCCTTAGATATTTCCCAAGCTTTATTTGTTCCAGAAATCAACTTAAAAACCGGTATAAATGCTCAAAAACACCAACAATCATAAAATCGAAGATATAGAACAAAAGAAGCTAAATTAAACTAAATGAGAATAAAAACTAAGTAAATTATATAGATATAATGTTATAAATGACTATAGAATAGCCATTTATCAGTACTTTTCTTGAGAAACAGATTCTCAATAAAGGATCTAGTAGGAGTAAAATTAATCTTGAAGAAGTTCAAGAGCCCGATGATAACATGGAACCGAGAGTAGAGACGGAACCAAGTTCACAAGGAGTTGTGGAACCGGTTCAAGATGCACAAGTCCATCGTAGATCGGATAGGTTACGATCTGAACCCAAGAGATATGGATTTGTCGTATCGGAAAGTAATGAAGTGGAAGTCATTGAGAATGACGAACCTACTTCCTATCAAGAGGCGATGTCCACTCCTGATTCGGATAAATGCTAGGAGCCATGGAATCCGAATTACAATCCATGCATGATAATCAATTTTGGAACTTGATTGATCCACCTGAAGGTGTAAAAACCATAGGGTGCAAGTGGGTCTTCAAGAAGAAGACCGATATGGATGGGAAGGTGCATACTTACAAGGCTAGGCTTCTAGCAAAGGGATATAGGCAAATTCATGGTATTGACTATGATGAAACCTTTTCGCCAATTGTAATGCTTAAGTCTGTTAGAATTTTAATTGCCATAGCCTCATATTACGACTATGAGGTATGGCAAATGGATATCAAAACAACTTTCCTAAATGGGAAGCTACTTGAGGATGTGTACATGACACAACCTGAAGGGTTTGTCGATCCAAGAAATTCTAATAAAGTATGCAAGTTGTAAAGATCCATATATGGGTTGAAGAAAGCTTCTAGGAGTTGGAATCTTCGTTTTGATGAATCAATCAAAGAGTTTGGCTTCATCAAGAACGAAGATGAACCTTGTGTATACATGAAGTTCAGTGGGAGCATAGTACTATTTCTAATATTGTATGTCGATGATATCTTACTCATTGGAAACGATATTCCTGCATTTCAGACTGTCAAGTCTTGGTTAGGAAAGTGTTTCTCAATAAATATATGGGTGAAGCTGCCTACATCCTTGGCATCAGAATCTATAGAGATAGATATAGAAGGATGATTGGTTTGAGTCAAAGTACTTACATTGGAAAAGTTCTTAGAAGATTCAAGATGGAAAATTCTAAGAGAGGAAACTTGCCAATGGAACATGGTGTTATTCTTAGCAAGACTCAGTGTCCTAAGACAACTAGAGAGCGAAAGAGAATGAATGAGTCGATACCAATCTGATCCTGGTGAAAAACATTGGATGGCAGTTAAGACGATCCTTAAGTACTTAAGATGGACTAAGGATGCATTCTTGGTCTTTGGAGGAATGGAAGATGATCTTGTTGTAAAAGGTTACACAGATGCAAGCTTCCAAATTGACAAAGATGATTTTAGATAGCAATCGTGGTTTGTATTTATGCTTAACGAAGGTGCGATTTGTTGCAAGAGTTCCAAGTAGAGTACCATAGCTGATTCTACAACTGAGGCTGAATATATAGCTGCATTCGATGCGCCTAAAGAGGCCGTTTGGATCAATAAGTTCATTAGTGATTTGGAAGTCGTCCCAAGTATCACTAATCCGATAGAACTTTATTATGACAACAATGGTGCCATTGTGCAAGCAAAGGAACCAAGGTCACATCAACGATCCAAAAATATACTTAGACGTTTCCACCTCATTCGAGAATTCATAGAAAGAGGAGACGTTAAGATATGCAAAGTATCAGCCGACGATAACATAGGGGATCCGTTTATAAAGCCCCTCGCACAAGCGAAGCATGATGGTCAAGTTAGGTCCATAGGTATACGATACATATGAGATTGGGCCTAGTGCAAGTGGGAGATTGTTGGTGTTATGCCCTAGGCGTATAGTTATTTTGACTCATAACTAATACCGTTATGTAATCGTCTTTACCATTTATATTAGAGAATGTTTATCTTGATTATTATATGTTTTACATGTTTATTATTATATTATGTGTCCCTAGTTATTGTGAATAACTAGTATAAGTTGGTAATGAATAATCATAGAGATGATTATATGTATGGGGATGCACATTACACTTATGGGAACTTGTTAGAGTACAAGGTACTGGACTGACCCATCTATGAGATTTATGACATGGTCTATGGTCATATATGTCATTATTAAATCTCATGATAGTCGTGTCATTAGAATCCTTAGTACCTGAGATTATCATCGTCTTCCACATGATGAACGTTGTGTTTTATTTAGTCTAACACTATCTTTAATAGGATAGCAATAAGGGCTATGTTGGCACGACGGGATTCTTGTAGGGAAGAATGATAAGTCAAGATGGGATTTATCCCTCGATATAAGAGATGTCTGCTTAGGCCCCTCGATAAATAGTGTTGATGAAATGTGTGGCCACACTCAAGAAATTTTAATAGAGATCAAATGCACTTGGATTATCAACATATTCGGAGTCGAGAAAGCATTGAACAATATAAGTTGACATGGACCATGACTTATGTTTAATATGACATCGTGAGACAAAGGGATTGTGGCAATGATCTATCAAGGAATCAAGCTTTGATGTTATATTAATTGGGTGGACATAATAGCTTGCTAGAAATCACTTATGTCTTGTGAGGATCGATGTTTCGACTCACTACCAACATAAGTATAGTTCATATAGGGTCACACACAAATAACGGATTGAACAATTGCTCAAATCTGGAAAAAGGAATTTGGGGCTGTTGCACGGCCATGCAGATTAAAGGACTCGCACGTGTAAAGGGGTTTGCACGGTCGTGCATTGTAATCTGTAAGCCCATGCAAGAAGGCTGGAGCGGTCGTACAAGTTTATGGACACGCCCGTGCAAGAGGTTGCACGACCATGCAAACTTAAGTGCACGACCATGCATAGCGGCAGATCAGCAGATCCGTTTTTTGCTTGGATTAGGGTTCTTCTCCCTAAAGGTTCGAAATATTTATAAAGTATAAATAGCCCCTTCTCCTCAGCCAAGATACGAATTTTAGGGCTTGAGAAACACAAATCTCTTGATTTTGATTACGAATCAAAAATCAAAACACCCTAGATTCGGTTCCATATTAGCCATAGATTGTTGAAAAGAGTTTCAACAATCGGAATCATCTAGCAATTCAACAAGATTTGATCTTGGTTCGTTCGCGTGTGGATTACCAACAGAGGGTGATTGTTTTATCACCTAAAGCTTGAAGGCCTAGCATTGTTGATTCATCACAAGGAAGAATAAGGAAGAAGATCAAAGTTTCGTCTATGTGTAGCGTTGTGAGAAAGAAATTCTGATTCCTTTTTATTTTTTATGAGTCGCCACCTATATTATTTGATTGGAAACATAGAAAAACCATTTGAAAGAGATTTGAGTTCGGGGCTTAGGTTATGAAATGGGTAGGTTTAGAAGGCATCCATTTCACCCAATCCGGAGATCGGTCTTGCTAAAGAAAAGAGAGGTTTTTCAAAAGAAGAAGTAAAAAAAATGAATCTAAATACTACAAATAAAGGTCCATTTGACGAGGTCAAACGGAATGTAGAATCGATTGCTTCGAGACCGTCTCCATGATTTGGAGAGGCTCTAGGCCGATCCTAGATTCTATGGACTTATACCACTCTAACAATCAATTAGAAGGAAGTTTAGGAATTACCTTGCGTGAGGTGATTTGGGCAGAGTTTCGACTCAAGTTTAGAGTCGACCCTTCACACGGACAGAGCTTCGCCTTGGTCCTTGGTTTGGAGATTGATGCTTGTTTATCAACAAGGTTGACAAACAAACTATGAGGTGAGTTTTTAGGGTGATTTTGAGGGATTCCTTCAGGGAAAGAAAACGACAAAATGTGTGTGTTGTGTAAATTCGAGGTTTGGGATTTTTGACTTCCGACCCCTGATCCCTTGGAAGTCACCAAGTATTTATAGAGGTTGGATATGAAGAAGTGGAGAGTTAAAACCCTATCAGATGGTTCTAGAACTTCTCTCCCATTGGTTGGCCGGAGAGATAAAGTTTTATCTCGAAAAGAGGTTGAAATCGACGAGGGAACTGTAGTCTGCAATCTGCAGAGGGGGGATATCTCGCGCGAGACACGCCATCTCGCGGCGAGATATTGCTCATGTGGACAGTTTTGTCCTTTCCTCGTTATCTCGTATAAGTTTAGTCCCAAACTAACGGTAGTTAGTCAAAACTTAACGAAACATGACGAAATGGTGGATTTCTACTTCTTGACTCAAAGCGAGACTTAGAGTGGTATAAGTATGATCCGATGTGTTCAGAATGGGGTGTCTACAGAGCCCCTCGGCGACAAGTCTTATGAAAGAAGTCATGTCGACGATAGAAAAGACATCATTCTGAACATCGGGATGGTCGTGCCGCACGGCTGCCTACGTATCTCTATCGGAGAATCAGACCAAAACGTAGTTCGACTCCAAAACACGAAAAGGCTGCTTTAGGTATTTTGAAAATCATTTGAAAATCGCGGAGATTTTATTTTCGAAAAGGTAAATTCATACTCGAGGAATCAAATCGGGACCCAATTCGAATATACCGCCTATCTCGAAGATTCGCCTGCGGGCTCCGAACCTCGCGGGAATCATGTTAGAACACAAAGGCTCACCTGTCCGGCCCCTCCGAGTCCCGTCGGTTTTGTGACGATTCGCCTTCGGGCTCCGAATCGGGCTTTTGTTGTTGGGGATGACGATTCACCTGTTTGGGCGTTGAATCGGGCTTTTGGTTCGACGATCCACCCGTCCGGGCGTTGACCGGGCTTTTTCGATGACGATCCATCTGTTTGGGCGTTGGACCGGGCTTTTGATTTGACGATCCACTGTTTGGGCGTTGGACCGAGCTTTTGGTTTGACGATCCACCCGTTTGGGCGTTGAATCGGGCTTTTTCGATGACGATCCACCCGTCCGGGCGTTGACCGGGCTTTTTCTTTGATGATTCACCTTTCGGGCTCGAATCATGTGGATTGAGTTGATCTTTGGACCACTCGGTTCTCGGGCGGCCGGTGCCGCACGGCGATTGTGCGGGCGTCACGTTTGGCTCGTTCCGTGACTTGCGGTGCCGGTTTTTCCACGTTTCTGCTAGTTTATCATTTCCAAGGGTAAATGTGTCAAAATTTTGAACTTTGACGTTGCGTAGACGCTTATTGTCGAGGACAATTTTGTCCTTTTCCAGAAGGTTTATCTCGCCGCGAGATATGATATACCGCGCGAGATATCTACTGTCGGGGCATATAAACAGCAGCTCTTGTTTATTTTGAAAACATCTTTTCCAAAATTCCCTCCCTAGCTCAAGCCAAGGTCGCTTTCTTTGCAATTTTCTCGTGGATTTGATTGGTGATTCTCCCCCTAATCCATTCTCAATCCCTCCTCCCTCCATAATCGATGGCTCAAGAACAAAGGAACCCGATTTTGGGGAGCTATTTTCTAGGGAAGGACTATCCCCGCGATGATCTCACATTCGATAGGCATGCCCACATCTCTACCGCTGTCCGGAAGGGCTTGGTAAGAGCTTTTTTCTCAACTCTTGATTCTTGTATTGCATTGAGTTTGAACTCCCTTTCCCTTGAATTCAAATTTCAACAATGGCTTTTTCTTTTTGTATATGCTTAGAACTAGGTTCTTTCTTGCATGCGTTGATTTTGTGCGTTTCTTTGGATGATTGTTGTTGCGTTGTGTGCGTATGAGCCTCCTACACATCATGGATTGTAGGAGAGGTTGATTCGGATTATGATTGACATCCTTGGGCAAGCTTTTCTTGTACGCATGCCAAGTGTTCGATGAAATGCCCCAATGAAAAATTTCTTCTATTTCATTGATTTCTTGATTTGGAATGATTTCTAATGTTGCCCTCTCTGTTTTTCCTCTGTTTTGCAGTCGTACAAGCCAATTAAGAACCTGCCGGGAGTCCGAAAATGGCTAAGGCGGTTTGGGACAAGATCAAGGATCTTGACGGCGTCCGAGCTAGGGTGGCCCAAACGGGTTTGTTGACTTTTGTTGACAATCTTCGGGGAATAAGGCGGACTCCCCAAGTTCTCCAGGCTATTCGGGAGAGGTGGTGGGACACTACCCACACCGTTCACTTGCGCTTCGGGGAAGCGACTATGACTCCGACTGATTTTCTTGCTATCACGGGGTTAGAGTTCATTGGAGATCCCCTGCCGAAGTTTCCGAATTATAAGCCCGCGAGTCCAGCCGGCGTGGAGGCGCTTGATTGGTTTCCCCTAACAAGGTTAAGGGGTTTGCCGCTGAGTTGACACCCTCCAAGGCGTCAGATTGAGGACTACTCGGAGAAGCCGAATGTGAATATTGATCGGTTGGTGAGGGGTGCCCTCTGGTATATCCTTTCTGAGACTATTTTTGCGAACCATTCATCTACGGCCCGTCTTTCTTTGTTACGCTTGTTGGTTGATCTGGATGAAGTGAGCGGCTATGATTGGGGCTCGCCGGGCTAGCCTACCGCTACCATGCCATGGATGAGGCATGTAGGAATACCAAGGACTCTCTCGTCGGGGTATTCTTATGCCCGGGAGGTATGCTCTCTCGATTTTGTTTCGCTCTTCGTCCGTATGCTCTATCCGAGTTTTATACCGAGTTTGATCTGCTTTCTTGTGCAGATATGGGGCTACACTGTCTTTGGGCTGTACAGGTTTGAGTTGGAGAGCCGGACCCCGTTGTTCCCAGATATCAGGAGGTGGAGCCACCCGAATCGGACCGTTGATGAGGAGGAGGACCAGGATTGGACTTTGACGGTGGCGGAGGCGCGGGCTATGTTGGATACCTTTGAGTACGAGAGGTTGGGCCTGTATCCTTGGACCTTGTTAGAGCTGGAGGTGCATCGCGCTTGGGATGCTACCGGGATGCAGAGGATGCTGGCGTCTTTGGAGGGGGACACCATGTATCTCGGTGAGCGGGTCTTCCCACAGCATGGCCGGGGTAGACTATCATACAGGGTGCCGGCTGATCCGCCGAGGTCGATGTATCCCACCCACTCTATTCCGGAGGATGATTATGCTAGTCTTCTGGTAGGGGATGTGGCGACGGCTTGTGTCATCCCCGGGGCCTCTTATGCCGAGTTTCTGCCTCGATTGATGGGTCCCCTCCTGGTGGGGGATAGGCGATCACATGCTCGTGGCTCCGCTCGCTTCGCTTTCAGTTCTTCAAATCCCCTAGCACTTCCTCCTGTGCTACCGGTTCTCTCGCCTTCGCCCCGGATTATGGCCCTTTCGAGCTACACGTATATGATGGGGAGCATGCCGATGATGGGACACATCCCGGCTCCTGGTCAGGTTCCCGAGGGTTACCGCCTCCCGCCGATGTCTCTTCGGTATGTTTCGTTTGTATCAAGTTTCTCGTATTCGTCCATATAAGTGTATATGTCCGACTTCATCCGAGCATCTTCTTTTCTTTGATTGTCGTCACCATATCCGCGGCCGATTACAACCGTGGAGCGACCAAGATGGCTGGGTTGATGGCTTTGGTGTCGGACCCGTCCGAGAGGCCGTTCTGTAAGGCTTCTTCGGCGGCCTCAACGGTGGCCTCGGCTATGACCCCTACTTGCGGAGCCAAGCGGTCGAGGAGGGATGGTAGCCCCCGCGGTGGTGATGGCGGAGGTGCCGGCGGCTCGAGCGACTTGATGGCGTGATCCCCTTCCCTTTCTCTCTTTATCTCGATGATTTGATGATCTCGTACATATTGGCCGTGTGGGCCTGCATAATTTTTTTTCTTTTCTGGTACCTGTTAGGAACACGTAGGTAGCACAAACAATGGTTTTTTTTTTTTCTTAGCCCCTAATCCTAGGGCTAATTAGTTTAATTAACTTTCTCGACTTTCCATGATTTCGGAAATGGAATGGCCGAGTAGGCCGCAATTTTGAGCTCCGAATATGGTGTTTTATTGCATGTTATGAATTGTACACGCAGTTTTTCGAGACTTGCTTCGTCAAGTCGGGGCTAGATTGCCGTTTGAGTAGAACCGTCGCCGCTTTGCCATAGGGATATCTCGCGCGAGATAAGGTGTCTCGCACGAGACACGCTACCCAAAGTGTAAATCTCTTCCTTTTTCGAACAGGATTTTGACAAGCTTTTCCCTATAAAATCACCCCCGTAGTTCGGCCGATAACTCATTCTAGCTTTTCAAACTCTAGAGATATTTGTTAGGGTGAAACTCTTGTCTTCTTTTTCAACCCCGTGATCCATGGCTTCCAAGGAGATTGCCCCAACGTCCATGATTGTCGATGATTTTTCTTTGTCCTCTCGAAGTGATTGCCTCTTTCAAGCAAGCATCAAGGGATTTTGTAAGGTCATTTCGCAACCGGTCTCGCAATAAGTTTATCGCAATTCGGATTTAGAATTCTTTTCACTTTAAAGAACCTCCAACCGGATTGGAAGTTATTGCGTGGTGCCGCTCGATTTTGGGATCCCTCTATTCATCTTTTCAATTTTTCTTTGAATGAGATGGTGCCTACCGTGGAGGAATTCGCCATTATCTTGGATATGCCTTTGACCGGCGAGATTGCTGTTCCTAAGTATCATAGGAATCATTCGGAGGCTTTAAACGAATTGTTAGTGGATCCCCTTGATACTTACATGAGTTGGTTCACCGCAAGTGGGTTGATTGCTCCTCTTTCCGGACGCTTCGCGGTGATTCTCGATGATGATGCTTTTCATGTCCATAAGCGGAACTTTCTCGGCTCTTTCTCTTTTCGGAGATGTTTTGTTTACGTGTAGGGACGGACGGCTTGGTCGATTCCCAACCGGTGGAAGTTGTTCTCACAGGCTAGGAAACGTTCTAGGAACATTATTCCGCTAATCTTGGGTGAGACCCTTCATGGTCTTGATGAGCCGCATAGGATGGCGTCATGACTCAAGGGAGTCCCCTCCCGTTGACTATTTGGCTTAGGGAGCATCTCAAGTTGATAGGTCCCCCATTGGAATATTCTCCTTTTACATATCATACACGAAAGTTGTTGATCAAAGATCTTTCAAATGGATGAATGGGCCGAGTTGATTGCGAAGACCGAAACCGCCGATATTCTCCGGTGTCCACCTTATTGGAGGTTGAACAAGTATGTTGCCAATACCAAGGGTTTTGACAGTGGTTGTTCTTCCGGGTTTGCGAGATTCCTCCTTCTACTTTCCCAAGCGGGTGCTCCGTCGCTTGGTCGCCAGCTAGACACTTATCTTTTCGAAGGAGCTTCTCGTGTAGTGTCTTATATTGGTGTAGAGTTTGCGCAGTGCTAGCTCAAGCATGGGGTGAAGGAACTAATCGGGACCGTTGGTCGAACCTTCGGACTTTTAATGCAAGCATCTTCCCGTCTCGACAAATACTTGGATTGGTTCCTCCATACCGGTCATCCTAGTGCAGAGAAGATTGATGACTTGCGGCTTTCACCGCTAAGAGATTCTTTTGTAGCTAGCAAAGATCTTGCGAAGGAGCGAGGCTCGCCCGATCCCGCTAATGTGCGAACCGATCCTACTCAGGATTTTCTTGATGGGGATTGGTACGAGAGGCGCAGGCAAGGGAATGCCTCGGAAAGACGCAAGCTTTGGATAGGCCTCATGTCTTCAAGAGATTGTCGGAATCTGTCTTTGATCGTCTCGAGGGATGTTCTGCTTTGAGAGGCTCAAAGCGCAAGGAGGATCACGACGACGGTGGAGACCATGTCCGCCGGCCAACCAAGTCAATGAAAGGCTAGATCTTTAGGAGTACCAAGAGATTGCTTTGATAGATCAATTGTTTCTGCTTGATTAGTATTATTTTTTTTTCAAGTTTGTTAGCTTAGCAAATTAGTCGTTGTGGTTAGGATTTCCCTATTATCATTAATGAAATGCATTCGATTAATAAAAGGGACAACTTTGATTTATTTATTTGATTAGACCGAACCCGAAGGCTGCCTACGTTCCTCTTTTACAAAGAATTAAACAAGAGGCTCAGTCTAACGTAGTTCATTTTTGAGAAAAGGACAAAATATGGCTCTAGGCCGTAGAGTAATCTCGCACGAGATAAGGCCCCCTTTTTTTTTTTTTTTTTTTTTTTTTTTTTTTTTTTTTATGCACACCCTTTTTTTGCTCTAGACCGCCCCTTCGGGTTTCCAATCTAGCGGGCTTCTTTTCTTGTGCTAGCTCTAATTTTTGCCTAGGTCGTCCTTTCCGGGATTTTCAACCTAGCGAGCGATTTCTTTTAAGGAGACCAAGTCACGCGAAGTACTTCTTGAGCTTGTCCATGTTGACCGGCTTCGGTAGTTTATCTCCGTCTAAGTCTACCACCGAAGGGCTCCCCTGCAGAATATCTTCTTCACAATGTAGGGTCCTATCCACCTTGGTCCCTACTTGCCTAATGGGTTGAAAGGTCCGGGACGATGCTCACTGAGCACCGTGTCGCCTACTCGATGTTCCTCGTCTTGACCTTTTGTTGAAAGCTCTTGCCATTCTTCTTTGGTAAGCTTGAGTGTGTTCGGCCGCTTTCAACCTTCTTTCGTCCAATGTGGCTAGCTCTTCGTATCTGCTTTCTAGCTACCGACTTCATTCACTTAGTTTTCTAGGAGAACCCTTAGTGATGGTATTTCCAATTCTATCGGTAAGACGGCCTCCATCCCGAATGTGAGGGCGTAGGAGTTTCCCCCGTAGCCGTTCGGATCAAGTGCGGTACCCCATAGTGCGAATGGTAGCGTGTCGGGCCGCTTTTTCCGTGATCGCCATTTTTCTCGATGATAGTCTCGATTGTTTTGTTCGCGGCTTCAACCGGCTCCGTTTGTTTGAGGCCTATAAGGAGATGACTTGTGTCTCGTGATTTTGTACTCGGCCGCAGGCGATCGGTTTCCTTCGAAGTGTGACCCATTATCGGATATCATCTCTTGTGGAACCCCATATCGGCATGATGTTGTGCTTGATGAATTCTGCAACCTTTACGGCATTCGTAACTTTGTAGAGGCGGCCTCGACCCATTTAGTGAAATAGTCGATGGCTACTAGGACGAAACAAATGTCCGTTGGCTCCTCGCGGGTGTGATCTTTCCAATCACGTCTATTCCCCATGTAGAGAACGGCCAAGGTGAAGTCATTGGGTACAGCAAGGAAGGCGGTGCATGCCGAAGATTGGGCGTGTATCTCGACACTTGTGGCACTTCTTGACCATTTTGGTACAAGCGGCTTCCATGGTCGCCAAAAGTACCCTTGTCTCGATGATCTTTTGGCGAGCATGTTTCCGCTCATGTGGGTTCCACATATGCCTTGATGAACATGGTCCATTATTTCCCGGGCCTCTTCCTCGGTGGCGCAAAGGAGGTTTCCTTGGGGATGTTTCTTGAATAAACGGCCAGCCGTGATGACGTAATTGGCGCCAACCTCTTAAGGGCAATCTCGAGTCTTCGTGTCTGCCTCAGGTGGTATGGTTCCATCTAGGATGAAATACCAAATGTCGTGGTACCATGGTTTCCCTTCGGAGTTTTCAACAATGGCACCTTTGGATAACCATTTGTCTTTGCAGTCGTGAAGATCTATAACGGCGCAAAGATGCAGGAGTTGCACGCCGTGTTATCTTGAAGGGTTTAACCGCTTTTCCTTTAGGGATTTCGACCAAAGAAGCAAGTGTGGCTAATGCGTCCGCAAATCGATTTTTGTCTCTCGGGGAGATAGTGGAATGAGACATCTTGAAATTGATGCGCCGCTTCTTGGAGGTGGGTACGTATCTTTGAAGGGTTGGATCTTGGACCCTCCACTTCTTTAATGTCTGATTGATGATCAATTGGGAATCCCCGAATACCTCGAGTTCAGCCACGTTGCGTTCTAGGGCTGCCTCAAGCCCCGCTATGCAAGCCTCGTGATTCTCGCGGTATTGTTGGTGGCGTCAAAGTCAAGACGCATCGCTAGTGGAGTGTAGATGTCGTTAGGGTCCACCAATAACATTCCGATGCCAAACCCTCTCTTGTTGGGCTGCGCCATCGAAAAATAATTGCCACTTATTTTCTTCTATGCTTAGGATGTCCTCATCGTGGAATCGCGGGTCTTCCCCCTTCACTTCGTCGCAAGGAAATTTGGCCAGCGATCTGCGAATACACTCCCTCGACGGATTTACGAGTGACGTAAGTGATATCATACCCCGCGAGCATGAAGTACCATTTGGCTAGTCTCGAAGACAAATTTGATTTGTCTAGGATATATTTGGTGGATCCATCTTTGCGATGAGACGGACTGGAAAGGCTTCCATATAGTGCTTTAACCTTTGTGATACCCAGACGAGAGCAGCGCATGACTTGTCGAGTGGAGAGTAGTTGATTTCACCGCCTTGGAATCTGCGGGCTGACAAAGTAGACGGCAT